>JAJEJO010050095.1:12361-61893 GCA_020662805.1 Glaucomys volans
TTGCAAGCTCTAGGACAGACCCAGTAACTTAGGAGACCCTGCAACAAAATGAATAATAAAAAGGGCTGAGGTGTAGCTTAGGAGTAAATCACTCCTAGGTTCAATCCCCATTATTCATCCCCCCCAAAAAGTAAAGAAAAACAGTACATTTCAGACCTGATGTACAAATGGTTCTGTGGGATATGCAGGTGCTATCTGAAAATGGATGACTTTAGTGCTACCACCTGTTTCTGGTACATCCCTGATGGGAAGTCCTGAAGTGAAATCCTCATGTTTCAAATAGCTTCAAGCAAAGCACCTGGTTTTATGTTTTGGTTTGAAGGAAAAAATAGCCAGATACGTGATTATACACTGCATCATGGGTTGTGGAAAATTGGGGTGGATATTCAGGGATGTAGAAGGAGCATGATTAGAAAATTTGGTTCTTCTTATACCCAAGATCTACAGGCAGGAAAGGAGTTACAATGATGTCTGGGATTATTTATACTGATCACTGAGGAGACACTACTGCCACTGAACAACAATGGTATGACAAAGTAGGTCTGAGATAGAGGAAATTATTAGGGTTTTATTAGTAATAGCCCACAGAGTTTTCGAAGACAAAGGGAAATGGGATACTACAACAGTCCAATTTAGACAAGAATTGTAATGACACACATTTTGTTAATGAAGTGTTAGGGCACATAAGTGCATAAAGAACCATGGCTAACTGACAAGCTCATGGAGGAAAAAGGGAATACGTATATATACGTATATATATATATTCCCATATATATAATATAATAATATATATAAATATATAATATAATAATATATTATAATAATTATATATTATTATATTATATTAATAATATATTATTAATATAATATATTATTATATAATATATTATAATATTATATATAAATATATATGTATAATATATATATAATTATATATATAACATATATATAACATATATATATTATATATATATATATCATGATGATTTATAGAATGGAGAACTGCATTTGTCATGACAATTACTTTCATAATCTTTTATATAAACATGTGTGAAAATAAATACAAAATAAATGAGGCTACCATGCTGTGGGCTCCCCATCGACCAATGCAGCTGCCCACCATCACTGAGCTGTGTGCTACCCCTGCCTCACCTCCCAATAGAGTTGCATCCATCTTGAGACACCACAACCACCTCCATAGCCACCTCAATGTGGAAGCCTCCACCATAGGACATCAGACAGGGTAGAGAGGCAGCCACCCACCCCAGCACCACCCACCATAGTGTTACATCTCTGGAAGTGGCCACTCAATGTCACTGCTCGGCCCATCTCATTGTTCCATTTCTTAAAGCAGTTGCCTCCATTTGGGACACCTCTGCTGCCATCTTGGTTTATGTCCACTGTGAACACTGCCTTCTCAAGTTGCGGCAACCTCCGTCTTAGGACACCAGCCAGGACCTGGAAACCCATATCAAGGTACCTACAGGTTCCACCACTGCCACCATCACCATCTATGGATTGGGAAGTAGCCAGGTCCCTGTAAACCCCAAATAAAGCGGCCTACAGATGCCTAGGTGGCTCCTCAGAGAGCATTGTATTTATATCATAAACAAGGAGGTAGAAATGGTAATTCAATTAAGGACCATATTCACATTCTTCACTTGAAACTTCTGGTGGGATATATTTCTTTTGAAAACAATAGGTAAAAATTAATAAAACTGTGAAATACAACTTCTTCTGTGATAGTTTGACCTATTTATATAGAAGACATTAGGGATAGTCATTTGTTTGAGCACCAGGCTCAGATTCTTCATATCCGTGATCTACACCTAGTGGTTATAACAGCAATATGTACCTGTGATAGAATCTTTTACCTGTCATAGTAAATATATATATATGTGTATGCATATATATACTATTATATTACATATATTACATATATATGTATACATATATATGTGTGTGTATATATATATATATAATATATATATATATATATATATATACTATTTATTAGATTGGATCAGAAGCTTCATAGTCCCACAATGTCTGTGGATTGAGGAGTGAGAAACTTCTAAGAAGTTGGAGCCTTGGAAGGACCAACAATGGAGCCTGATTCTTGGAACTTAAGGCCTGGAGAGTCCCTGGAGAGTCACTATTCAGAGTTCACTTTGGAAAAGTGCAGGAGTCTGAGATCAACTTGATCACAGCTTCAGCAGGAATCTAAGCACCCTGCTCAAGAATAATGGTGCCTACATTAAAAATGGCTTCATTTTTCGACCACCTTCTTTCCATCTAGGTCCCCAGCACATTGGACTGTACTTCCCAGATTCAGGTCATGTCTGCCCCAGCTGTGTGCTGTCTCAGGTGCCAGTAATTTCTGGAAACACCCTCATCGGCACACCTAAGTGTATCTTAATCTATTCAAGTTAACAATCAAGATTAACCATCACAAGTAATGAAATGTAAATGGTGATAGGTTCTCAGGGATATATGTATATAATTCAGAGGAAAAGGCATTGCAAATTGCCATTCTTTCAAACACCAGGTGTAAATTCTTCATTTGAACCCTCAGGGCCCAATGCTCATTATACCTAATTGTGAAATATTGGCTCACAAGGCAATAAAGAAATGCAAGAGAATGAAAAGATCGCAAGATGTGTGCACTTAAATGAAAGAGATCATTGTGAATTGTCATTCTTTTAAACAGCAGGTTAAAATTCTTCATCTCAGGCTTCCAGACCCTGTGCTTATAATATCAGAAAGTGTACCATTTGACAAGGAAGAAAAAAATGGTAAGTATACTAATGAATTACAGTAACTCTTATATTCTGGTATTCCCAAACAGTTGTGTACTTAATTTACTTAATTTACGGATAAGGAATTTGTGGTTTCCAGTCTATCAATCTCTAGGCTCAAATTCTTCATAATGAATCCTAACAACCCAGTACTCATAATAGTCAAATATGTTTCTATGGAAACGACTTGCATGAGAAGTCATGAAATGTGGGTGACTTAACAATACCCAGGAACTGCTCAAAGCCCTGGGTTCTAATCCCCAGCACCACAAAAATATAAATGAAATCCCAAGGAATGTGTGTAATTAGTTCAAGGAGAAGGCATTGAGAATTATTCAGGAACCTTGTACAAGTACTCATTTCAGCTCTCTTACATCAGTTTTATTAATAGCCATAAGGAGCCCATTGAGAAAAGCTTGAAAGAGAAGTTATGAAATGAAAGTGGGAAAAAGTTTTCTTAAGTAGGTTGGTACACAATTTATAGGGAGAGAATTTGGAATTGTAATTCTTCCTAGCACCAGGTTCAGTTTTTCAATTTTGCACTGCAAAACCAGTGCTTATATTAACTGAATCTACACCATTATAGAAAATCTTTTCACAACAGTAATGAATCACAAGTGATAGCACAGTTCTTGAGGGAGGTTTTAACTTATTTCATTGAGAGGACATTGGGGGTTGTCATTCTTTCTAGCATCAGGTTCACATAATTCATTTTAGTGCTGTAGGCCCAGGTGCTCACAATACTCGACTATTTTCAAAGTTTTAAGCTATTGAACTAAACATAATGAAAGGCAAGTTATGTGGAGACTATTCATGGAGATTTCTACTAAATTCATATACAGTTTGGGGACTTCATTTTATCAGGCAATAGTTCTGCATTATTTACTTTGTCCTTCTCCATCCCATGCTCATAATGGCCAAACATTTGCCATTTTGAAAATAATTCATAAGAGCAGTAGTGAAAGGCAATGTGTACTTTTATGAGCAAAGTTTGCATAATTCATAGGGAAGTCATTAGGAATTCTCGTTCTTGTAAGCACCAGGTTCATATTATTTTAGTTGCTCTATGCCAAGTATTCACAATAAAAAAAAATAGGTGTCATTTTGAAAAGAGTGTAAGAACACTAATGCAATGCAAGTGGCTGAAATGTTCTTGAGAAATGCATGCACTAAATTCATATAAAGGGCCTTCTGAGTTGTCATTCTTTCAAACATTGGGTTCATATTATTCTATTCAGTCCTCCATGTTCTATGCCCATAATAAAATAGTGGTCACTTTAGGACAACATTCAAGAGCAGAACTTATTGACAAGTGGTGCTTAGATTCCTGAGAGTGGTTTGTGCTTGTGTCATAAGAGGGGGCTATGGGAGTTACCTTTTTCTAGCACCAGGTTCAGATTTTTTATTGTATTATTCTATGTCCAGTGTCCATAATGTCCAAATGAGTGTCATTACTAAGAGTTTATAGCATCAGTAGTAAAATGCCAGCTTGTGGAATGTTCCAAATAAATAAATTTTTATTTATTTCCTAAATAGGTCACTGAGAGTTGTCATTCTTTCTAGCTCTAGGTTCAAATGATTCATTTCCTCCCTCCAGACAGTAGAAGACTATGAGCCACATATAAACAGCTTGAAAGTGTGGTAGTGAAAATAATTGACAAAAAAGGCTCCTAAGGGAGCTTTGTACTTAATTCATATGGGGTTATTGGGAATTTCCATTTTATCATGCACCAGGTTCACATCCTTGATGTTAGCCCCCAGTGTCCACTCAATTAATTTGTGCCACCTTACAATGTCTTTTAACAAGTAGTTCTTAAGATTTAGAATATGAGGTTTCCCCCAAAAGCTCATGTGTGAGACAATGCAAGAAAGATTAGAGGTTAAGTGATTGGTTTATGATAGCCTTAATCTAATCAGAACATATATATCAACCAAACAGTAAATACAGGCAGGTAGGATACTGATGGATGTGATATATCAATGTGGGCATACCTTTGAGATCTATGTGTTTTCCTGGTATAATGAGCTCTCTTTGATTCCTGATCGCCAGGTCTGGAGCTGCTTTCCTCCTCCTCACATTTCTCTCATGATATTCTGCTTCATGTTTAGCCTAGAGTAATGGAGTTGGCCATTTATAGACAGAGACAACGGAAAATGTGAGTGCCTAGTACAATTTTCCTCCACTAACATTGTTCTTGTCAGGTCTTTTTGTCACAGCAACAAAAAAGGTGACTAAACCCACAGTAATGAAATAGCAATAGCAATTACATTTCTAGGAAGGGTTAGTTCTTAAATCATAGTGCATGGGAAGTTGACATTCTTTTGAGAAACTCTACATTTGAGCCTTCAAGACCCAGTGTCAGTGTTCATAATAGCAGTGTGTGTCATTTTGAAAGAACTTGAAAGAACAGCCAAATAATGAAATGTATAGGAAGGTTACCAAATGTTACTGTTTAGACAGGAGGTGTTCCCTGAAATTCAATGTGTGAAACAATGCAAGTACACTAAGAGGTAAAATGGTTGGGTTAAAAAGGCCTTAACCTAATCAGACAATTAATGTCCTGAACAGATTAACTCAATTAAGGATTATGGGCAGGTCAGATGTGGCTAGAAGATGTGGGTCACTGGAGGGCAAGCCTTTGGGATATATATTTTGTTCCTGGTAAGAGAGCTTTCTCTGTTTCCAGATTGCCAAGTACTGAGCTGCTTCCCTCCACACTTCTGCCATGATGTTCAGCCTCATCTCAGGCCCAATCAATGGAGTTAACCACCTGTGAAATGACACATCTGAAACCAAAATAAACATTTCCTTCTCTCAAATTGTTCTGGTCAAGTCTTTTCATCACAGTATCAAAAAATATGATAGGTATATTTGTACTTGTAGAGATGGAATTCAGAATTGACTTTCCTTTGAGCATGAAGTTCAAATTGGTTCCTCCAGATTTAGAGACCTAGCACTCATACTGGAATATTATGGTCTATTTTTTATAAAGCTTATGAAAATGGTAATGAACACAAGAGGCAAGAATGTTTCTAAAGGAGGACTTTGCTTTTTCATAGGAAGGGAATGGTGGTGGGCATTAGTTCAAGAAATAAACTCAGAATCTTCATTTAAAGCATTTGTTCCCAGTGCTCATGATACATGAACATGTGTCATTTGAAAGATCTAGTTTGCTCATTTCATTCCTCTATAACTGGTGAGAACAATGAAAATATGGTATGGTTTAGATACTGAGGAGTCTCACAAAAACTCATGAGTTAGTGCAAGTATTTTCAGAGATGAAATGATTGGGTTACAAGAGCCATAATGGTGGATTTATCCATTGCTAAGGACTAACTTGGTGGTAACTGCTGGCAGGTAGATTGTGGTTGGAGGAGGGAGGCCACTGAGGATTGTATGCCTTTGGGGTTTAAATTTTGTGCCAGGAGAACAGAACTCTCTCCCTCTTCTCCCCCACTTTCTCTTTCTCCCCCCTTCCATTTGCCTTGTCATGGGCTGATTTTCTCTCCCACATGATTCTGACATGACATTCTGCCTCATCTTTTACCCAGATCTATGGAATCAGCTCTCTATGCATTTAGAGAGAATTTGCAGTTGTCATTCTTTCAAGAAGCAGGATCAGATTCTTCATTTCACCTCTCTTTCCACAGTGCTCATATAGCTGCCATTCAAACCCATTAATGAAAATCAAGTGGCAGAAAAGTTCTTGAAGAACGTGGTACATATTTTATAAGTAGGATATTGGGAATTGTCATTATATCAAGCACCAAATTCAGATTTATCCTTTCAGCACTTTATGCCCTGCTCTTAGAATAGCTCAACGAGTAAGTTGAAAAGAACTTGTGAGAGCAATAATTAAATGGAAGTGGCACTTTTGTTTCTAAGGGGTTTTTGTGCTTATATATGGGGAGTATGCATTGTGAATTGTCATCTCTCACTGATCTATTTCAGTTATTTCATTTGATGCCCTGGTTATCATAGAGGAATATTCAGTTTGTAAGAACAGTGATGTAATGTGAGTTGTTGAAATATTTGTGGGAATTTTCTGTAGTTAATCCATAGAGCATTTAGAATTGTCTTTCTAATATCCACAAGGTTTATGCTCTTTATTTCAGCTCTGTATGCCCAGTCCTCATAACAGTCAATTTGTACTATTTTGAAAACATTTTAAGAATAGTAATTAATGATGCAAGTGGCTGAAACGTTCTGCAAAATTCATTGGGAGGGCATTGATAGTTTTCATACCTTCTAATACCATGTTCAGATGCTTTGATTCAACCATGTGCTCATAATAACTAAATATGTGTCACTCAAAGAGAGCTTTTAAGAACACTGATATTATGCATGTTGTACATATGTTCCTGAGGGATGTGTGTGCTATTTCATAGAGCATCTTCTAGGAATTTTCATTCTATTAAGCACCACCTTCATATTTATCATTTTATTCCTTTATCTCCAGATCTCATAATGCTTTAAAGTATCTTGAAAGATTAGTAATAAAACACAAGTTGCAGCAAGGTTCCTGAGAAAGGTTTGTATTTAATTCATAGAGAGGCATTGGGAATTGTCATTCTTTCCAGCACCAGATTCAAGTTTTTCATTTAAGTGCTATAGACCCAGTGTTCATAGTAGGTGAATATGTGCCATTTTACAACAGCTTTTGGGAACATTGGTGCAACAAGAGTTGAAGGAATGTACTGAGCAATGTTTGTACTTAATTCATAAGCAGCGATTTCAGAATTTTAAGTCTTTGAAGACTCAGGTTCTGGTTCTGTATTTCTGACACCCAATTCAGAATCCTCATTTCAGTCCCACATATCTAATGCACAAAATCAAAAAAGATGTGTAATTTTACAACATGTCATAAAATCAGTAATGAAATGCACATGGCAGAAAATTCATGATGGATGTGTGTCCATAATTCCCAGAGGGCTTTTAGAATTGTTTATGTGAACATCAGTTTCACATTTGTAATTCCTTCCTTCTATGCCCATAATAAGCAAATAGCTACTTATGGCAAGAATGAGTAACACAAGTGACAATTTTGCTTCTGAAGAAAATTTCTACTTAATAATTGAGAGAGTGCTGGAAGTTGTCATTAGTTCAGGCACTAGGATCAGATTTTTCATTCTGCCCTTTAGACTGAATAAAATATTTTATTATTTTGGTTGTACATGGACACAATACCTTTATTTTACTTATTTAATATTTTTATGTGGTGGTGCTGAGGATCGAACCCAGTGCCTCCCGCATGACAGGCAAGGGCTCTGCCACTGAGCTACAACCCCAGCCCAAAATATGCCTTTTTTAATACTGTCTAGGAACACTACTGAAACCCTCACTGCAGAAATGTTACTGAGGTACGTTTGAACTTAATATATAGGGATCAGGGAGTTGGAATTTTTTTAAGTCTGAGGTTCAATATCTTCATTTAAGTTCCCTAGAATTATAATAGATAACATGGGTACATTTTCAATCCATGAACATGGGAGGTCTTTTCGTTTTTTGTTATCTTGTGAATTTTTTTTCATCAGTGTTTTATAATATCCTTTGTAGATATCTTTCACTTCCTTGGTGTAAGTGATTCCCAGGTATTTTTTATGTCATTTTTTTGACTGGGATTGTTTTCATGATTTCTTTCTTGGCAAGTTTGTTACTAGTGCAAATGAATACTACTAATTTCTCCATGTTGATTGTGTCCCATGACAGTTTCCTGTACTCATTCATCAGTTCTAACAGTCTTTTGGTGAAGTCTGGTTTTTTAACATGCATATAGAATCATGTCATCTACAAACAGGGCTATATTTTAGCCTTTCTTCCTATTTGTGTGACATATATTTTCTTCTCTTGCCTAAAGGCCCAAGCAAAAACCTCCAGTATTTTGTTGAATGAACCACATAGAAAAAAGGCATCATTTCCCCATTCAGTAAGAGTTGCTCAGTGAGAGTTAGCTATATATGGCCTTTATTCATGTCCAAATGTGATCAATCTTTCTTTTCCCAATTTAATTGATTTTTTATCATGAAGTAATGTTGAATTTATTGAATGATTTGTGTATACCTATTGAGATAATCATATGATTTTGAGCCTTCATCTTTCGATGTGATGCGCTATACTTATTTCTATGTGTATGATGATCCATCCTTGCATCCCTGGAATAACTTCCCTTTGAGCATGGTGAATGGCCTCTTTTCATGTGCTGATAGATGTGATTTGCTTTCATTTCACTTATTATTACATCTGTGTTCTTCAGATATATTTTAACATGAATATTTTGTTTGATGTGTTCTCATTATGTTTTGATATCAGGCCTTATAGAATGAGACTGGAAGAGTTCCTTCTTTTTCGAATCCTTGGAACACTTTGAGACTATCAGCTTTTCTTCTTCCTTACATGATTGGTGAAATTCAGCAGTGAAGCCACCTGATCCTGGGTTTTTCTTTTTCTTTTTTTTTTTTTAATATGTTTTAGTCATTGATGGACCTTTATTTTATTTCTTTACTTATGTGCGGTGCTGAGAAGTGAACCCAGTGCCTCACACATCCAAGGCAAGTGCTCTACCACTGAGCTACAACCCCTGCCCCTGGGTTTTTCTTTTAGGTGAATGTATTAGGGCTGATTCAGATTCATTACGCTTTATGGGCCTATCCAGGTTTTTATATCCCCACAGTTCAGCTTTGGTAGGTTATAGATGTCAAATAATTTTTCCATTTCTTCTAAGTTTTCAAATGCATTAGCATAGACTTCTTCATAATTGTCCCTAAGGATCCTTACTATGGGTTTTAATGTCTCCTTTACTGTTGGTTGTAAGGTCTCCTTTTTCATCTCATATGTTATGTGGGTGCTCACTCTTTTTTTTCCCATTACTCTTTTTTTAATTAATTAATTTTCATAGTAAGTTTTAAAATTTTGCTTTAATTAGTTATACATGATAGTAGAATGTATTTTGACATATCATACATATATGGAGTATAACTTTTCATTCTTCTGGTTGTACATGATGTAGAATTACATTGGTCATGGGATTGTAATATCTGATTCATTCTACTATCATTCCTATTCCCATTCCCCCTCCGTTCCCTTCATTCCCCTTTTTATAATCCAAAGTACATCTATTATTCCATAAACCACACCCCTTATTGTGAATTAACATCTGCATATAACAGAAAACATTCAGCACTTGGCTTTTTGGGATTGGCTTATTTCACCTAGTATGATATTCTCCAGTTCCATCCTTTTACTGGGAAATGACACAATTTCATTCTTCTTTATGGCTGAGTAATATTTCCTTGTGTATATATACCACATTTTCTTGATCATTTCATCTGTTGAAGGGCACCCAGGTTGGTTCCATAGTTTAGCTATTGTGAGTTGAGCTGCTGTAAACATTGATGTGGCTGTGTCACTGTAGTACGCTGATTTTAAGTCCTTCTGGTATATGCTGAGGTGTGGGAAAACTGGGTCAAATGGTGGTTCCATTCCAAGTTTTCTAAGTCTCCTTACTGCTTCATGGAGTAGTTGCACCAATTTGCAGTCCCACCAGCAAGGTATGAGTGTACCTTTTTCCCCACATCCTGGTCAATATTTATTGCTGTTTGTATTCTTGATAATTGCCATTCGGACTGGAGTGAGATGAAATCTCAGTGTCGTTTTAATTTGCATTTCTCTAATTGCTAGAGATGTTGAACATCTTCTCATATATTTGCTGATTGATCATATTTCTTCTGTGACGTGTCTGTTCAGTTCCTTAGCTCATTTATTGATCGTGTTATTTGTTTACTTGGTATTAAATTTAGGGAGTTGTTTCTACATCCTGGAGATTAATGCTCTATCTGAGGTGCAGGTGGCAATGATTTTCTCCCATTCTGTAGGACCTCTCTTCACCTTTGTGACTGTTTTGTTTGCTGTGAAGAAGCTTTTTGGTTTCATTGCATCCCATTTATTGATTTTTCATTTTATTTCTTGTGCTTTAGGAGTCTTGATAAGGCAGTCTGCTCCTGAGCCGATATGATGGAGAGTTGGACCTGTTTTTTCCTGTAGTATGCACGAGGGTCTCTGGTCTCCTGCCAAAGTCCTTGATCCACAGTTGAGTTTTGTGCAGGGTGAGAGAGAGTGGTTTAATTTCATTTGATACATATGGATTCCCAGACTCATTTAATTTCATTTTAATTTCTTTTTGCTACATATGGATTTCCAGTTTTGCCAGCATCATTTGTTAGAGAGGCTATCTTTTCTCCAATGGATGTTTTTGGCATCTTTGTCTAGTATGGAAAAACTATTTATGTGGTTTTTGTCTCTGTCTTCTGTTCTTCTGGTCTGTTTTGGTGCCAATACCATGCCATTTTCATTACCATAGCTCTGTAGTACAGTTTGAGGTCTGGTATTGTGATGCCTCCTGTTTTTCACTTTTCTTGCTAAGGATATCTGTGGTCATTCTGTGTCTCCAATTTTTCCAAATGAATTTCATGACTGCATTTTCTATTTCTACGAAGAACGTCATTGGGGTTTTAATAGGAATTGCAGTAAATCTGTACAGCACTTTTCTCCTGTTACTCTTGATAAAGTTTTATTAACTCTTTTTAAACTTTTGAAGAAAATATCTCTTCATTTCATACATTGTTTATATTCTACTTTCAGTCTCCACTTATTTCTCTGCTAATGTTATCTCCCTTCTTCTGCTAGGTGTAGATTGATTGCGTTGTTCTTAGTTTTCCAGATCCTTGGGATGCAGTGTGAGGTGCTTTGTATTCTTTTGCTTGTTGAAATCTTTTTTTTTTTAACTGATGTAGGTATTTGTTGCTATTAAATACCATCATGGTCACAATTTTGCTATATCCCATAAGTTTTGGTATGTCACATTTCATTTTCATTTGTGTGGAAAACATTTGGTATTTCCCTAATGATGTATTCAATGTGTGATTTTTCGAGTATTAGTATAATTTCAAGTGGTATTTTGTTTCAATCCTTATTTCTAGTTTTATTCTATTGTGGTCTGAAAGATTGCTTTTTGGCTTTGTTAAGACTTGTTTTGTAGCCTAATGTATGATCTATTATAGAGAATGTTTCATGTGCTGAGGAAAACAATGCATATTGTTCAGTTTTTCAGTTTGCTATTCTGTAATTTTCTGTTGAGGCCCTTTGTTCTGTAGGATAGTTTAAATCTGAAATTTCTATATTGATATTTTGTCCATATGATCTGCCCACTGGTGAAAGTGGGGTTTTGAAGTCACCCATCACTACTGTACTGGATCCTATATCTCCCCTGAGATCTAATAGTGTTAGTGTGTGCTCCAACCTTAGGGGCAGGTGCAGTTACAATCATTTTCTTTTCCTGTACAATTGACCCCTTGATCATTATATAGTGGCCTGCCTTGTCTCATGTAACGGCTTTTTTTTTTTTTCTCTTAAGGTTACTGTGTTGGACAAATTCTATTTTGTGTTGCTCATTTTCAATTGCATTTCTGTGGAATGATTTTTCCATCATTTTGCTTTCAGTCTCTGTGTGTGATTTTCTGTGTAGTGTGTTTCTTGCAGACAGCATATCATGAGTCTTGTTGCTGTTGTTGTTGTTGTTGTTGTTGTCATCTATTCCTTCCACAAGTCCACATGTTTTACTTGGGAGAATTAAGTGCATTAACAGTAAAGTTTATTATTGAAATGTCAGCATATATTCCTGTCATCTTGTTAACTTTGTCTTTATTTATTTATTTATTTGTTTGTTTGTTTTTGATTATGCTTTGTTCTTCCTCTGCTTTTCTCATTCAGATCTGTGGGTTTTTGGTTTACTGTGCCAACTAGGTTTGGCTTTTCCTATTTCTCCTTTATGTACCTGCTCTTTGGGTGGATATTATACTTTCATAATGATAGTGAACTTTCTTTCGCTTCTCGATGCAAATATCCCTTAAACCTCTTTTGTAAGGCCATCATGGTTTTGATTAAGACTTTCAGGTTTTGCGGTCTTAGAAGTCTTAATTATTTTTCCCCAAAAGAGAACTTCTCTGACTATTGAATGGCATTCATTGGTTGGCATTCATTTTCTCTCCCAATATGAAGGCCATTTCATTTCCTCCTGTCCTATAAGGTTTCTTCTGTGTTTCTACAATTCTTTCCTTATCTCCTACATGTAACAGTTTGTCTGTAATATGCCACTGTGACAAACTTTACTGGCCATATCTATTTGTATTTCAATGACCCTCCCATGTGTAGATGCCCATATCTGTCCCAAGAGGATATGGATGATTCCAGCTATTATTTCATTGAAGAGGGTTATTTCTTCATCTTTATGTTTTTCTTCACCTTCATTTATCCAGTAAATGTAACTCTTCCTCTTTTATGTTCTCTGAAAGGCCTTGAAGTCTATACGTCTGTCCCTTGCTGTTTTCCACCTATATTTTTGTTCTGATAGGGATAGTGCAAATACTGATAGTGCAAATACTGATATTGCAGATGTTCCTTCCTGTGCTTGATCAACAAGTAGACTTTCTTGGAATTTGCCTTGTTTTGGAGGCTTTCAATTGTATTTAATTAGATGTATCGAGTTCTTCATTCCCTTGATTTCCATTTGGCTCCTTTGGAAGATCTCCATCTTCTTCTGAATTTCTTCCTCATGTCATGATGTTTTCTTAATCTCATTGAATTGTCTATCTGTGTTCTCCTGCATCCTTTTTAGTTCTCTTATCATCAGTTTTCTGTACTTTTAATCAGGCATTTGTTCAATATGATTTCCTTTGATGTCTATTGCTACATTTCCTTTGTTCTGTTGGCGTCATGTTACTTTGTTTTACATTTTTCATATCTCTTGTGACCATACACTGAGATTTGCATACCTGGTATATGAATTGTCTTTAACACCTTTATAAGCTGACTATTGTTGTAAATGTCTTTGTCTTGATGATTTGACTTGGGGTGTTGGTTTTGTAAGCTATGTTGTCTTTGGCTCCAGTTGGCTGCCATAGAATAGTGTCCCTACAGGTTCTTTGGCTGTAAACGAGTAGTTAGATTCTGGTGCATAGGGTGGTGGGTTGAGAGAGCCCTTTGGCTCCAGGGGCCATGGGAGGATACTGGTTGTACAGGATGGGGCAGCGTATCGAGAATTATGGGTGGTTCACCCAATGTGTGGCTACTGCCACAGTGAAATTGATGAAAGAACAAGCAGGGACTAGAGTGGGTTGTTTCTTCAGCTGTGGTGTAAAGCCCTCATGATATTGCAAAAACTCTGAAACTGGCAAAATGTTATACCCAAATTCTTTGGGAGAGAACCACAAATGTGCACTCAGAATGCATGGGAAAGCCAGCATGTGACTTCCTTCCAAAGAACTAGTAGAAATGTTCTCTTATAGCATGACTCATTACCATATGTGTGTGTTTATGTTTGTGTGTGTATGTATGTGTATGGGAGGGTATATGTGATTTACAATATTGGATGGTTAAGGTTGGTCCACAATAGCTGTGGACATTAATCATGGAGTGGAAGGTATGCACAGGCCGAGTGGTGACTGGGACTGTGCAAGTGACTCTGGTCAATCAGAGAATTGGCTCAGAAAAATTATGGAGGTAGCTCAGACCAACTTTGTGAATTGGGTCAAATAAGGTAGCAAGGTGGCGTACTTTGCCCCTTGAATTCATTACAGTGGTGGCGTAAGCAGCCAGGTGTCCTCAGGCTTAGCAGCATGAAGTCAATATTGGGTGGCTGTGTAGCTCCAGCTCCAATAATTTGCACCTGCTGCATCATTCTGTGCTCTAGGAATTGAGTGTGTAACAATTCAAGCTCCTTATTAAGAGCAAAGCTACGATATAGACTCTAAGCATTTCCTTTTTTCTTTGTTTTGTTTTGTTTTGTTTGGTTTTGTTTTGTTTTGTTTTTGTGGTTAAATCATATAAAGTTTAATTGGTAATATCTTAAATACCTAAATAGCTTTAATCAAAATTTTGTATTTGTTCATTACTGTGGACCTCCATTTACAAAAAGTTATAAACATTTTCCTTTTTGTCTATTTAACTAATTTATAAATGTGTGCAAACAATGGTAACATTTACATTCTATCAAAATTTACATATGATTCAATGAGAATGCTCAAAATGTAAAATAAAAATAAAATGGGTCAAAATGCTTTTAATTCACATGACTTAATAAAGTTCAATTTAAATTGGGTAAACAGATAAAAATAAAGATGTCGTTAAAATTTCTAATTCAAATTTTTCCAGTTGGTAAAATAATTAATAAATTTGCTTATTCATATGATATTCAAAATCTATACCCATCTGCTTCTAGTAATGTTTTATTTTCTTCTTTTTTTAATTTAATTTTTTGATTCATTGAACACAAATGGAGTACAGCAATTGTTTTTCTGGTTGTACACAAAGTAGAGTCACCCCATCTGTGCATTCATACATGTACACAGGGCAATGATGTCTGTCACACATACTGTTATTATTCTTACCCCTCAACCTCAACCCCACCCCTTCCTTCCCTCTATGCACTCTATCCTTTCTCCATTCTTGCCATCATTCCAACCCACATTATGCATCATCATTCACTTATCAGAGAGACCATTTGGCCTTTGGATTTTTGGGATTGGCTAATCTCACTTAGCATAATAATCTCCAACATCATCCATTTGCCTACAAATGCCATAATTTTATTTTTCTTTATGGTTGAGTAAAATTCCATTGTGTATATATACCACAGTTTCTTTATCCACTCATCTATTGAAGGACATCTAGGTTGGTTCCACAATCTAGCTATTGTGAATTGAGCAGCTGTGAACATTGATGTGGCTGCATCACTGTAGTAATCTGATTTTAAGTCCTTTGGGTATAGGGCAAGGAGTGGGATAGCTGGGTCAAATGGTGGATCCATTCCAGGTTTTCTAAGGAATCTCCACACTGCTTTCCAGAGTGGCTGCACCAACTGGCACTCCCACCAGCAATGTATGAGTGTACCCTTTTCCCCACATCCTTGCCAACACCTGTTGTTGCCTGTATTCTTAATAAAAGACATTCTAATTCATTTTTATTCGTAAGTGATGCATCCTCTGAGAGAGAAATTAGAAAAACTACCCCATTCACAATAACCTCAAAAAAAAAAAAAATACTTGGGAATCAATCTAACAAAAGAAGTGAAAGACCTCTACAATGAGAATTACAGAACACAAAAGAAAGAAGTTAAAAAGAATCTGAGAAGATGGAAAGATCTCCCATGTTCTTGGATAGGCAGAATTAATATTGTCAAAATGGCCATACTTCCAAAAGCGCTATCCAAATTCAATGCAATTCCAATTAAAATCCCAATGACGGACCTCATAGAAATAGAGCAAGCAATCATGAAATTCATTTGGAGGAATAAGGGACCCAGAATAGCTAAAGCAATCCTTAGCAAGAAGAGCGAAGCAGGGGATATCACAACACCAGACCTTCAACTATATTACAGAGCAATAGTAACAAAAACAGCATGGTATTGGTACCAAAATAGACAAGTAGACCAATGGTACAGAATAGAGGACACAGAGACAAAGCCACATAAATACAGGTATCTCATAGTTGAAAAAGGAGCCAGTAACATACAATGGAGAAAAGGCAGCCTCTTCAACAAATGGTGCTGGGAAAATTGGAAATCCATATGCAGCAAAATGAAACTAATCCATATCTCTCACCCTGTACAAAACTCAACTCAAAATGGATCAAGGTCCTAGAAATGAGACCAGAGACTCTGCATGTAATAGAAGAGAAAATAGGTCCAAATCTTCATCACGTTGGCCTATGACCAGATTTCCTTAACATGACTCCCAAAGTGCAAGAAATAAAAGCAGGAACCAATGATTGGGATAGAGTCAAACTATAAAGCTTTTTCTCAGCAAAGGAAACAATCAGCAATGTGAAGAGAGAGCCTTCAGAGTGGAAGAAAATCTTTGCCACACACACTTCAGATAGAGCACTAACCTCCAGAATCTATAAAGTGCTCAAAAATCTTTACACCAAGAATACTAATAACCCAATCAATAAATGGGCCAAGGAAATGAACAGACACTTTACAGAGGAAGATCTACAAGCAATCAACAGATTTATGAAAAAATATTCAACATCCTTTTGTTTTTCTAAGCAAATAGGGTTGGGTCAACAGCTTCTGTGCCAAAGTTCCTTGCTTGCACAATGAAGAGGACCAGTGGGACCCTCTCCTTCACGTTTTCCCCTGAAGTTGGGTGTCCCTCCATCTGGACAACTAGGGTTGTGGTTGCCAGTGTACTATATCCCACACTCTGTGCTGCTATTCCAGGTCTCTGTGTCTTATAGGGTTCTCAACTCTTCCTTGCTTAAAGTCCAATATCACTCACATAAAATGCATCCATTTCTTTATTCTGGTTCCTCTTTATGGAGGAAGAGGTAAGCACGGAGCTGCCTCTGTTGGGCCATCTTGCCCTTCCATCCGTGTCTGTTTTTAAGGTTATGTCTTTCTAGAGATGTATATAGGTAGCTGAATCCCCTTAATCAAAGGAAATGCCTCCTTTAGACACAAGATGGAGACCTAAGCCCAGGTTTGCTGCCAGTTTTGCAGTCATTTTGAATTGGGCAAGATGTAAGATGTAAATGATCCTGAAGAGGAACCCAAACATACACTGAGAATGCACAGGAAGGGCAGCAGAGGACTCCCTTCTGAAGGACCAGCAGAGCAGGTCTCCTGCAGCATGACTCATTGTGAAAGAGCCTCTCATATTTAGTCCTTCCCCTGACTGAAATGGAGAGTCACCAGAGTTCTGTGCAGCAGCTGTGACTAGCCCCACCTCTACTTTATTTTTAGTTTTATTTTCGCCTTACCTGTCTTAAGGAGCCTTAGTCCTACAGGCTCTGGCAACCCTCCCAATAGCTGAGGTAGCAACACTTTTGTTTAGTCTTGAAACTGTGAGACCTCATGGAATTCACCACACACAACCTGTTGCTGGTGGAGGGAGTGGAGTCAGAAATGCTGATCTTTCTTATGATCCATTCCCACGCACAGTTTTCTGCTGCTCTGTGGCCCTGAGGGATGGTCACATACTCAGTTTCAAGTTCTACCATGTTCTGGCTCTAAGTTTGCCACAGGGGAGTTGTAATAGGTTTCCTGTGGGGGGGGGGTGAAGGCTCATTGTTTCTCTTCTGTCATTTTGGTGACAACACGTTCCTTTTATCTCTTATTCAATCTCTTCTTTGGCCCCATTGTTCAGGAGTGTGTTTCGTTTCCACAAATGTTTTGAGTTTTCTGAAATTACTCCTATTATTCATTTCTGCTTTCACCCTGTTGTGGTCAGAATTGATCTTCTGGAATGTGTTGAGTCTTGCTTTGGGTCCAACCCATCATCTCCTAGAGAATGTTCTCTGAGTTGTTGAAAAGAATAGATATTCTTCAGCTGGTGGATAGAATGTCCTGTGTACAACTCTCAGTCCATTGTGTCTATCGTGTTGGTCAGTTTTGCTCTTGCATTAGTGATTGTTTTTATCTGTATTATCTATCTATTGCTGGAAGTGAGATTTTGGAGTTCCTTTATTATTGCTGTATTTTGCTCTATTTCTCCGTTCAGTTCTGCTAATATTTGTGTTATATAACAGTGTTGGTTGTGTATGTATTTAAAACTGTTATATCCTCTTAACGAATTGACCCCTTCTTTAGGTAAAGAACTTCCGTGCCTCCTGTCACTCTTTTCAGCTTAAAGGCTATTTTCTGCTGTTACAAGAGCCACCCATCTTCTATTTGGGTTGTCATCTGCATGGACTATTGTCTCCAAACCTCCCCAATCAGCTTGTGTGTGTCCTTGCAACTAACGTGATTCTCTTGTAGGTAGCACATAGTCAGATCTTGTGATTGGAGGATGTAATCCAATTACACTGAATTAATGACAGGTGTGGACTTATTAACGCCACTTTGCCTTTTTTCTTTTGTGTATCCATAGTTCCATTCTTCTTCTCATGCTGTCTTCCTTTGTAGTTTGATGAACTCTTTTGTCATTGTGGGTTTTGAAAATCTTTCTTAGTTTTGAGTATCTACTAAAGTTTTATCCTCTGTGGTTAATATGAGGCTTATATAATATTTTTGGTGATCAGGGTCCATTTTACACTGAACAAAACGTCTACTCCTTATATCCTGCTCCCTCTACATTATGATACTGATGTCATAACTTCCCATCTTTTATATCTCATGGATCTATTAGCTAATTATTAGAGTCACAGTTATTCAAATATTTCTGCCTTCTCATTTTTAAACCAGAGGTAGTACCGTTATCTATGTACCACCATTATGGGATAACTGTATTCGGAACTTGACTACATTTTACTTTTAGAGTGAGTTTTATACTTTGACATGTTTTCCTGTTGTTAGCATCTTTTCCTTTAACATCAAGAACTCCCCTTTAGTTGTAAGGCATTTCCAGTGGTGATAAAGTCTGACGGCTATTTTGTCCTGTGTGGGAATATTTGTACCTCCTCCTTTTCCCCCAAAGGACAGCCTTGCTAAGTATAGCATTCTCTGTGGACAGGTTTTTTTCTTCACTTGCAGCACTTTAAATATTAGCCCAAGCACCCCTGGCCTGACAGGATTCTGTTGAGAATTCTGCAGATAGACTGGGGTGGGGGCACTCCTTTTCATGTTCTTCTTTCAAAACCCTCTATTCATTGTTTAGGAGACTTTGATTATACTATAGTGTTTAAGAAATGTCTTGGCTCTAACTTTGCCACAGGGTAGTTGTAATTGGTTTCCTGTGGGAGAGCGAAGCCTCATTGTCTCTATTCTGTCATTTTGGTGACAACACATAAATTGGCTGTATTTGGGCGATACTGGCTGTCTGTATTGCACTATCAATCCTCAAGTCTTGGAAGTGTTCAGTCACGATATCCTTTCATAAGCTTTTTCACCTCTTTCTCTTCCTCTCCACCTTATTATACTTCCATAATGCACATATTAGTTCATTTAATGGTATCTCATGAACCTCATGGGCTTCCTGCACTCTTTGTTTTTCTTTTCATTCCTCCAACTGGCTAAATTACAAAACTCCTCACTTTGGGCTCACTGATCCATTTTTCTCTATGACTGAGCCTGCTATGAACATTCTCCATGAAATTTTAAAATTTGGTCATTGTGTTCTTGCAGTCCAAAGTTTTGTTTTTGTTTTTACTTTTTTCTTTCATGATTTCTATCTCTTTGTTTTATCTTCTCATTTTATTTTCACATTGTTCACTTGATAATGTTCTTTTTTTTATGGGGATGTTACCTGGGATTGAACTCAGGGGCACTCAACCACTGAATGCCCACATCCCCAGCACTATTTTGTACTTTATTTAGAGACAGTGTCTCAATGAGTTGCTTAGTGCCTTGCTTTTGCTGAGGCTGACTTTGACCTTGCAATCCTCCTGCCTCAGCCTGCCCAGCCACTGGCATTACAGGCATGTGCCACCACTCCCAGCAATAATGTTCATTTTCCATCTGTGTTCCCTTGCATTGCCTTGCATTCCCGGACTTAAGCCTTTATTTGGAATACCTTGTCAGGTAATGCATAGATGTCCACACTTTAGGGCCATGTACTGGTGTTGTACATTGCTGTTTTGCTGGTGTTGTGATTCCCTGATTATTCATGATACTTTTGGTCCTGCATTGGTTTCTGTGAATGTAAAGTGGAAGGCACCCCTTCTAGTCTCCAGGGACCAGATTACTCAGGGCAAGCCATTTGGCATCAGTAGATCCAGAGATTCTGATCAGGCCATCTTTCAGAGTTCATGTGTGGGTTGTGGGTTTGCTGCTGGAGGGCTTGTGTGGGATGGTCCAATGCTTAGGTTCAGTATGTGGTGCATAGGTGCCTGGTACAGAGGTGTGCTGGGGTGGGCCTAGAGCCTGGGTCAGTGGGGGCTGTTGGGTAGCTGTGCTGGGTCTTCTGGAATGTGAATTCAGAATCTGGGTGCACAGGCAGTTGGTGGACACCAGAAGGGCTTGGTAAATGAGTCAGAAACCAGTCTGGTGCTGGGTGAGAGCAGAAACTTGTGTGTGTAGGAGCCAGCCTGTAGCCTGGGTCCACAGGTTCTACACTGGCACTGAGCTTCACTGAGGTAGGCATGGTTCTGGGACCTGTGATACAGTCAGTGGTTCACTTCACTCTCCTTTAAACATGTTGAAGGTATCTATTCTGAAGTCTTTCAGCCTTAGTCTGGGGGAAAGGTCACAGAGTGTGAAACTGTCATTTCCACCTTCTTCAATGGGTCTATTTTTTTTTACACTTCTTCTTTTTTTTTTTTTTTAGTTGTCAATGGATCTTTTATTTTAATTATTTATATGTGGAGCCGAGTATTGAACCCATGGCCTCGCACATGCCAGGCAAGTGCTCTACCACTGAGCCACAGCTCTGGCCCCTCAATGGGTCTATTTTAAATCTGTGCTACACCCACGTTTAAACTCTCACCTGAATTCCTTAGCTCCTTGGTGAAGGTAGTTTTGTTCACCCTTATTTTTCTGAAAAATTCCATTCTTCCATGTTGCAGAGGTTAGTTTGCTCATATTTTCTCTACACGAATTTTAGCATCAGCTATTCAGTGTCAACTGGGGTGTTGATATGGAGTTGTATTTAATCTACAGATGCAATACTTCTGTTTTAAAACATTTTCTTCCGATGTGTGAGCAGGGTTTGTTTCCCCACACATTTATAGCCTTGATTCTTTTCAAAGATTTTATTTTGTTACTTCCCATGTGCAATCAATTCCTTGCACCCCTTTTTCTAAATTTAATCATAACTATTTCATTCCTTTGAATGCTAGTGTAAATGAAAGTTTCCCAATTCCATTTCCATTACTAGCATATGGAAATTCTGATGCTTTTTCCATGTTGGTCTTCTTTTTTGCAATCCTAAGGAAAACGTTCGTTATCCCTGGCAGTTTTGTGAATTCTTTTGTATTAACTACACACAGATCATGGAACGATCGCTTAAGGCCTTATTTTGCTAGCTGGTGGTCCTCCATTTCTTTTTCTTTCCTACTTCCCCTAGCTAGAACCTTCAGTATGATGTTGAAGAGAGGTGGTAAGAGCTCACTTCCCCTAGATAGAACCTCGAGGATGATGTTGAATAGAGGTGGTGAGAGCTTATTTCTTTTTGTTCTTAATGCTAGGCAGAAAACTCTCCTTTCATCATTAAGTGTGCTATTACCTGTGAGTTTTCCTTAGATGACCTTAATCAAGTTTAAGAAGTTCCTTTTCTTTTGACTTTGGAGTGCTGTTTTGTTTTTTCTTTTCTACAAATGTTACTATCTAGTTTGTTAACAAGGTAACGGTTAAAATGAGTAGAAAAGGGTTCCTTATTCCTTTATTTTTGGCAGGAATTTGTGAATGTGTGCTGTTAACTATTCTTCAAATGTTTGTAGAATTCACCAGTGTAGCCAACTGGCCCCAGGATTTGCTTCTGGACAAGTTTTACTGTTTGTTTGTTTTATTTCTAATACCAACTATTTCCTCATTACATACAGATTATCGTTTTATCCTTCCTACACAATTTTGACACCTTATGTCTTTCTAGGAATTTGTCAAGTTTGCTTGGGTTATCTTATTTGTAGTCAAACAATTCTTCATAGTATTAATTTATAATACTTTTTACTTTATTAAGGCCAATGGGAATGTTCCATCTTCCATTTGTAATTTAATTATTCACTTCCTCTCCATTCTTTGTGGTCAATCTAAGCTATTGTCAGTTTTTCAGATATTTTCAAAGGAATAATTTTGGCTTTGTTAATTTGCCCCTTCATTTCTCAGTCCTCTACTTTTCTCCCCAACAATCTTATTTCTTTTCTTCTGTGTGCTCTGCATTTCGTTTGGTCAGTGTGTTCTCACACCCTCAGGTGGGTGTGTAGATTATCAACTTAAGGCCTTTCTTCTTTAAAAGATAATTTTTCACAGCTTCATGCCTTCTTAGCATTGCTCTCACTGGCATCTCACTTCATTTCAGGCTGAATGACAACCTGAATACTACTCAAACACAGAAGAGCAGTGGTCAAAAGTAAGGAATTATAGAATGGATCCTAGATTTCATGCAGAAGACACTCCACACAGAAGAGTTTCAGGCCTCTAATTCCACTGAGTACAATAATGAATGTGCTTTGTTATATTCCTCAGCTTCTTTCAAGTCTTTTCCTCTGTCCAACATTTGCTGAAGTTTGGCATAGGCAGCTTCTAAGCTGTGCTGGCAATCTGGTGCCATCATCTGAGACTCTAGCAGGACCTCTGCATACTTTACAATGGCGTAACTTTCACCACCTTCAGCTTTCAACCATTTAAATCTTTTCTTGTAATTTTTATGCTTTTTCATTCATCGCTTTTCTATTGACCAACTGCTCTCTTGACTGGCACCATACCACTCTTGATCTTGATCTGCTCACTCCAGGAAGTCAGCCATGGTCCCTTGAGTTCCAACAAAGAAGGGATGGAAAACCAGGGTAAACATGAAGCCAATTTCCAATTTTCCATGGTAGGATTCCTAATGAAAATTCTTTCATGCTTTTGTTTGCATATGAGCGTCTCCAATTTTCTATCAGTTTTAGAGGTTATAGCTATGCTAGGTATAGAATTCTTGCTTGACAGTCTTTTCCTTTCAGAACTTGGAGTATTTCACCCCATCATCTTCTAATCTCCACAATCCTAATGAAAAGTGAGCTGTTGACCTTACTGAAGACTCTACATATATGATGAGCCACTTCTGTCTTTCTGCTGTTAAGTTTGCCTCTTGATCTTTCATTTGCAAGAGTTTCATGTTGAGGTGTCTAGGCTGTAATCTGCTTGAACGTTTTCTTCTTTGAGTTCAAGAAACTTCTTGGTTGTGTAGATTGTTTTCTTGGCAATTTGAAACTCTGAAGCCATTATTTCATAGAAATTTGTTACCAAAATGTTATAAGAACCTTTTGCTTTATGAAAGGTCACCATAACCCAATTGTTTACATTTTGCAAATTGCAATCGCATTTCCACCCAAGTTATGCATATGCTTATGCATAGACACTAATTGTAACATTCAAGTCATTTTGTATTTTCTTTTGTTCACTTAGGGGTATGGCAAGGACTATCTATCCTACCATCCTTATAATTGGTTAGTATTCTTTTAAAATAGAAGTGGACTTCAAAATTTAAAGAAATTAATTTTAGGATTTAACAATTCAGCAGGACTTAGCACATTCAGAGTGCCCTGAAGCCACTGCCTCTTTCTAGTCTTAAACCATTTTCATCCCTCTAGAAGGAAACAGCTAAACGATAAACAGTCAGTCTTCATTCTCCCCTTCCCCTAGAGCCTGGCCACCAATAATTTTCTCCTGGTCTTTGTGGAATTACTCCTCTAGATATTTCCTAACTACTGGGAACCTCCAATATGGGACAATTTGTGTCTCACATAATATAACATAATGAATTGGATTTGAGTTTTGCACACGTTGACACATGTATCATTATTTCATTACTTTTTAAGCTTGAATACTGTTCCATTTTACATATGTGGCACACTTTATTTATCCATTCGTCTATTGATGGACATTTGCATTGGTTCTGTCATGTGAGAAAAATGCTGCTGTCAAAGTCAAAATACAAGTATTTGTTTGAGTTCCAGTTTTCAATTATTTGAGGTACAAACCTAGAAGTGGGATCACTGTGCCATATGGTAATTTGGCTTAACTTTTGGAAAAACCACCATGGCCGCCTCTGCACCATTTTACATTCCAAATAATAACGAGTTCCAATTTCTCCACAGTCTTTCTAACACTTCCTACTTTCCATCTTTCTGAAAATAGATAGCCCTGTGCATAAGAAGTAATGTGCTACTGTGATTTTTTTGTTTGTATTTCCACAATGCTTAATGATGTTGAGTGTCCATTCACATGATTGCTGGACATCCGCTAATGTTCTTTGGACAACTGTCCATTCTTAACTTTTTTGGTCTTTTCATTTTTATGTTCTTTATGCAGTCTAGATTCTTCACACTTAGCAAATGTATTGTCTTCATATATTTCTCCCATTCTGTGGGTATCTTTATGTTTATTATTTCTATATCATGGTGTGAGGAAGGTGTCAACTGCAGTTCTTTGTATGTGGATATCCAGTTGTCCCTGTCAGTAGCTCAACTGAACTGGGGGAAACTGAGCCT
The DNA here is from genome assembly GCA_020662805.1 of Glaucomys volans. Classification (NCBI taxonomy): domain Eukaryota; kingdom Metazoa; phylum Chordata; class Mammalia; order Rodentia; family Sciuridae; genus Glaucomys; species Glaucomys volans. The sequence goes on from JAJEJO010050095.1 coordinate 37,280, forward strand.
CCTGGTGTCCAAGCACCCAATGAAAAACAATGAGCCAAAACGAACATTTATAAAAAAAACTTTAGTCACTTGTCACTTGCTTTGATGGTGTAAGAAACAGCACAGAGGTTGAGGGTCCAGTAGATCAATGCTGGCATGGGGTTCATTTCACTGCCACGTGAGCCCCCCAGAAACATTGGTTGTAGAGATCTTTCTTTCCCCAGTGAATGTGATTGGTACCCATGCCAAAATTAATATGTCAATGATGTATGGGATTATATCTTGCCTCTAAATAATATTTGGTTGATCTATATGTCTATGCCTGTGCCATTATCTATGGCTTTGGTTGTTGTAACTGTAGGGTGTTTTGACATTGGAAAGTGCTAGTATTTGCTGGGAAGGAGGTGTGTGCATAGATTCATGAACTGATTTGCCATTGTTGTAAGGTGAGGGTTGACCTCATTGAATGGGTTTGGTAGTTCACCCACTTCTGTTTTTAATTGACTATGAGAAGAATTCATGTTAATGCTTATATTTTGAAAGAATCTATTTTGATAGAACTCAGTGCTGAAGACAGCTGGTCCAGAGAGTTTTCTCGTTGAGAGTTTATTTTTTTCTTAATCCAATCACAGTTTTTTGTTTTCTGTTGTTTTAGGCCTGTTCATATTTCCTATTTACTTTTGTTTTAGTTTTGCTAATCTGTGTGCATTTAGGGAATTGTCCTTTTCATTCAGATATACAATCTGCTGGCACAAAATTGTTTATAGTTTTCTGTTTTATCATATGCTATCTTTATCTTTTGTTATTATTATTAGAGCTTTATGATTATACATAGTAGTGGGTTCATGCCAACAAACTCATACATGCATGGGAATTGAATTCTGTTCATGAAATTCCTCCCTTTTCCCTCCTGTTCTCCCTCTTCTTTCCACTCTCCTTCTTCTACTCTACTGGACTTACTCTCTCTTGGCTATTAATTTGTATTTGATTGGTTCTTTATGTAATCTTATCCTTCCCTCCCTCGTTTCTTCATTTTAATCTAGCTTGCACGTATGACAGAAAACATTCAACCTGAGATTCTCTGAGTTTAGCTAATTTCACTTAGCATGATATTTTCCATGTCTACCCAATTACTGGAAGTTGCCATGATTTCATTACTTTTTATGGCTGAGTAGTAATCATGTATGTGTGTGTGTGTGTGTGTGTGTGTGTGTGTGTGTGTGTACAACTTCTTAATTCATTCATCTATTGACAGGCATCTGGGTTGATTCCATAACTTAGCTATTGTGAATTGTGCTGCTATCAACATGAATGTGGCTGCATCGCTGTAATGTCCCAAGTTTTGATATTTTGAGAAAATACCCAGGAGTGGGATAGAAGGGTCATATGGTGGTTCCATCCTTAATTTTTTGAGGAATCTTTATACTGCTTTCCAGACTGGTTGTACCAGTCTGCAGGTCCAACAACAATGTACAATACAAATGTTCCTTTCTCCTCACACCCTCCCCAGCATTTAGTGTTTTCCATATCCCGGATCATTACCATTCTGACTGGAATGAGATGAATTCTAAGTGTAGTTTTGATTTGCATGTCCCCACTTGCGAGAGGCATTGAACATTTTCTCATGTTTATTGGCCTTCTGTGTTTCTTCTTTCGAGACGATTCCCTTTAGTTCCTTTGCATGTTTATTGATTGGCTTATTTGTTTGTTTGGTGTTATGTTTTTTGAGTTCTTTGTATATTCTGTATATTTATCACCTAATGGAGGTGTAGCTGGTCAAGATTTTCTCCCATTCTGCATGCTTTCTCTTCATGCTCTGAATCACTTCCGTACCTGTGCTGAAGCCTTTAAGATTAATGGCATCCCACTTATCTGTCATATCTTTAAATTGGTAGTAATGCCAATATGTTCAGTTTGATATTTGCTCCTTCCCTCTTCTTTTCCTAGGTTTTCCTGTGTAAAATTGTGTCAATTTTGTTGATCTTTAAAAAATTCACACAACATTGCTTGTGTGAATGCTTAGCATTATATTTTTTTCCTTTTCTTTCTTTCTTGTTTAACTTCTGTTCTAATCTTTATTATTTCTTTCTTTCTGTTGCCTTGGGCTTTTCTTGGCTCTACATTTTGTATTTCTTTAAGGTATTGAGTTAGACTATGGATATAAAATCTACCTTCTTTCCAATGTAGGCACTTACAGCTGTAAACTTCTGTTAGAACACTACTTTCTCAGTATCCCATTGGTTTTGGTTCATCCCATATTTATTTATGTTCTCTGAATGTATTTGCTAATTTCCCTCATTATTTGTTCTTTGGTTATTTGCAATACTTTGCAAGGTATTTGGTTACTGTTTATTTCCTCACATTTAGCAATTTTGGGAGTTTCCCTCTATAATATTTTTCTTAGCTTCATTCTACTGTGTTCAAAAGAATATGTTTTGTTTGATTTCAATATTTTTACTATTGAGACATTTTTGTGGCCAAATCATGGTCTGTTGGTGGAGAATGTTCCATGTGATCCAACTTGGTTTGTATTCTTCTGTCACTGGATGCAGTGCAGTGTTCTTTGTGTGTCTGTTGAGGCATAGATATGTGGGGACTTTGGTGTGTCCAAGTGCTCTGTTTATTTACAGATCTTTGCTCTAGCGGTTTCATGCATTAGTTAAAGTAGGATGTGGCATTCTCTAGCTACTTTGAAGAACTCTGTGTTTTCCCTACAGTTCTGCCCATTTGATTCTTGGAATATTGAGTGTAGCATACATATTTAATTATTCTCCCCTTTTGATGATTTGAACTTTATACCCATACCCTTCTTCTGTCACAATTTTCTCACTTAAAGTAAACATTTTTTAAAAAATTAATGGTGGCTGATTTTAAGTCCTTTGGGTATACGCCAAGGAGTGGGATAACTGGGTAAAATGGTGGTTCCATTCCAAGTTTTCTGAGGAATCTTCATACCACTTTCCAGAGTGGTTGCACCAATTCGCACTCCCATCAGCAAAGTATGAGTGTAGCTTTTCCCCCAAATCCTTCCCAACATTTATTGTCACTTGTACTCTTGATGATTGCCACTCTGACTGGAGTGAGATGAAATCTCAGTGTACTTTTAATTTGCATTTCTCTTGATGTCAAACATTTTTTCATATGTTTGTTGATTGATCATATTTCTTCTTCTGTGTAGTGTCTACTCAGTTCCTTAGCCCATTTATTGATTGGGTTATTTGGAAGTCTTTCAAGTTCTTTTTATATCCTGGAGATTAATGCTATAGGTGACATTCAGTTGGCAAAGATTTTCTCCCTTTCTGTAGGCTCTCTCTTAACATTCCTGATTATTTCCTTTGCTGTGCAGAAGATTTTTAGTTTGAAACAATCCAGTTTATTGATTCTTTTTTTTAATTTATTTTTTTTTTATTTACTTATTGATTCATTGAACACAAATGGAGTACAGCTATTGATTCTCTGGCTGTACACAAAGTAGAGTCACACCATCTGTGTGTTCATACATGTACACAGGGCAATGGCATCTGTCACACATTCAGTTATTATTTTACACCCCCACCGTGGCCCCACCCCTCCCTTCCCTCTATGCTATATATCCTTCCTCCATTCTTGCCACCCTTCCCCCCCGGATTATGCATCATCATTCATTAATCAGATAGACCATTTGGCCTTTGGATTTTTGGGATTGGCTGATCTCACTTAGCATAACAGTCTCCAACACCATCCATTTACCTACAAATGCCATAATTTTATTCTTCTTTATGGCTGAGGAATATTCCATTGTGTATATATACCACAGTTTCTTTATCCATTCATCTGTTGAAGGACATCTAGGTTGGTTCCACAATCTAACTATTGTGAATTGGCAGCTATGAATATTGATGTGACTGCATCACTGTAGTAATCTGATTATAAGTCCTTTGGGTATAGGACAAGGAGTGGGATAGCTGGGTCAAATGGTGGATCCATTCCAAGTTTTCTAAGGAATCTCCACACTGCTTTCCAGAGTGGCTGCAACAACTTGCATTCCCACCAGCAGTGTATGAGTGTACCCTTTTCCCCACATCCTCGCCAACACCTGTTGTTGCCTGTATTCTTAATAAAAGACATTCTAATTGGGGTAAGATGAAATCTTAAGGTGGTTTTGATTTGCATTTCTCTTATAATGAGTGAGGTTGAACATTTTTTCATAAATCTGTTGATTGCTTGTAGATCTTCCTCTGTAAAGTCTCTGTTCATTTCCTTGGCCCATTTGTTGATTGGGTTATTATTTTTCATGGTGTAAAGATTTTTTGAGTACTTTGTAGATTCTGGAGATAAGTGCTCTACCTGAAGTGTGTGTAGCAAAGATTTTCTCCCAATCTGAAGGCTGTCTCTTCACATTGCTGATTGTTTCCTTTGCTGAAAAAAAGCTTTTTTTGTTTGACTCTATCCCAATCATTGATTCCAGCTTTTATTTCTTGCGCTTTGCGAGTCATGTTAAGGGGATCTGGTCCTAGCCCAACGTGATGAAGATTCAGACCTATGTTCCCTTCTATTAGGTGCAGATTCTCTGGTCTAATTTCTAGGTCCTTGATCCACTTTGAGTTTCGTTTTGTACAGGGTGAGAGATATGGGTTTAGTTTCATTTTACTGTATATGGATTTCCAGTTTTCCCAGCACCATTTGTTGAAGAGGCTGTCTTTTCTTCATTGCATGTTTTTGGCTCCTTTGTCAAGTTTGAGATACGTGTATTTATGTGGGTTTGTATCTGTGTCCTCTATTCTGTAACATTGATCTACCTGTATATTTTGGTGCCAATACCAAGCTATTTTTGTTACTATTGCTCTGTAGTATAGTTGAAGATCTGGTATTGTCATACCCCCTGCTTCGCTCTTCTTGCTAAGGATTCCTTTAGCAATTCTGTGTCTCTTATTCCTCCAAACGAATTTCATGACTGCTTGCTCTGTTTCTATGAGGTCCATCATTGGGATTTTAATTGGAATTGCATTGAATTTGTATAGCATTTTTTGGAAGTATGGACATTTTGACAATATGAATTCTGCCTATCCAAGAACATGGGAGATCTTTCCATCTTCTCAGATGCTCTTTTCCTTCTTTCCTTAGTGTTCTGTAGTTCTCATTGTAGAGGTCTTTCACTTCTTTTGTTAGATTGATTCCCAAGTATTTTATTTTATTTTTTTGAGGTTAATGTGAATGGGGTAGTTTTCCTAATTTCTCTCTCAGAGGATGCATCACTTACGAATAAAAATGCATTAGATTTATGAGCATTAATTTTATATCCTGCTACTTTACTGAATTCATTTATGAGTTCCAGAAGTTTTCTGTTGGAATTCTTAGGATCTTCTAAATAGAGAATCATGTCATCAGCAAATAGGGATAGCTTGAGCTCTTCTTTTACTATTCATATTACTCTAATTTTTTTGGTCTGTCTAATTGCTCTGGCTAGCGTTTCAAGAATAATGTTGAGTAGTAGTGGTGAAAGAGGGCATCCCTGCCTTGTTCCAGTTCTTAGGGGGAATGCTTTCAATTTTTCTCCATTTAGAATGATGTTAGCTGTGGGCTTAGTATAGATAGCCTTTACAATGTTAAGAAATGTCCCCACTATCCCTATTTTTTCTAGTGTTTTGAGCATGAAGGGGTGCTGTATTTTATCAAATGCTTTCTCCTCATCTATTGAAGTAGTCATGTGGTTCTTGACTTTAAGTCTGTTGATGTGGTGAATTACATTTTTTGATTTCCAGATGTTGAACCAACCTTGCATTCCCTGGATGAAACCCACTTGATCATGGTGCACTATCTTTTTAATATGCATTTGTATGCAATGCACTAAAATTTTGTTAAGATTTTTTGCACCTATGTTCACTAGAGATATGGGTCTGAAATTTTCTTTCCTCGATGTGTCCTTCTCTGGTTTTGGTATCAGGGTGATATTAGCTTCATAGAATGAGTTTGGAAGGGTTCCCTCCTCCTCTATTTCATGAAATACTTTGAGGAGTATTGGAATGAGCTCTTCTTTGAAGGTCTTGTAGAACTCGGCTGTGAATCCATCTGGTCCTGGACTTTTCTTTGTTGGTAGGCTTTTGATGACTTCTTCTATTTCATTGCTTGAAATTGATCTACTTAAGTTGTGTATGTCCTCCAGATTCAGTTTGGGTGGCTCATATGCCTCTAGGAACCTGTTGATGTCGTCCAGGTTTTCTATTTTGTTGGCGTATAAGTTTTCAAAGTAGCTTCTTATTATGTTTTGTATTTCAATTGTGTCTGTTGTAATATTTCCATTTCCATCACAAATTTTAGTAATTTGGAGTTTCTCTCTCCTTCTCTTCATTAGCGTGGGTAAGGGTTTATCAATTTTGCTTATTTTTTCAAAGACCCAACTTTTTGTTTTGTCAATTTTTTGAATTGTTTCTTTTGTTTCAATTTCATTGATTTCAGCTCTAATTTTGATTATTTCCTGTCCTCAACTACTTTTGGTGATGATCTGTTCCTCTTTTTCTAGGACTTTGAGCGATAATGTAAGGTCATTGATTTGTTGACTTTTCATTCTTTTATTAAATGCACTTCATGCAATGAATTTTCCTTTTAGCACTGCTTTCATAGTGTCCCAGTGATTTTGATATGTTGTATCTTTGTTCTCCTTGACCTTTAAGAATCTTTTAATTTCCCCCCTAATGTCTTCTGTTATCCATGCATCATTCAATGGCATATTATTTAATCTCCATGTCTTGGAGTAGTTTCCGTTTTTAAGTTTATCATTGATATCTAATTTCATTCCATTATGATCTGATAGTATACAAGGTAGTACCTCTATTTTTTGTATTTTCTAAGAGTAGATTTGTGGCATAACATATGGTCTATTTTAGAGAAGGAGCCATGAGCTGCTGAGAAGAAAGTGTATTCGCTTTTTGATGGATGGAATATTCTATATATGTCTGTTAAGTCTAAATTAGCCAATGTGTCATTGAGTCCTATGGTTTCTTTGTTCAATTTTTTCTTGGAAGATCTGTCCAACGGTGAGAGAGGAGTGTTAAAGTCCCCCAGTATTGTTGTGTTTTGGTCTATTTGGCTCCTGAATTTGAGAAGGATCTAATTGATGTACATGGATGCACCACTGTTTGGTGCATAAATATTTATGATTGTTATGTCTTGCTGATTTATGCTTCCTTTAATCAGTATGAAATGTCCTTCTTTATCCCTTCTGACTAACTTTGGCTTGAAGTCTGCTTTATCCGAAATGAGGAAGGAAACCCCTGCTTTTTTACTCAGTCCATGTGCATGGTTTGATTTTTCCTAACCTTTCACCTTTAGTCTCTGGGCATGTTCTTCTATGAGATGAGTCTCTTGAAGGCAGCACATTGCTGGGTCTTTCTTTTTAATCCAATCTGCCAGTCTATGTTTTTTTTTTTTTTTTTTTTTTTTTTTTTTTGTGGTACTGGGGATTGAACCCAGGGCCTTGTGCTTGCCAGGCAAGCACTCTACCAACTGAGCTATATCCCCAGCCCCAGTCTATGTCTTTTGATTGATGAGTTTAGGCCATTTACATTCAGGGTTATTATTGAGATATGACTTGTATTTCCTTCCATTTTAGCTTTTTGGGGGTTTTTAGCTTAACTTTGTTTCTCCTTTGATTGACTCTCTCTTTAGTGTAATCCCTCCCCATGATGACTGAGATAGTTATTTTTCGTTTCTTCCTCTTCAAATATTTTGTCGAGCATATTCTGTAGGGCAGGCTTTCTCTTTGTGAATTCTTTAAGCTTTTGTTTATCATGGAAGGATTTTATTTTGTCATCAAATCTGAAGGTAAGTTTTGTGGGGCATAAGATTCTTGGTTGGCATCCGTTTTCTTTCAGAGCTTGAAATATGTCGTTCCAGGCCCTTCTTGCTTTTAGGGTCTGGGCTGAGAAATCTGCTGATATCCATTGGTTTCCCCCTGTAGGTAATCTGATGCTTTTTTCTCGCAGCCTTTAAAATTCTATCTTTGTTTTGTATGTTAGGTATTTTCATTATAATGTGCCTTGGTGTAGATCTGTTGTAATTCTGTGCGTTTGGTGTCCTGTAAGCCTCTTGTAATTGATTTTCCATCTCATTCATCATACTTGGGAAGTTTTCTGATAATATTTCCTTGAACAGATTATTCATACCCTTGGCTTGTATCTCTCTGCCTTCCTCAATCTCAATAACTCTTAAATTTGGTCTTTTCATGATGTCCCATATTTCGTGGAGGTTTCGTTCATGAGTCCTAACCATCTTCTCTGTATGTTCAACTTTGCTTTCAAGATTAAATATTTTGTCCTCATAGTCTGAGGTTCTGTCTTCCAAGTGATCTATTCTGTTAATTATGCTTTCTATTGAATTTTTCACTTGGTTTATTGTTTCCTTCATTTCCTTGTTTCCTTCAAGGATTTCTGTTTGTTTGTTTGTTTCAGAACTTCTATCTCTTTATTGAAATGATTTTTTGCTTCCTGCAATTGCTCTATTAGCTGATTATTCATAACCTGAATTTGTTCTCTCGTCACATCATTCTCTTCTTGGATCATTTTAATTATGAACATTCTGAACTCCCTTTCTGTCATTCCTTCTACCATGCTGTCTTTGGGTTCCCTTGATATATCATCTAGGTTTGTTTGGGACACTTTCTTCCCGTGTTTTCTCATGTTGCTCGTGTATCTTCCCCTCTAGTGATGTGAATCCGAGGGATTGCAATTTCTCTGTGAAGACTTAAAGTGTCCCTGCAGATTTCCAGTAACTCATCTGATGTTTGAGCGATGCTTGATCAAGGGGTGTCCCAAGAAAGGTGCTGTCCCACTACCTCCAGGTTGGGAATGATCAATGCTTCTGGCAGAGGCAGCCTGGTGTTGATACACAATTAGATACAGCAAGGTGCTAGACCCCGGGCCAGGGTGTGGACCTGGGCACTAGATCAAGTTGGGGTGGTGTCACAGAACTGTGCTCCGTGATGGAGACACGGGGCTTGAGAGCCCAGGCAGGCCTGAACTCCTCCCTGGGGGCTCAGGCGGTGGCAGGTGGTTGCTCTTTCCCGGGGACACTGTAAAATGGCGCCAAAGGCCCTAAGCTCCCCGCTGGAGCCTGCGACTCCAGCCACTCCAGGCCAGACCTCCCCAGGAGCCGCAGCGCAGTGGCTCGGAAGACCGGACCTCAGCTCCGTGGACTCAGGCAGCCGGAGATGGTTGCTCTCTGCCAGGGAAGCTGCCAAATGGCGCTGAGGGGTCCAAACTCCCCACCGGAGCCAGTGACTCCAGCGGCTCCCGCCCAGACCTCTCCAGAAGCCGCGGTGCAGTGGCTCGGAAGACCGGACCTCAGCTTCGAGGACTCAGTTTATTGATTCTTGATTTTACTTCTTGTGCTTTTGGAGTCTTGTTGAGGAATTTGGTTCCTAAGCTGATGTGATGGAGAATCAGGCCTATGTTTTCTTCTAGTAGGCACAGGGTGTCTGGTCTAGTGCCTAGATCCTTGATCCACTTAGACTTGAGTTTTGTGCAGGGTGAGAGATAAGGGTCTCATTTCATTTTATTATACATGGATTTCCAGTGTTCCCAACACTGTTTGTTGAAGATGCTATCTTTCCTCCAATGTATGTTTATGGCGCCTTTGTCTAGAATGAGATATACCCAAGGGACTTAAAATCAGCATACTATAGTGACATGGCCACATGAATGTTCCTACCAGCTCAATTCATGACGGCTGTCCTATGGAACCAACCCAGGTGCCCTTCAATAGATGAATGGATAAAGAAAATATGGTACATATAAAAAATGGAAAATTACTCAGCCATAAAGAAGAATGAAATTATGGCATTTGCCAGTAAATGGATGGAAATCGAGGCTATCATGCTAAGTGAAATATGCCAATCCCAAACAACCAAAGGCCGAGCTTTCTCTCTGATATTCAGATGGCAACTGACAATAGGTGTGCTGGGAGTGGGGAAGGAGTAGAGGTTCACTGGCTTGACAGGGGAGGGAGGGGGATGGAAATGGGAAAGACAGTAGGATGAATTGGACATTACTTTCCAATATACGAATCCATATACGAATCCATGACCAGACTAGTGTAAATCCACATCGTGTACAACCACAAGAATGGGAAGTTGTACTACATGTACATATGATATGTCAAAATGCATTCTACTGTCATGTATGACTAAAAAGGATCAATTTTTAAAAAGAAAAAAAAAAGAAATTGAAATTAACGGTGGCTCCGCCTCGGTGTCTTAATCTTTCAATGCAATACCTTTTCTCCATCCTTTTATTTTCAATCTATGTTGAGCCTATGTTGAAGTGTTTGGGTCTAAAACATCACTCTCTTACAGACAGACAGCAGAGTTGGATCATGTCTCGATTGTACTTTTTTTTCTTGAACTCATTCTGTGTATCTAGGACTTTGAATTGATGAGCTCAATGCTTATAAACTTAAGGTGAATGCTGATAAGGAAGCCCTTCGCTTCTGTCATTTAGCCATTCGTATCATCTAGTTTTAATGCGTGTATATCCCAAACACTGCCTATCTTTTGCTTGACCGATTTTCTACTGTACCATTTTGACTTTCTCCTAACATTTTTCTCTGTATATTTTCCAGTGTATTCTTAGTAGCTATCTTAATTTTTACTAATACCATCCCCATTTGTTAATGATCTCATTTGAATAGATACCCACTTATGTTCAACAGCATGTGAAAAGTATGCTCCTAAATAGCCTCCCCATTATTTTCTTATTTCCTCCAATTCCATATTCATAGACTGCATGTTTATTAACATGCTTTTATAATTGCTGTTCTATGCTTTTATTTTCGAAATCATGTAGCAAGCAGAATGCATCTGCACACAAAAAAGCATAGTTATACCAACTTTTCTTTTTAGCTACAGAGCTTTGCCTGTGATCTTCATTCCTTTTTAAAATTTCAATGCACTGTCTCACTTAATTTCAGCCTTTGGGACTCCATTTAGCATTTCTGTATGACAGAGCTTTCAGCCTTAAACTCCCTCAGTGTTTGCTCATCAGGGTATGTCTTCATTTCTCTTTCATTTTTGAAGGACAGTTTTGTTACTTGCAGAATCCTCTGAGAGCAAGTTCTTCTTTTAGCATTTGAAGTAAGACATTCCACTGCTTTCATGGTTTCTGATAGAAATTAGATCTTAAATTTATTGAGGATATCTTGTACCTGAATAGTCTGCATTGTCTTGTTACTTTCAAGATTGTCCTTTTGTTCTTCTTTATCCACAGCTTAATTATAATATGGTCCAATCTGAATCCCTTTAATTTTATCCCACTGAGAACTTATTTGAATTTCTTGGATTTGTAATTGCACATCTTTCCTCAAATTTGGGGAGTTCAATCACCATTTCTTCAAATAGTCTCTCCCCTTGTCCCTCTATCTGCTGTTAATGTGTGTGCTCATGCACTTTGTGGTGCCTCACAGATGCCTTGAGCTCTTTCTTCTTCTTTTTTCCTGTTCCTCAGAATGGATTATTTCAATAGACCCATCTACATGTTCACTGATCCTTTATCCTTCCTGCTCAAATTTGCTGATGAAATCCTGTGGTGATGTTTTCATTCCTTCTCTTTTATTGTGAATTTCAGGATTTCTGTTTAGTCATTTTTTTAAATATATATTTTTATTTCTTTAATGATATTCCAAATCATTCATATATTCTTTTCCCATTTTTTCCACAGATTTTCTTATTTTTTGGAACATATTTTAAGGCAAAAGTTTTCTAGCATTTGTCTATTTAGTTCAATGTCAAGTTTATCCCATTAAAACTTGTGGCAACTTCATTTTTTTTCTTTTCCCTGTAAATGGGCCAAACTCTTAAAAAAATTATATGCCTAGTAATGTTTTTGATTCAAATTGGACATTTTGAATATTTCAATGTGGTCTTCAGAACTCACATCGAACTATCTGTCTTAGATTTTGCTGTGGTTGTCTTTTGAGGACTGCCATCATCCATTACCTTAGTGCATATTTTAAACTATTTTTGTATACACAGATTTTCTTGTCCTGTGTGCTCAAATAAATCTCTTTTCTGTTATCTCATTCATCTTCCACTGACCAGTTAGAGGTTTTCCTAAACAATTTGCACCAAAATGAGAGGGGAAAAAAATTCCTTTTCTTTTTCAGAGCTGGCATCTTTCAATGTTTATTGAGACCATTTAAAACTCTTCCCTAACCCTTGGCCTCCTTCTTGAATGGAATCCAGCAATTGGCTACTGGTGGATATCTAGGGTTAAGCTAGGTCCTTTCTGAGCACTCATCAGTGTCCGGGTGTGTACATTGTACTCGCCCAGCACTGCAAACCTCTGGTTTCAGCAAGAATATCCCTTGGTCTCTTTCTTTTCCTGCATGGAGAGCCACATGTTACTGCACGCATCCACTATCCCTGGCCCCAGGCGTGCTTGAGTAGTTTCTGTATTAAAATGCTTCGGAGTGATGATTCCCAGAAAGTCACTACAGATAAAGGTTGATAAAACACCCCCCAAATTCTCTGCTTCCTAAGATCATTTTTTAGAACATATTGGCGACCACTGCAGCAGCAGGTGGCCAAAAGATGCCATTCCTTGACTCTTGCTGACCTGGGTGATGGGAGCTGGCATGTGGGTAAAGAAACATGCCACTATACTTTCACAAATTTTGTTCTGTTTCTTCGCTGTGTTTGATATTCTGTTTGCCGTCTGTATTTGCATAGAATCCAGATTTCCAAAGAAAATATTGGTTCTGCCAATTAGTTATTCTTTTTCCAGCTTCTTGGTTGCTCTAGTGGCAGGACCTCTTTTGGAAGCAACTTACTCTCTCACTTTCGTACCATAAATCTGGTCCTTATTTCTTCACACATGCTTTCTTTTCTCTTCTGTCTTCCCTCTCCTTCAGGGCACCTTATTATATGCATCTTGGTATATATCATGATGCCCCATAAGCCTCTTAGTTTATGTTCATTTTTTTCATTCTTTTTATGTTATATTGTGCAGAATGGATAAATTCAATTCACTTGTGTTCGAGTTGAGTGATACTCCACTCTGCCTGCTTAAATTCTGCTGCTAATTCCTTGATCACGTACTTTCACTTTAGTCCTTGTACTTTTTTAACAACTCTAGAAGGTATATTTCCTTCCTTATTTTTAAAATAATCCATCTCCTTATCGACACATCACCGTATCCTTTCCTTTGGCGCCTTAAATATGTATATAAATTTAATAATTGATGCTGTCTTTACCTGGTAATTCCAATGTTTATTTTTCTTCAGTGATGGTTTCTCTTGATTGCGCTTTCGCCTTGAGTCTGGGACATATTTTTCTTGTTTCCTTGCATGTCTTCTGATTGGTATCTTTAAAATGAGAAACATTGCCAGGTGTGGTGGCACATGCCTGTATCTCAGCTAGTTGGGAGGCTGAGGCAAGAGGATCAGCAGTTTAGCAAGACCCTGTCTCAAAAGTTTAAAATGGGGGTTTGGGGAACGTAGCTCAGTGGTGGAGCACTCCTGAGGTCGATGAGAAGTTGCATTAGAACATTTAGACATATTAGATGGTATAGGGGAAGGCAGTAAGATGGTGGAATGGTACTTTCCAGTGCTTATCTCTCCATGGAAATATCAGTCTCAAATATGGTCCCAAGAACTGTTTTCAAAGATGCTGGAAGGATTTTAGCACCTGGCAGTAGCACAGAAATGGAAGGGAATGCATTGAAGAGGGCAGGAAGGGGAGTTTGTATTATTTGCATTATTTCTAGTCAAATCCCAGTCAGTACATTGTGCAGAGAGAAACCCTCTGTTTGTGTGAGTGAGAGGGCAATGAGCATTGACCTTTGCCTTGAACCCCCAACCCACACCTCTAGAAGTGGAACCCAGAGCCAAGCAGGCTTCCACAGGTCCGGGGTCAAGGTCAGTTCCTGAAGACTGAGCTTCATGGCCCACCCTGAAGACAAGCTGGGTCTCATGGCCTAATGCTCCGGCACTGCCTGGCGTACATGGTATCCAATCCTGCCACAAAAACTCCAGATACCAGGCAAACTAGAGCAACAGGTGACCCCTGTAGCCCTGCATTTTGTGATTGGCACAGCACTGGGCCATCTGCCACAGACCCACGCTGTAAGGCCACACCAGGGCCTGGTTGGCCTCAGTGGTCCTTTGCTCTGGACTGCCCCCTACACCAGATGGCCCTCACCTCCCATGGTTTCAGCCATTCCCCCACACCAAGCCAGCCTCTGCAGCTCTAATCATCTGGCAGGTCCCCCACAGTGACCAACACAACCAGACCACCACTCAGGACCCAGGCTCCAAGCCAGCCCTCATGGACCCATGTGCAAAGACAACCCCCAAACAATCAGGTCACTTTCTGACCTCAGTGTCCAAGGTACTAGACCAGGCCCAGCGTATACAGGCTCCAGGTCAATCACAATGACCCATGCCACCAGATTGACACACACAATCCAGGCTCTATGCTGGCCCTAAAGCCTCAAGCTCCAAAGTTCCAGGTAGGATACTCTGCCCTTAGTCTCCAGTGGCATCTGTGTGCAGGCTTGCTCCAGAGGACCCCTTTAGTGCCTGGAACAAGGCTGTTGCCTATGCAACGAGGTTCTAGGCCAGTCCCTGGAGACTCAAGAACAATGTTCAGCAATGTTCCAGGTCAAGCTTTGTGAAAAAAGCTTTCATGGACTTGGGACCCAGGACCCCAACTCAAACACCCAGTATCCAGATCCCCCAGTGGGCTTGACCAATAATCTACTCTAGTGGAGCCAGGTTTCAAAGACAGCACCTTGGAGCCAGCAACAGTCCTGCTCACCTGAAATATTGAAACCAGGGCAGCCTGACAAAGGGTTCTTTCAGCAAGGACACCCATGGCCATATCATATGACACACCCAGAATCTCTGGTTGATACGGTTGCTGAAGGACATTGCCAGACAAAGCCAGTCTGCAAAGACTGCAATAATTCCACAATTCTTCAGGTGTTACAAATTCCAAAGCACAGACATGAGGATTAAGGTCAATCAGGAAAACACTACATCTCTAAAGGAAGAAAATAAAATTCCAAAAATAAAAGGAAACAACAATTCTGGCACTGGAAATTACAAGGAGTGAAATGTAGAATGCAATAGAGAATCTTGAAAGCAGAATGGATCAAACGTGAGAAAGAATCAGTGAATTTAAAGACAGGTCATCTGAAAATACTCAAGGAGGAAAAATGGAAAAGACTGAAACAATAAAGAAAGCTCACAGGATCTGTGGTAAATCATACAAAGAGAAAATATTTATTTTTTCAAGCTCAGCTAAAATGATGCAAATAAGCAATATGAAAACATAAAAAGCATAACACTTACTTGGAAAAATGAGTACACTGTCAAATTCACAAGAGACTGATATTATAATTTTTATTTTTAAATTTTTGGGGGACTGGAAGAGCTTGGAACTGAACCCAGGGGCGCTCAACCACTGAGCTAGATCCCCAGCCCATTTTAGTTTTAATTGTGAGACAGGGTCTCACTAAGTTGCCCAGCCTGGCTTGGAACTTGGGATCCTCCTGCCTCAGGCTCCAGATCCCTGGGATAACATTCCTGTGTCACCACGCCTGGCTATTATTTTGGTTTGTCACTCACTTATATCTCATGCATGAAATTTCAAAGAGAAAACTATTAGAAAATAGAACAAAATTGTGGGAGTATTTTACAAAGATGGAGTAGGACTCTCCAGCAATCAAGCCCCATAGGAGCTTCATTTTCAGCAATTATCCATACATAAGAGACAGGGAAACCAGGATAGATGTCAGAGCAATGGAGGATAACACGAAAGTATAAAACAATACACTAAAATGGGTAGGAAGAAAAATTTGGTCCAAGACCAAACAACCACTTAGGCTGTATGTTTTACTGGATTGTTGGTGTTGACAGCCAATCTGAGAATAGAAGAAAGACTGGCACCCTGCATGGACCCTGCAGAGTAGAGAGAAACAAAGGTGGCTTCCATCTGAAATTGACAGACTGATCTGTGTGATTAAAAAGTGTAGCTGACAGGAGGCAAGAATCTCAGTCTGATCAGGGTTCGATGAAAAGTCTTGCCCGCACTCCCAAGCATAGCGCAGGGACAGGGACCCCAAAGATGATATTTGAGATTTGAACCAGATCAGTATACAGGCAAAGTAGATGAAGGAGCTCACCAATTTTCCTGACAGTGTGACACTCATCCCTGGGCACAACAGCAGAGCTATTCTGAGAGAGAAAAACAATTTATTCCCATTCCCTTCTCCAGCAGAGGTGAGGTTTGGATTCGGTATATAGACTCACTTAAAAAATGTGTCTAACTTGGGCCAGGGGTGAAATCAGATGAGATTTTTTTTAAGATGTTTTCATTAGTGCTTTATAGTTATACCTAACAGCAGGGTTCATTCTGCCATTATCATACATTGCGTGCAGTATAATTTGCTCCATGTCAGTACCCAGTACTTTCTCTTTCCCTCTCCTTCTCCCTCCCCGTGCTTCCAATCCTCTATTCTGCTGGTCTTCTTTGTTTTTAAAACTGGTGATTTATAGGTATACAAAAAGATGGAAACAACTATGGTATATTTATATATGTACACAGCATAACATGGTCAATTGAATTTTGCAGTCTCCCCCTTCCTGGCCCTCTTCCTTCCCCATCAGTCATCTTCCTGTCCTCTATTAGTCTCCTTCCTATTTTCATAGGGGCCCCCTTCTTTATTTTGCTCTGGCTTCCACATACGACAGACAACATTCAAACCTTGACTTTCTCGGTGTCTTATTTCACTTAGCATGATGTTCCCCAGTTCCTTCAGTCCCATCCATTTAATAGCACATGCTGCTAAATGTCATTGTCCTTTGTGGATGTGTAAAATTCATTGACTATGTAGACCACATTTTATTTATCCATTCATCAACTGATGGGCAACTGAACTGGGTACTTAACTTGGCTATTATGAATTGCACTGCCATAAACATTGAGGGGCCCTGTATTCTTAGAGTATGCTATGAACATTGAGGTGCCCTGTATCAGTACAGTATGCTATTTTTTGTGCCTTTGGCTAAATAACAAGTAATGAGATATCTGGGTCACAAGGTTGCTCCATTCCTAAATTTTTGAGGAATCTCCATGTTGCATTTGAAAGTGGTTGCACTAATTTTCAGTGTCCTTTTAGATTTTCTTTTTAATGATGTCCCCAAAATTGAAAGTTCCTGAAGTTTGAAACACTGCACTTAAAAGACTCTATCACAAAAACTTCAGCAATAATTAGTCTGAACCATTGAATGATAATTAACAGGTTAACTAGGCAATATTAATGAATACTTAGTGTCTCCTACATACACCTATTCCATTTCAACTTCCTCTTCTGTATCCAATTTATTCTTCCTGTTTTATCTTCTGTCTCCCACCCACGTCCTTCCATCTTTACTTATATTTTCTCTATTTTCTTTCTTTTTTATCCCATCATTTAATTCAATTTAATATACAGTTGTGAATGTTTGACCAGTGCAGCCTATGCTATATTAGCCCACGCTCATCTTCCCCTGGGTTAATAGAGTTGTAGAAATAATCAGTAATTGCATGCCTAGTATACACTGATATACAGGTTACGTTTAAAACTTTTTTAACATATGCAACTTTTTTCTAAGCATTATCCATCTGCAGTTGGTTAAATCTGCAGATGCAGAACCCTTGGATGCAGAAGGCTGACAAACAAAAGTTGATACTGATTGGCAGCTTATAAATGTCCAGGGTCACCTTGTATCATATATATAAGGAGTTGATAAGTGCTGATTTGAGGCATTGCCTTCTATTCCTCAGATCAAACCACTTTAGTTATTTTAACGCCTTTATGACCAGAAAGATATTGGGATTATACTTCAAATCACTATAGTGCAAACAGGGAGTAGAGAGGCTTATGGTCGCTATTTAAGATCCCCACATACTATTACTCATCTTAATCTAAATTATATAATGTTATCTTGGTGAGGAGAATTACATCAGGACAGTATTTTGAATCCAAATATTGTTTTTTAGTCAATTAATTTTTCTATTTACTTTATTTATTTTGGTACCGGGGATTTAACCCAGGGGCGCATTACTGCTGAGCTACTTCCCCAGTCCTTCTTATGTATCTTTTAGTATTTTTTAACATTTTAATTATTTTTTAGATTTTAATAGACCTTTATTTTATGTATTTATTTGTATGTGGTTCTGAGAATCGAACCCAGCACCTCACACATGCTAGGCAATTGCTCTACCACTGAGCCACAACCCCAGTCGCTATTTTTTTTTGTTTGTTTTATATTTTGAAACAGGTTCCACTAAGCTGCTTAGGGCCTGGCTAATTTTCTGAGGCTGCTTTGAACTTGCAATCCTCCTGCCTCAGCCTTTTATGTCTCTGGGATTACCAGCATCTTCCACCGTGCCTGGCTCTTACAAATGATTCCTAATGAACATTTAAAATATGAAAAATGTTTCATTGGGAAAGATATTGTGTGCAAAATTAACGACTGCTGAATTCTGAGTATAGAATGGAAAAGTAACTACCATCTCACATTCAATCAAGTCTTGGGGAACCATAATCTCCCTTTAGATAGAAAAGGAGAAATCTATACGAAAACCAACCACAAAAATAACAATGATTTCTATTTACTGTTATTATTATTAGTACTAGTAGTAGTAGTAGTAGTAGTAGTAGTAGTATAGGCTAAAGGAAAATAACACGAGGAAAATTGCATCTTTCATTAGCTGACTGAAACTGTGAGCTTGAGTAGAAGAAAATTCATACAGTCTATAAAAATGGACCTTCCACGGAGCACAAAAAGCAATGTTTTAACCTTTCCTGGTACTCAGATTTGAAATTATGATTTTTTTTCATGAAATGTAACATGATACAAAGCATAATGACCCTTCTTCAACTCAGAGATACTTGGATTTTTTTTTCATAGACAAATCTTACTATGGTAAGAGATAAAGGATAACTTCATGTCTCCAGTCAAATAGAGTGGATGGGCAATCACTAGAATTACACTGCAGTCATAGTCACACTATCATTAAGATAATGATATTATAGATTGATTGCAGTAACAGTCACGATTAATGGCTTTCTGATACCTACAATTTTTGTAATATTACTTTGCAAGACTTTGAGAGAGGTGGAATCTGTTTTTTCCCCACCATTTGAATCTGTGTTGGCTATGTGACATATTTAGCTAACAAAATGTGGCAGAAGTAATGGTATTGTGGGCTAAATTGTGTATTCCCCCCCAAAATATGTCAAAGATATGATGAAGGCAGAGCAGCGTGATGCTTCCACAAGCCAAGGAATGCCAAAGATTTCTGGGAAAGCACCAGAAGGTAGGAACAGACTCTTCTTCCTAGCCTCCTCCTTCAGTAGGAACGAAGCCTACCAGCACCTGCCAGATTTCGGATTTCTAGCCCCCAAACAATGACAAAATATATTTTGTTATTTGTGGCTGAAGCCACTCATTCTGTGGTGCTTGGTAGCATCCCAAGCAAACAACTACAAGCTGTGATGAGGAAGAAATTTAAAATTTCTTATCAGCGCATTGTACGATTGATTTTAAACTACCATTGTTACTTGCAGCAAAGAGGCATTGGAGGTTGAAATTAACATTTGGGATTACCCTGAGATTAAGTGTTAAACTTGAGGTATACCAGCAGCACGGAGTGTATTACAAAGAGATGAGAAAACTCACCCAAAAGCCCCGCATCATTAACAGATGTGCAAAGCCTAGGAGCTTCAAAAACATGAGGAGACACTCAGAAATCTCTCCCCAAAACATGCAACCCCCTAACAAATGAAACCACAGATATTTAAAGGTATGGAATTCCAGAGATAGAATACAAAAAGGTGAATGTTAAAATGGTTAGCAAGCTGTAAGAAGATCTAAGGCATGAATTAAGAGAGAAAGTACAGGAGGGAAAAGACCACTTCAATAAAGAGATAGAGAATCTGAAAAGTAACAAATCAGAACTCATGGAAATGAAAGACACAATAAATCAAATTTTAAAAATTCGGTTGAAAGAGTCTCCAAAAGATTAGGTTATGTAGAAAACAGAACTTCAGGTTTCAAAAACAGAACTTCCAGATAGTTTAGAAAACTCAGAGAGCAGTGAAGAAGAAAAACAAAAGACCATGATGGGAATATAGAATAACTCTGGGACAACAAGAAGAGACCAAAATTCAGAGTCATTCTAATTGAAGAGAGCATGAAGATATACACTAATGGCATTAATAAATTTGCAGTGGAACAGTAGCAGAAAAATTTCCAGATCTTAGGAATGAGAGGCCATTCATATGCATCAGGCTAATAGGAACCAAAAGAGAAGATGAACAAAATCTTTCTTAGAGGTGTCATTATCAAATTGCCTAACAGAGAAAAAGAAGGGAATGTAAAAAGCCTCAAGGGAAAAACAGTGTGTCACACTTAGAGGTAAGCCAATAAAGATCTGTCTTTTCAGCTCAGACTCTAAAATCCAGAAGAGCTTGCAATGAGGTAATCCAAGCTCCGACAGAAAATACTTGCTAACTAACATTGCTATACCCAGAAAAGCTTTTGTTCAGGACTCACAGAGATACAAGGATTCCTAAGATAAAGATAAACTGACAAAAAATCATGACTACTAAGCAAGCATTTCAGAAAGCATTTTAAATGAGAAGAACTTAAAAACAATCCCCAGAGTTTTTGAATGGATAAAGCTCTCTTGAAGAACAGATGAAGAAATGGAAACTAAGACCAGATTAAATAATGGAAGTGAATCAAAAGGGCAAGACATATGAAACTGCTCTTCCATAGTGACTCATAATGGAAATGGTCTCAACTCTCCAGTTGAAAGACAAAGACTGGCAGAGTTCCTTTAAAAAAAAGGTCCAACAATGTGGGTGTGCATGAGACTCACCGTATAGGCAATGACAAATCCAGGGTGAATTTTAAAGGTTGGAAAAAGATATCCCATGGGAAAGGGGGGCCAGAAGCCAATGGTAGTAGCTATTCTCATATCTGACAAAGCAGATTTTGTGCAAAAATTAATCATAGGAGACAAGGAAGTTCACTTCATACTGGTTAAGGGAACAATCCACCAAGAAGATTCGCTATGGCAAATATTTATGCCCCCAAATTTGGTGCTCCTAATTTCATAAATCAAGTATTTCTTGACTTTAAGTCTCAGATAGAAACCAATACCACAGTATGGGTTTGTTTCAATATACCCTTTGCACCAATAGACAGGTTTTGAAACTGTGCTCCTCATATGCCCCTGTAAGTAGTCTCAAGCCTTATGGGCCACACACTTCAACAAGCCTGTGGGTCACCACAGAGGGACATATCCAATTGGTCTTATAGAGGAACTGGAAACTGGAGCATGCTAACCAATCTGACCCCCAGGGAAAAGCAGCTCAGCTCTCAAGCCTTTTGCAGGGGTCTGCTCTCTAAGAGGATATACAGGAAGTTACAGGCCATGCTTGTGGGGAAAATCACATCTTGCCTACATGCCTCTGCATGTACTAAGCCCACAGTACAAGGCCTTTTCAAACACTACTAATTTTTTTAGTAGTTACAAATGTTACTTATGTAGCTAAGTCATAGCTTTCACTTCTTAAACTACAGTATGATGCACTCTCAAAAGTTGCATTCAATTGAACTTTGTGTTCCTCATAGGACCCTTATATTGTGTTTGATTGAGTGACATAATAGTTTCTGTATAACTGCCAAAACCCCTTTGCAATGATGATTTGGACTTCACAACGGGAATTTATTTTCAGCCTTCCAACACAAAACTATACTTGTCCTTGGGGGAAACATTCCAGTTCAGGAAAGCCAAAATGATCTAGGAGACTTCATGAACAAAGGTTACTTTAGACTCTTAAAACAACTTTCCCTGGGGCCCTAAATGCGTTAGAATTGTCTCTCCTTGGTAAATCCTATGTGACTAGTTCATAGAAATATTTTTAGTTTAGCACTTTCTTTCCTCTTCACAGTCCAGACCTTCCTCTGCAACATGTTGTTTGCTCAAAATATCTCACTTGTCCCTACAATATATAGAACTCCACGTTTCCTTGACTCATTCATAGTTTTTCTTTCATTGAGGATGTATCAGGTGACAGGCCTCATCCCTGATGTTGATAAGCCAGTCAATTCACACGTAGTCCTTTAGTGGTGACAAACTGGCATACAAGAAGAAAAGTATAACTGCAGATATATGGGGAGGGAGGGTTGATCAAGGCCTTATGGAAGTACAGGTGACGAGTAAGTATTAGAAAATGTGAGAAAAGGTGTTTGAGCTAGGCCTCACACCTTGAATAATGGGTAGGGTTTGACAAGCAACGGGAAAAAGGCTACATGTGCAAACATTTGGAAGGAAAAATGTCATAAAGGAAATTCTAGGAGCTTAAGTTCTTCCTCAAAGGTAAAGGTTGGATGTCTGTGAAGAATGAAAGCAATGAAACAGAAGCATCTGATATGGAAACACATGCAGTTTTAAAAGACTACAACTGAAAACACTATTAAAATATTTTTTAAGAAGTTCAAAACCAAAGTAGAATTTGGGACAAAAAATAAACACCTTTATCATAGAAAATGGCTTCACTGACTCACGTGGTGAGGTAATCACGAAAGTTAATAAGAAATGAAGATGCCTCGAATACAATGCTGGGACTCAATTCTCCAAAGGAAGTCATCCTTAAGTGTTTTAGCTGGTGAAGTACTACTCCTTGTGTTCTTGAAAGTAATGGGCGAAATTTATTTCAAAACTGCCTCTATCCCGGTATCAGCCTGTGAAGGGAGCCCCAGAGCAAGTATTTTCAGAGGGAAGGTGCACAGCGTGGTCCTCCCTGCTAGGGTGCGCCCTTGTGCAACAGGGTTGAGGGCAGAGCAGGGCGTGGCTTGTCTTGGCGTCAGTGTTGACGTTGGGGTCGACGTAAGCTTTCCCAGCAGCCCTCGGAGTTTTTGGCTGAGCTTTTGCTCCTGGGAGCTACGTCTGGGAAGGAAGCACACGATCGTGCCCTTGAGATTCACAGACCATGGGGGCACTAAGCAGTCGGATGATGTGGCTCAGGCGGGATCGTGCCCCAGAGGAGCCAGGTGCTGTTAGAGATGAGCAGGAGGCAGTGGAGGAGATGGAAGCAGCAGTGGTGCAAGGGGAGGAGGAGGGTGAAGAAGCTCAACTCTCCAGCAGTCAGGTAGGCCGCAAGCGGAAGACCAGCCCAGGAGGGCCACTGGCAAAGGCTCCTCGCCAGGAGCGGACCAAAGACAAGTCCCGGTCCATTTACCAGGCGCTCTTCCTGAGGGGTGAGGGCAGTGACATACAGATCCGTGCATTGGGGGAGGAGTGGAACTTACACAGGGTCTACCTGTGCCAGTCAGGGTACTTTGCTAGCATGTTCAGCGGTGCCTGGCGGGAGACAAACATGAATACCATAGAGATACAGATGCCTGATGAGAACATTGATCGTGAGGCCTTGCATGAGGTTTTGGGCTCCTTGTACCGTGATTCCATGATCATCCCTCCCTGCCGAGTCGTTGCCATCCTGGCCACTGCCAGTATGCTGCAGTTGGATGAGCTAATTCAGCAGTGCAGGGAGATCATGAAGGATACTGTCAGTGCCCAGAGTGTATGCAGGTACTACTACTCGGCCGAGAACTACGGGCTTCAGGACATCAGAACCATTTGCCGCCAGTGGCTGTTGGACAATTTGATGACCCAGCGTAATGAGGAACTTTTGATGGAAGTCAGCCTGGATCTCATGAAAGAGCTCATTGCCTCTTCAGATCTCTTGGTGATGGAGGTGGAGATGGACATATACACCACACTGAAAAAGTGGATGTTCCTGAAGCTGCAGCCCACATGGAGGGGCACCCGAAGGGCTTTACTGCCTGATGCCAACTCCTGGTTTGCCAGGTTTAGAGGGGAGTCAGAAGGTGCCCCTTTTCTGGAGACTGAGCAGGGAAGAGCCTTCATGCCAGTGTTCCAGCAGCTGCGGCTGGCCTACATAATCTGTGACCTGCCATCCGCTCACATTATTGACCAGGATGCACTGATCCCTGCCACATGGTTGACCCCGGTATACAAAGAGCAGTGGCTAGCACTTCTCCAGGCTGAGCAGACGAAGGAGGTTGGGCCCGTGGACATCTACGTGTCTGACCTCCAAGGAAACAGCATGCGGTGTGGGGGCCAGCTCCGAAGAGATGAACAATGCAGCTGGAGGTGGGCAGGCTTTAACTTTGGCTGGGACCTGGTCGTGTGCTACACCAACCGACGCATTGTATTCCGCCGCAGCGCACTGAACAAGTCCTGTGGTCTTGGGGTCAGCTTACTCTGGCAGAGAAAAGTTGCATTCCGCCTGCGGCTTGTCTCTTTGGACAGGAATGGAAGAGCCATTTTCAGGAGGGACACAGAATATCAGATGCTTTCCCTAAGAAAGGATCAAGAACTAGAGGTAGTGAACCTAGAGAACCAAGATGTAGTCTTCCCCCTATATATGGCATGTAACTTCCTGTATGTCCCCCGGGAGAGGGGCAATGTCCGGAGTGAGGACCCCTGCAAAAGCTCAGAGAACTGAGCAGCTGTTCCCTCTGCTCAGGAGTGGGCAGCATGCTCCAGATGCCAGCTGCCTCTATGAAACCAACTGGACTTG
>JAJEJO010050096.1:0-48309 GCA_020662805.1 Glaucomys volans
TTACACATAGCCAAAGTGCACAAAATTATGGATAAGGCCCAGAGCCCTTCACTATAGTGCTACAGATGAAATTATTCTGCTGTTTGAGTTGCCAATGACAGGGGCACAAACTAGATGACATTAGGAAGAAGAACAAAAGGGCATGCCTCTGTTGCTAGAACCGGCAGAAATGTAGGAAGGAGGGATGGGACCAGGTGTCATGCTGTCAGGATTTTTTCTGCCTACATTTCTGCTTCTTTCTGAGCATCAGTTTAGTCTTTCCTGCCTTTTCCAACAGTCTTGATCATGGCTGTGGCAGTTCCCAGTTTATAGGCTTAGAGCATCATGCACAAAAGGAAAGGAGACTTAGATTTTCCAAATTTGAAAATTCCTTGAAGATACTAAGTGGCTAAACTTTTGATCCAGACCAAAGCTTCCACCAGCCCATCCTGGTGACCTGCAACTCCAGTGGCTGGAATGAGGTCTCCAAATATAGCCACTGGACAATCTCTGTGGATATGCCAGTCACCACTTTGAACAGAGCATAGGTCCATATGTTTTCTTCTTTACCAGCCTTCCCATGAGGAAGAGATACGTCTAGAAAGGAAACTCCCACAGCTGAATTCTCCAATTACTTTTTTCCTCCCATCAATTACAATTCTATTTGACCCTTTCTGAAATATATATGATAGTTCCCATGTTCATATTTTCCTTCTGTTTTAAAAAAATTAGTATCTTCAAGTTCAGAGAGAATTACAAGCATACAATTATATCCTTCTTGAGGGTATGAATTAGTCCAATCAAAACAGCTGTCTGGATTTATCTGCTCACTGCAGGAGAGGTCAGGGGAGTTTAAAAAGAGTGAAACATAACTTTATAATTCAAAGTTCAGTACCTTTATGTTGACTGAGTCTATGTGATTTGAGAAGAGTCAATAATAGTGAGATTAGCTCTAGAATACTTGTTTGATTATTCAAATACATTCAATGTTTTTGGACATTACGTACTTTTACATATTGACTAATACACATAATATAAACAAGCTAGTGATACCTAATATAACTGTGTTCATCTTTGAAGCATATCTTCAGGTCTTCAAGGGTCAAACAACAAAAATAACAACAAAATACCTTACTTTAGCATTGATCCAGGAATATCACTTTCTTGATAAATGCTTTGAACTAAAAATATGCAATTATGAAATAATATGTGTATTTTCAGTAATGGGCTAATATACCTTTTGGTCATCACTTGTCCCACGTGACTTTTGACACAGAAGACCTTCCTTGTCTGAATGCCCACACCACATGAAGCTTCTCCATTCCAGCCAATGGTTGCATTAAGTGCAGTTACCAATGTGTTTTCAGAACAAGGGCCCCAAGGTGATGTCTCCCAGTAGAGTTGCATACAGGGATGGTCGTTGCATACACGATATTCTTGGAGAGCCTGACTAGGAGGACATGGTTTTCCACCTGCAGAAAATTAAAATGTAGCATTAAAAATAATTGCTGGTTTTGCTGTTATTGTTGTTCTGATTTTTGATGTTTTAATGACCCAAAGATCTGAGCCACTGAACCCTTCTTTCCACTCTAAGATCAAGAATTTCTATCCTGAGCAACAACCTGAGTATAATATATTATAGGCAACTGTCCACACCAAATAGGTTATAAAATTAATTGACTATTCTGTCCACCTCTGTGGCATGCACCTCTGAGATAAACTCTAGAGAAAACAGCTTCTTAAAAATATTATTATGTCTACATAAATTAGTCAGACAGAATAGTCGTGACCTTGACTTAGGTTAGATGGGAGCGACATGTACATGTGTGTTTACACACACACACATTCACACACCATATATATAGCTTCCCTTTCCTAAGAAAGGCATTATATTTCTCAAAGAACCATTTTAAGACACCCATTCTCCATCAAGCAGTGCATTTTATTGCAACTTGAGAAATCCAGAAGTATCTGTTGAAGTCTGGAAGTGGAGGGCTTATTCTTGAACTATGAAATTTTATCTGACAGTATGACCCACAGCCAGGAAGACCGGACAGATGTACAACCTTACAGTCTTGGGTGAATCAGATAATCAAATATCATTACTGTCTTTTCTTTCACATTTTACTATCAATGTGAAAAGTGGTATTTACCTGAAGTATTGATCTTTTCCTACTCTTCCATACTATAATGTTTTATTCAGTAGGCTAAATGCACAAAATTTCTAACTTTGGTTCTATTATTCTCATTATTGTTTTTTTTTTCAATTAAATACTACGCATAGTTTTCTTTTTCCATAAATGCAGGACAAGAGGGCGACAGAACTACATTTTAAGAATATGAAAATCTTCCATTATGTTGACAGTGGCCCCATTTCTCAGGCTCACAGAGCAAAATCTTGGTGAAGAAGGAGTTCCTCACAGCCCATGGCCTTACTATCTTGCTGCTCTGCTGGAACTGAAATCAGAGTAAACAGAAGACATGAAAGCAATGATGTGTGTATGTGGGGACAGAGATCATTGCTATGAATGAGAGGAGCAGGTGCTCCTCTAATTTGTTCTGATGTCACTGTTCACATGTCCACAACACTTTCACCTTTTCGAAACCATCTTCACAGCCTTCATACAGTCTCTCTACCCT
The DNA here is from genome assembly GCA_020662805.1 of Glaucomys volans. Lineage (NCBI taxonomy): Eukaryota > Metazoa > Chordata > Mammalia > Rodentia > Sciuridae > Glaucomys > Glaucomys volans. The sequence continues at coordinate 2,620 of JAJEJO010050096.1, forward strand.
CAAAAGGCAGGTACGACAGAACAGGAAACCAGGAGACCTGGATAAGGTAGCCTATTAATGTTACTGGCAGCTCTTGATCAAGAAACCAGATCTCCTGATTCCTAATTTGGAACTTCTGTTACCAGGCATATTCAATATGCTCCAATTACGTAATCTAAAACTGAAGGAGTTTCAACTGGAGGAGTTTCAACTTCACTTTCTTCTCTAAGACATTTAAAGAAAAATAATATCCAATTTGTTGGGGTGAGCCACGTATGGATGGGCTAAAATAATTTATGTGACCAAGTGACTACAGTTTAGATCGACTAGAAGATTAAGAAAAAAAAAAAAAAAAGGATGCATGGAAATGGAGCTGGTAATGTGGAGTCAGAGAACAGAGATAACACCCAGGTGTGGCTACTTCCACAGTATACAGGTACTTATCTATTGGAAAAAATTAAGAATTCAGCCATTGAATCCGGAAGCTGAAGACTTTTCTGGTGCTCACCTTCTCCAGCCAATGCCAGGATAGACCTTGATCTGGTCTGTTTCCCTTCTGAGTTTTTATGTGAACAGGACTGGGAACAGGATGACCATGCTGTCCACTCGCTCACCACACAATCCATTCTGCAGGGAATTTCACAGGCCATCCGCTCTGGAGGAGGTGGTATGGGGCAGAGACTCCCTGCTACATCTTCTCCTGTAACCAACCAGATCAAGACAGATGCTGATTAATGCATAATCAAGGTCAGTCCAAAGAACATTTAGATTCATTGCTTCCTCTAGTATTTCAGTTTAGCTCATAAGACTTTATCCAGTGTCTAAATAAATAAAACAACAAAAAGTATGGTTTTTTCAGTTATTCATAATGTTTGTATCAGGAAAAACTACCAGAAGATAATTTGAATTTAGAAAGGCAGATTCTACAGCAAAATTCCATTTGTCATCCTCCATAGGAACAAAGATGTCATTTTTTCCAGAAAAAAATTGTAGATAGACATGGTTGGAGATAACCATGATTCTTGTGTTGCTGACAAACAAATGTAATAAGTATATACTTTTCTTCAAAATGGAGGTCAGAGTAGCCTAAAAACTGAAATTATGCTGAGCATTATAATCTACCCTGAAAAGAATTTTTTTATTCTAATTTTCTTTTGAGGGCTTTCACCTCTAAAAACATAGTCTTTTCACTTGATGGCTTTGTCCGCTTGGTGCACAGTGGTAAATAATCTGAAATTATGGAATGCTCCTGGAGCTGAAATTATATAACGCATCAACCCAAAAGTTGAAAGTCAGTCTGAAGTTAGTCCTGGTGAATTTACTATTTCCCCTTTGAATAATCTAATGAATTGCTAAACCAAAATATAACTAAAAAAAAAAAAAAGAGAGACACAAAGAAACATCAAATATCAAGAATTATCCATTTTGCTATTGGTACTATGTCTTTGTATAAATACTACCTAACAATCCTCTGATATCATATCATTGTACAAGATTTTTCAGAAACTTTAAAATAATGAAGTATTTGCCAGGTTTGGTGGCACTAGCCTGTAATCCCAGTGAACTCAGAAGCTAAATCAGTAAGTAGAGTTTCAAGTTCCAAGGTTGCATCAGCAACCTGAGACCCTGCTTCAAAATAAAAAATTAAAAGGACTTGGATTTGGGGGTGTCTTAGTGGTAAAGTCATTGCCGAGCATGTGGGAGACCCTGGATTTGATCCCCAACATGGAAAGAAAGAAAACTACTGAAGGACTAGGAATCAAGGGATGTAGCTTAGTGGCAAAGCACCCCCAAATTGGGTTCAATACCCAGTACCAATACATACATGCATACATATATACATACATTCATAAATAAAATAATGAGGGATGGTGTTTAACATTGAACAGATATTAAGACTAACAGGATGTTTCTAATTTACTTTTTCATATCTCAAAAGATTATGAAGATTTATGAAAAAATTCTTTCAGGTTATTTATTCACTCTTATAAATCTTTAGAGATAATGATTCAATTCTTATTATTCCCCCATCCACAGTCTCCTCATAAAAACAAAGGTCAGAAAGAATAGCAACACCATTTATTGTCTGAAAAAACAACATAAAATATGGAATGGCAACCATAGGAGAGAGGCAGTTTTATCTGAGTGACTTTATAGTTTTGGAATTCTCTTGTCATAGATTATCTAATGCAAAAAATAATTGCAAAGGGGACTAGTGTTTATTGAGGACCTCTGTGGTGCCAGGTTCTCTGTTTTGCACATATTTTTCAGGCTTACAATGTGTCATTGAATTCTCGTTAGAAGTCCTTACAGGCAAGAGTAATCCATCTCATCTCACCAAAAAGGAGTCAGAAGCTCAGAGGGGTAAACTTGCTCAGGTCACAGGCCTGAGTTGGGAAATACATCCAAACCCTCTGACTCTAGAACTTTGGTTTTCCCATTAACCATGCTGTGTCTAATTCCAAGGAGATGGATATTCCTTTTCTGAGGAAGTAAATAAAACAAGCTGATAGTTGCAAGACTGCCTAAAGGAGAAGATCCTGCACAGCTAATATCTGCATTCATATTTGTAAATGAGGCCAGGCTCAGTGCCCTTGAGGTACAAATAAAACTTTTCAAGCATATTATGAGAAGTAATAGAGATTCTAGCAGATAATCAAGCCAAAAGACCAGTTCCAATCATTCTCTTTTCAGTAACAATCTAATTTCAGGTTGAGTCCATATTGTGTGCACACCCTGCCCCCACCCCCGCCCCCATGCACCAGTACAGCTAAGGGGCAGCATTTTCTCAAGTACAGAAGAAGGCAGGCCAAACAAAAAGCCTAACCTACATCTAATCAAAATTTAATTTCCACACTTGTGAATACCATTAGCATAATTTTTGCACAAAACACTCTGAGGCAGTGTCTTGCAAAGAGCATTCTGAGGAATAAGAGACATTCATAGGAGTCTTATGAAGAAAGCGCATAGGGGGAGTTGAGAAGTACTGGGCTAAAAACAGTAAAATTGGCATCATATTTGAAAACTTTTCAGTGTTGAAAATGCAAATACACACAAGAAGTATTCTAGCAGGAAATGGGATGTAGGGCACTTCCATTTTATTTCATCAACGGCCATTTGTTTTTAGGAGCATCAAGTCACCTAGAAGTAGCATTTTTATGAATAAACTTTAAGAAAACTCAGTCTTTAAGAATTATAAAATTAATCAGTTACTATTTAATGAGCACATACTATGTCCAAGACAAATAATGGGATAAAAATCAATGAAATTATATTATTTACCTTCCCAGAGTTCACGATTAAGGGTAGAGGTGCAGCATACACACACAAAAGAAAACCCAGTCCAAAAGTAAATGTCACATTGAAAACACATGATTCAAACAGAAAATATTGTAGTGATTCATGGAAAAGAAACATCTGTTGGGAAACAGAATGAACACTTTTAACAGAGAAGGGCAGAGATTGCCAGCAATGAGGGAGAGTGTATCCATTCAGCAAAAGAAGCATCAACTAAGGTACATTGTAGGAAAACAAAACTATTTGGAAAACAGTTCATGTTGATATATGAAGAAAAGAGAAATCCCATGTGGGAAGAGTTACTGACATCAAATTCTGAATGAGTCATCCGGGCACAAGTTCTGTTTTATCTGTCTTCCTTAAGATCCTAGTTGCTCTGGTTCCCCATGATTCAAATTTAAGTCCCCACCCCCCACCCTGCCCTACCCACACATCCCAGTCCTTACATACTCAGGGCCCTTAGGAATGACTTCAGGTGCTTGAACAAATAATCTTTTACAACCTAAGTTATCTTTTCACCTGATACACCTATTACCTCAGCACAGTTAAATGTCAATATTCCCACCAAAATTTTGATAGTTTGCCTATGCAGGCTAATTCAGAAGTGTGATCAAACAGATCAGACTTTTTATTTTTTCCATGTGGGCAATAAGTTTAGGGTCTTACACCTGCCAGGGAGGTCATCCACTATTAGGCTACATTCCTAGTCCCAGATCAGACGTTTTTTAAGGAAGCCAAACTAATCATCACAAGAAGACTGAATTTCCCTGCAGTTGTATGACGTATTGTATAACAAACCCTACAAAAGAAAAGCTGCACAGTGCATTCTAACTGCAATCCTTCCTAGCCAAGCACAGGTAAGTGTGAGAAGGTGCATACGAGCCACTAACACTCACCCTCTTAAGTATATCACTTAACTTCTTTAAGACTCAGTTATTTCACTTAAAAAATGAAATCATAATATTCACCTTTCAGGGACAGTCTAAGAATTAGATTCATTTATGCAGCATACATATCAAGGTATCTAACATATGCAGGTTCTTAATAGTTAAAAATCTTTAAAATGTTGTTTGCAAAGACATCTACCACAAAAACTATGGGCCTTGAACTGAAAAATCTGGGTATGTATGTCATTACCATAAAAAGCACTAGCTCCATCATTCATATTGGGTACAAACAACTACCAATGGCTTCATAGACAGGCTCATATAAAGCATAAAGAATATTTATAATTATCCAGATCATTTCATTCATTCGGTTGGCTAATGAAAACTATTTAAGAGCCCAAATAAAGTACCTAGATCTGAAAAACCTCATCTGCTCATCTATGTTATTATAATTATCTTCCCATCACACATGGAGAACCCATTGAAAAAGAGGAGCATTTATGCTTTTCTGTTTTCATGTTCTTGGATTAGTCAATGAGACCAACTGAAATCTCAGGCAAGCTTGAAAAATAAAGTATCACACAGGACAAAAGCTTAGCCATTAAATTGTTATTCACCAGCTCTGGTAATCTAATGTCATAATGAAACAGAATATATTCAAGAAGGAAATTGAAGTCATCTTTCAAGAAGACTCTTTATAATTACTCTCAGCCCTTACCAGACTACCTGGGATCAATAATGATAGACTGTGTTTTTTTCCTCATGGAGGGGATTTCTTTAAACCAGTTGTGACTATGGGAATATGGGCATTTAACATGGAGAAATTCATAAGATAATGTTAATCAGCCCGGCGTGATGCCTCATTCCTATAATTCCAGGGACTCTGGAGACTAAAGGGGGAGGATCACAAGTTTGAGGCCGGTTTCATCAAGTTAGTAAGACACTGTCTCAAAATAAAAAGGGAAGGGGGTATAGCTCAGTATCGAAGCATCTCTGGATTCAATCCCCAATATCTCCCCCCAACAAAACATGAAAGTTAACCAATGTAAATTAAACATTTCAGCAACTTTTACATCCACTGTGGTGTAAAACCATCACTACTATCAAGTTGCAAAATATTTTTATCAGTCCAAAGGAAAGTCTTGTAGCTGGTAAGCAGTTTCTCCCTGTTGCTGCTTCCCATTAAGCTTGGAAACCACCAATTTAATTCTGTATCTACGGATATTCTGTATATTTCAGCATAGATAAATTTTTCTATCTATTTTTCAATCTATCTCTCAGATCTTTTGAGTCTGGCTCCTACAGTATTTTGGAGGCTCATCCACATTGTAGCATATTTCAATACTTAGTTCCATTTTACACTGAATAACATTCCATTGTATGTTGGCTGTTTCCACATCTGGGTTATGATGAATGGTGCTACTATGAACATGCATGTGTGTGAACTTGTGTACGTATTTTCAGTTCTTTGGGGTTTGTACCCATGAGTGGAAATCTGGGGTCACTCCATGTGTTGTCTGCTTGTGATTCTGAGGACTGTGCCCCAGATAGCAGGTGACAGGGTCCTGGCTTCAGTGCAAACAGCTACTATAATACCAGCCCATTTCTCCCTAAAATATAAAATACTTAAGAGAAGGAAAGGATTCCTGGGCATATATAAATATACTCAAGCTTCTTTATGAGTGTTTGTTTTTCCAGTTCAAATGTATATATTACATAAAGGTAAAACATAAATAATTCATGCAGAATCAAGCAACTGTTTCAAATTTAATATTAACATAGTTATCAGAGATGGGCTTTCTACATTGAACTACTATTTAAACCACATATATGCTATGGACTACATCCTGTGGCAATCTTTGTTTTGTGACTTCTAAGAAACTACAAGTTATTATTATGAACTAGCAACTACTTTTTTAACAATGAAAAACAACATAGTCTATAATTCTTACTTTCTGACCCTAGACTACAAATGTACAAAGAGATAAAAGAAAAGAAAAAATAAAGGTATAGACAAAATAGGAAGATGAACTCTGATATCTTCAAATCTACAGTATGATTTGAAAAGTTGACCAGCCCTTTATTATCAAACTGTACTCTTCCTTACTCTTATTCTACCTTACTCTTCCAAAATTAATGTACATTGGATACTCTATTGATATTTCCTCTTATATGCTATTATGCTATCTATGGAAATAATGAAATAGTTATTGAAAACACTTCACATGTCATAAGATTTTATGTCCTATTTAAATCTCAGAGAAAAATGCCAATATTCTTTGATTAAGTGCTTGCCAGCAGTGGAGGAAGCTATCAACAGATAGTAAAGAGCAAATTTAGTGGAATTTATATGCATTTAATTCCATTTTTTTTAAATCTAAATGTTACTTTCTCAAAAGCAAGTAGCCTCTGGCCACTTACGGGCTAAGATCCTAATCAGCTAAGAAAATGTTTATATTTAAATCCAATAAAACATAGAACAAAAGCTAAGGGCTAAACAGAAGCTATTTGCAACATTATAATATTGCCAGCAACAAGATTAAAGTTTCTGCTTGCTTATTTCTGAATTTAAAGCTTATTTGTCTACCTACTTTACCTATAGAGGAAGAGAAAGGAAATTCATGTTAAGTATTATAATATTAATAATAATAAAAACAATGTCAGCAACTGAATTCAGATAACAATAGCAAATGATATATAGGAAAGCTTAGAGTGAGCTAGACTCTAGTTAATCATATTACATGTAAAGTTTTATTGAATATCCATATTAACATCATTAGGTTTGGCACTATTTCAACACATGAGGCATGAACCAACTAAATAATTGCTCCAGGTGTTTTATTTATATATCTAGTAAGTGTCTGTGCTGGGCCTGGGAAACAGATCTGCAAGATGTTGCAAGTTACTTTCGTATCCATTATGCTATAGTGCCCAATGGTTCATATCTTATGTGTCTTTTACTTTAAATTCTTTCAGCTGATGTCAAGTCACATCAGGTAACCAGGAAAATTAGCATCAGAGGGAGTAAGCCCAAAGAAGTTCCTTGATTACCTGGAAATAGTATCATGGGATTGGAAGAAGCAAGACAATTCTTTTCAAAAACAGAAAACATAGGCAAATGAAAAAATGGAAAGCCGAGCACAGTGGCACAGTGGCTTGAGCAGCTGAGACAGGAGGATCTCAAGTTCAAAGTCAGCCTCAGCAAGAGTGAGTCACTAAGCAACTCAGTGAGATCCTGTCTCTAAATAAAATACAAAATAGGGCTGGGCATGTGGCTCAGTGGCTGATGGAGTGCCCCAGCACCCCCCCCCCCGACCAAAAAAAAAAAAAAAAAAAACATGGAAAGGAAAAGGGTGAAAGGAACATAGTGAAGTGGAAACATTCAGCAAGGAAAATAAGTTAAATAACTTATGCAAGTATGATGGTGGAACTTGGATTCAAATGTGGGTAACCAAGTTCCAAAGCTCATGTTTTAATCATGATGCTATATTGATACTCATATCTTCTATTCTTTCTCAGGAAAAAGTATGTACTTTCATATGGAAGGATAAATCTGGTAGAAAATCAGTCAATTGCAAGCATTATCATACATGTTAGTCAGTTTTTCATCACCATGACCAAAATACTGGACATAAACAATTTTAAAAAGGATTTATTTGAACCCAATTTCAGAGGTTTCAATCCATGGTCAGGTAGTTCCATTGCTTTGAGCCCAAATGAGGTAAAACGTCATGATGGAAGGGCAAGGTAGAGCAAAGATGCTCAGCTCATGGCACTTGGGAGACAGAGCAAGAGTGAGAAAGGTGCTGGGGACAAGATGTAATCCCCAAAGTTACACCCCCAAACCGAGTCACTCTCTTGTACTAGGTCCCACCTCCAACATTTGCCACCACTTCCTAATGGTCCATTCAAGTTTTGACCTCTCAACAAATTAATTCACTGATGAGGTCAGGGCTCTCAAGATATAGACTTCCCCAAAGTCCCACCTCTGAACATCACTGCATTGAGGACCAAGACTTCAACACATGAGACGCTGAGGGGCATTCCAAACCAAAACTGTAACACAAAACCTTAGTCCACGAATCCTGCATTAAATGTCAAGGTAAAATGAAATGCCACAGTGCCAAAACAGAATCTAGAACTGAGGAGCAAATTATGATTGCTTAAAAAGAAAGATTAACATAAAACCCAACAAGGTGTCTTAGGGCTGATAGGTCACATTTTTTTAGTTCAGTCATAGACTCCAGGGAGAAGCAACCACTGTTGTCTGTGTGGGTGTGCTTGTGTGGCGGGCTTGGGTGTGTCTAAAAAGTTTGCACTATGATTTAAGTGTAGGAAAATAAATAAATAAATAAATAAATAACAAAACAAAACAAACAAAACAAAAGCAAACTCGTTCCCCTGAAAATTATATCAAGTTACTTAAAAGCCCCAAAGAAGGTTGATGAGAGTGGAATAAGTAGGTATTCATATAAAGAAACTTAGCACCATATAAAACCAAATCTTTTCAGAGTTAATTCAGGCTCATTTTAAAAATGCTTCTTTCTCCCTTGTTTATTCTTTTCTTTCCAAGTGTCAGAGAAACATGTGTATCAGTGTTGCATACTCCCTAGGAAATTTTCCTGTTTCTCTATTTCCATCAAGTCTGATCTTTGACTGTACATCTGCATCCACTGCTAATTTGTAGGGTCAGTTCCTGATTTTCTGGTCCACAGATCTTTACATTCACCACTCCAGGCAAGTTCCAGTTTCTCTGACAGGAAGTATTTCCACATTCTACAAGAGCATACAGGAATTTGGGGGGTCACTCCCAGTCATAAAAGACCTGGGGAGGGCGAGCAGCAGCCAGCTCAAGCCTACTCTGTGCTAAACATGTGCATCACTTTCTCTGCCTCTCCCTTCCCTTTTGCCTGTATGAAATTTCCCTACATGTATTTCATCTACAGAATGAGGGGGAAGGCCAGGGACCCTCGTGCACCTAATCTTTTCTTTACATCTTCCACAAGATCTTCCCTGGCCAATGTGGCTCCTGGCTTATGTTAATACTGCATTTGAGACATGTGGTCCTCCTTCTTGATATGTGAAGGGAGCCATTTGAAATTTTTTAAACACTTTCTCCCATAAGCCTGGCTTCTGCATATGAAAGTCTGTTTTTTAGGTTTATTGTCCCTGAAATGAGATTCAAGATTCCAGTCTGTGGCATTGACTTTCTGTTTATATTCAAAGTATAATAATCCTAACTTTTCTAGACATAGTAGATGCTTCAGAAATCAACAGAGGAAAGGGGTCTTGTCCAAAAGGCACAGAAGAGAAAAACATACCCATATTTCTCAACATACAGTTTAATGGCACCTGCTTTATGTGGAAATTTGGATTCCCTTGAGAGCTTTATAGAGAAACTGTAAAATTTTAAAAAGACGAATCCAGAATAACAATGAGTAAATAAGTACCCTTTTAAAGTAGTAAGTGCTCTTTAAAAGGGAAATCTTGGGAAAAGAAATGCAATGAAATGTACAGGGTGTCTGATGAGGAACTGGGACATCAGGATTTGCATTGCATTTGACACCTACCAGACCATGGCCTTGGGAAATTGTTAAGCATCTTCAGGCTTTAAATATTTGCAAAAAGTACTGTCATTTCTGATTATATTATTGGGTCTGGTGACAGATCAAAGAATCTAATGTTAAATAATACTTAGAAAATCACAAAGCTACATTTATACATAATGCAGCTTTTTATAATTGGTGAGATGAGAATAAAGGATGTTACAAATAGAAAGATGATTTGGGCCAAAGATACTAACTCCCTTCTCCATCCCAGTTTTGTCGTAAAGAGAAAAGTACTAGAGAAACTGAAATGATTGTGAAATTAGTAGTAGTACTATGCATTTCATCTATCTGTCTACCTGATCAGCTAGGGGTGCAGAGAAGGATTTGAACCAGCTTACATATGGGGTATACATTTAGAGTGTACTTTAAGTTAGTCCAGAAGTTTTTTCAAATATTCAAAAAATCAATACTTTTAAATTAGACTGGGTTAAGTCAGCAGAGTAAACTGATAACACATCAGTAAAGAATAATCATTTTTGTCTATAATTAACCTTCAGAAACATAATTTAAATGCCTGTAAATGGAAAATTCATCATAATTTATTTAAATATATCACTGTAATTGCCAAATTAAGAGGTTTTCAATTTCTCTATGATAAATAACAATGCAAAGATCATCTATAACCATATCGATTATTTTCCTAAGAATACATTTCCAGAAGTGAAAAACCAAACCCAAGGTATAAGAACTTCAAGAAGATCTTACAGGACAAAAAGGTGCCAATTTACTTCCCCCTCCCCATTATTTATCATCACCTATAACTTTTTAATTTTCATAGAGTCAAATTCACTTTTGGGGTTATGTAGTTACACAGATTTTAGCAAAGGTACTCCACAAATCATGACAGAGTGATTCTATCACCACAAAAATACCCCTAGCACTGTTTCTTTGGAGTCAACTCCTCCCCACAGTCCTAACTCTTGACATCCATTGATCTGTTTTCTGTCTCTATAGTTTTGCTTTTCTCTGAGAATGACATAAAAATAAAATTATAAGTCTGTATTCCTTTAGGTATAACTTCTTTCACTTAGCAAAGTGCATAGGGGTTTATCCATATTGCTGTCAATCAATAATTCATTCTTGTTTTGTTGCTAAGAAGTATCACATTATGTGGATGTAGCACATTTTTTTATCTGTTCCTCTGGTGAAGGACATTTGGTTTGTTTCCAAATTCTGGTGGTTATGAATAAAAAAATCTTCTAAACAGGTTTTTCTGAGAATATAAGTTTTAATTTCTCTTGGATATATAAATATGGGTGAACTTTCTGATTCATATGAAAAGTATAGATTTCATAAGAAATTGCCAAACTCATTTCCAAAGTGGCTTCCCATGAGCAAAATGCATGAGCATTCATTCCAGTTGCTCTGCACCCAAAGTAGCACTTGGTATGACCACTTTTTTTTGTTCTATGTTTAATTTTCATCACTCTAACAGGTATATAATGATATTATACTGTAATTTTAAGTTTCATTTTCCTAATAAGTAATGATGTTAAGAATCTTTTAATCCTTGTTTGCCATTTTAATATGTTCTTTGGTGAAGGATCTTTTCCAAATCTGACTGTTTTTTTTTTTCCTTTTAATTGGGATGTTTACATTCTCATTGTTGAGTTTGGAAAGTTCTTCATATATTCTAGACAGAAATTCTCTGTTAGATATGGAATTTGAAAATGTATTCTCACACTTTCCATTTTCTTAACAATACCTTGTACAAAATAAAAAGTTTTAATTTTGCTAAAGTACAATTTATCAACTTTTCTCTTTTTTTTATTTACTTATTGATTCATTGAACACAAATGGAGTACAGCTGTTGTTTCACTGGTCGTACACAAAGTAGAGTCACACCATCTGTGCGTTCATACATGTACACAGGGCAATGGTATCTGTCACACATTCTGTTATTATTTTTACCCCCCACTCAACTTTTCTCTTTATTAATTATACTTTGGTATTGTATAAAGATGCTTTTAAAAAGACGAATTTTTCATATGTAGTAGAATGAATTTGAACTCCTATCACTCACTCTGCACAAAACTCAAAGTGGATCAAGGATCTTGGCATTACAACAGGAACCCTGCACTTATTAGAAGGAAATATAGGCCCATCTCTCCATCACATCAGCTTAGGAACCAACTTCCTCAATAAGACTCCTGAAGTGTAAGAAGTAAAATAGAGAATCAATAAATGGGATGGTATCAAACTAAAAAGTTTCTTCAAAGCAAAAGAAACAATCAAGAATGTGAAGATGGAACCTACAGAATGGGAGAAAATCTTTATCACCTGCACCTCAGATAGAGGATTAATCTCCAGGATATATAAAAAAACTCAAAAAGCTTACCACAAAACCCCCCAAATAATCCAATCAATAAATGGGCAAAGGAACTGAACAAATACTTCAGAGAAGAAGAAATATGGATGCTCAAAAAATATATGAAAAAATGTTCAACATCTCTACCAATTAGAGAAACACAAGTTAAAACTACACTGAGATTTCATCTCACTTCAGTAAGAATGGCAATTATCAAGAATACAAATGGCAATAAATATTGGCAAGGATGTGGGGGAAAAAGATACACTCATTACATTGTTGGTGGGAATGCACTGACACAATCATTCTGGAAAGCAGTATGGAGATTCCTCAGAAAACATGGAATGGAACCATCATTTGGTCCTGCTATCCCACTCCTCTGTTTATACCCAAAAGACTTAAAAATCAGTATACTACAGGGACAAAGCCACATCAATGTTTATAGCAGCTCAATTCACAATAGCAAAACTCTGGACCCAAACTAGATGCCCTGCAACAGAAGAATGATAAAGAAAATGTAGTACATATGCAAAATAGAATATTACTCAGCTTTACAAAAGAATGAAATTATGGCATTTGCATGTAAATGGATGGAACTAGAGAATATCATGCTAAGTGAAATAAGCCAATCCCAAAAAAACAAAGCCCAAATGTTTCTCTGTCCTCATAAATTTGCACCATATTAAATGAATGCTACAAGAACATCATTGTGGCCAGAAGACAATTTACATTGCATAGCACTCATTGTCAGGATGCTGATCCATAGTGGGGGTGGGTTAGGAAGAATAAAGGAACTTTGAATTTTGCACAAGGGAGTGAGGGGAAGGGTGGGCAGTGGGAATAGGAAAAATAAATTAACTAATTAGTTTTTAAAGTTATATAAGGTCAGAAGATTTCAATATCGTGAGCATGTATATTATTGAGGATATATTCTGAAGATAAAGAGATCATATACATCACTTGTTAATCTGTTTGCTAACTATTCTGAAACAGAGGACTTTCATAATAAAAATATGTGTTGTGATAAAAAATAAAACAAATGGAAAAATAAAAAATAAAAAGACAAATTTTCAGGAAGGAATGGAATACATATTTTTTGCTGGAAAATAAATTAATAGCTGAAACTTACATATTAGACTTATAATTTTATAATATTGATGTAGGAAATTCTACTACCAGTGTGTCCTAGTATATAAAACCAACATTAGTTTCACATATGGTACTAAAGCACAATTTTTCCATGGTGAATAATTACTGATGTAACAATTGAGATTCTAGTACCATAACAACCTGACAAAGAGTGCTACGCAATGTAAATTGCCTTCTGGCCACAATGATGTTCTTGTAGCATTCATTTAATATAGTGCACAATCTATGAGGACAGGACTTGTGACTTGTCTCATAACATTGCATCAAACATCTGGAACAATGCCATAGTAGGTCTCAAAGAATTATGGCTGAGGGTAGAAAAAAGAAGTAGGACAAAAGACATTAGTCTTTGTATGATATATATTATACGTCCATAATTCTGTATTCATCCCAAAGATCAGCCTTCTAACCCCAGCATTAACTGGAAGGCAGTATAGCTAGCATAATGGGTTCTGAAGTCAGACTGTCCTGAGTTAAAACACTGTCCTCCCCACTTACTTGCTGATACTACTTAAATTATCTGTGCCTCAGTGTCCTCATCTTACAATGAAGACCTCTATTTCACATAATAACAAGAGCACTTATTTCATAGCACCCATATTCCTCTGGGTTATTGTAGTAATTCAATCAGTTGACAGACATACCCATACAACCCTAAGAAGGGAGCCTGCTACAACATGATAATTAACATAACGCTTTATAAAATATAATTGTGGTAGCAACATACTGAAAGTCACAAACTATTTTGTATTCTAATAAATTTGTAAGCCCAGGCCTCTGCAAAGCTTGACTTTGAATAAAGTAAAAGAAAAGCAAGATAAGGCTGCTTTGTTCTTGAATTGGTAGGTACATAATCTTTTCCTGAATCACAAGCCTGCTATTATTGCTAGTATGATATTGTCAGTTCTTTTCTTTAGATCCCACACATTTCAGGATCGATGAAGGATATGTGGAGTTCACTAACATATAAGAATTCTTGTACTGTGGAACACATTTACAAAAACAGAATATGTTAAAGCAGGGAAATTTCTTTGACTGCATAACTCTCGGAGATAACCACAGGGTTTCATGCTTCCCTTTAAAAAGCCTTGTTGATGTCTTTCCCTTCCTGGTCTCCTGGATATTATGCTGTCCCTATTTCATTTTGCTGAACATGGCAGGGTATAATGACTAGTTTTGTCCTACGTTGAAGAAGTTAAATAAAATGACAAACCACCCAACAACATTGATATTTTGCAGTTATGAATTTGGGTAGAATCATGCAATATAATTTTCCCATGAAAATGTTGCAAACTAATTAAGACCCTAAAATAATGATTGCATGCCACTTTTCCAATTTGTTTCACAAACTTTCTTCAGATATGGGATTACAAAACTGTAGACCAGAGAGCATAGAAACTAATGCTCAGGACGTGTGTCATTAACCAGAAGAATTTAAGAGCCAAATCGAAAACAGCTTTTAACAGCTAAGTTCAGTCATTAGGGAAACCAGACAAATGAAAAAAATGAAATCACCAAATGAAAATTAGGCAAATAGCAATCATACAAATAGAATGAAAAGCATAAAAACTGAAGGCATAATTTTAAAGCTTTTATTTAAGACATACTGATGTCAGTTGGAAATTTGCAGACATAGTAAATAAAATGTTTTCACCTAAATCAACTATGTGGATGATATGAGGTCCAATAATATAGAGATTTCAACTGTAATTTTCTTGCATAGTATACCTCAAGACTATCAACTTAAGACTGATATTGATGTCTTTTTATATAGAATGAATTGGAAAGTACAATAAGCTCTATCTTCCCCAAATGGATCTATTAGTCATTACAATAATTCAATTTGGCACTGTCATTTTTCTAGCCCATCTCAAATAATTCAAAAAAATCAACACTTCAACTTAAGAAAAGTTTAAAATATGCATAAAATGTATGCTGAGATGTTTCATAAATACAAGGAGCAATGTTTCAAAAATCTAAACATCCCTTTCTATCAAGGCCGAATTCTCTTCAACTCCTCACAACCCAAATAGTGACATTCAATTCAAGCTGTATGCTCAAAGGAATAAAAGATGAACAATATTGATGTGTGAAATCTGGTTTATTCCTTTTTCTTTTGCATTGAGGCCCAAAGGAAACATATTCTTAGGTCATGAAATAAATACTATTTTACTGGATGTCATCTTTACTTAAGAGGTCAAATCTTTAATTGCATCACTAATAATTATGTTGACATTTATTGCCTGCAAGACAAGGTATCTTTCAAAGCAATTTCAGAACATTAGACAGCTCGATCATTTAATTTATTCTAACTGGCCCACTGGTTGAAACAATAAGCTTGTAATCCTTTTAGGCAACGAAACTAGCATTTATTAGTTTTCTTGTACTCAGGCACTTATTTTTTGAAACATAAGAAATAGTAGAAAATATCTGGTTAAAAAATTTCAGGTTACACAATGTCTTAAGTTTTACACAATGTCTTAAGTTTTACACAATGTTTTAAGTTTTAAACCCATTAAATCACTTGCTTGGTCAGAGAAAGCAACACATTTCATTTATTTTGAATCTCAGTGCCTAGAACAGTACCTTCTTTCCTCATAGCTGGTGTTTAATATAAGTGCTAATTGAATTGAACTGAACATAACTGCGATGAACACATATTTTAGCATCTGAGACATTTCTGCCGTGCATAGAGCTAGCACAGTTTGAGGAAATTTTAAAATTCCCATGTAGGTACCAACATAATATATCTGACCAATGTCCAGCTATTATGAGTGTTGGTAAAAACATTAGTTTTGAAGTGGACAGACCTGTGTGTGAAATGGAGCTTACCCTTACTAGTATGTGTCCCTGGGAAAGTTATTTCGTCTCTCTAAATGTTAGGTTTCTCATTTACCTATATGCATGATTTCTACCAGTACAGCACAGGAGCCATGTGATGATTAGATGAAGTAAGATTAAAGTAATAGGCACAAAGTAAGTGCTCCATATGTGTTGGTGATGATGATGATGGTGTTGAGGATGAGGACAAAGTACATATACTAGCCTTCATTAACATCTTCATATTTTGCATAAGTGCATTGTAAATACAATCAAGTGTATGAGAGACTATTCTAATGCAGGAGGGGGAAAAGGGATGAATGTAGAAAATGATTGATGTAACCAAAAGGCATTCATGCAATGCTTTGAGTGGCACCATCTGATTTGTCAGTGTGCCTACTTGGGCAGTTGAATTTGCCTGTCCAGTATACTAATTTTTCTTGGGGTAACATCCTATTAGTACACATTTCCTCAGGGATAAATGCTGAAGAATACTGGATGGCAGGAGGGCCTTGTCCAAAGGAAAATTTTGCAATAGGGTGTCTCATTTAAGTAATCAAAAATGACTAAAAGTGCCAAGACAGAAGATGGTAGAATTTTCACAAGAGTTAAATTCCCATTATATAGACTTCTCGGAAGATACAGCAGTGAACTTGCCCTGAGGCAATCAAAGGAGGTAACATAGGCAATGCTATCTTAGCATCTGTAAAAATATGAATACTGGAATTGGCAGTTTGAACATCTCATACATCAGTCTGCTTCCAGACCTGACCTGATATGAATGTCCTCTTTAGTCTGTGGCTACCAGCCAACCTTGGAAAACCATATTTTCCTTTCTTGTGAAATTTCACAAACTCTGAAAGCTTAATCACCAACCCATTCTCTACATTCAGTCGGAGCTAAGTTATAAGATAGTTGCTGCAGACGCCAAGTCCATCCTTGGACACCTGGGTACCTTGGGGCACTTGATTCTAACTCAGAAGTAATTGTGCAGTGTTTACTGCCAAGCTGTGAGAGAAATGTGTATAATTTCATATATATGAATTTTCAGGAAAGTGGGAAGGGAAATCTGTCCAATTTCCCTCATCCATTGCTTTACCTAAAATCTCAAGCCTGTCAAGAATAATTTTGGCCCACTCTTCCAAACTGGTATGCAGAAATAAAAGAAGACTAGGTGTGATAAATTTGCTCAAAATACAAAAAGCCCCAGAGTTAGAGAAAGCAATATTGTCTCTCTAACTTAAGAAATATTTTTCAATTCTTACTATGCAGTTGTTATAATGGGAGAGAATTTCCTGACAACTGCTTTTGGCAGAATTTCTTATACTTATATGTATGAAGGAATAAGTGTGTAAACAGAGAAAAATATTAAAACTTTCAGTGTTAATCCATATTTTAAAACCCAAGCATATCTTGACAAACTTTCAAATACAGAATGCATGAAGTTCATAAAATATATATGAGTGTGATTGCATTACTGTTTCTAATTTATTTTTCCCCTCAACAAAATTCTACCCTCCAATTCTTATTTATTATGCTTTTTATTCAATTGAGTACCCAGGCAGAAAATACAATAAAGCTTTGCTAATTTCATAAAATATTGAAACACTGACACTGCAAATAGAATTTCACTATCTTTATGTACTTCTGGGTCTATCTCCTAGTTTAATCTAAAAACCTATTTAAGGAATGCATAATTTCCTAGTTGCTTCTTTGTATAAATTACTTTCAGTATCATAGGAAAAAAATACTTAAAATTCAGAAATATCATTTCCATTTGTACAAAAGTAGTCAAAAAAGTTAACTCCTGAGGATTAAATGATTGAAAGAGACAATATAGTTGATATCTTGACATAATCTTCCCTGCCCTCTTGAAAGCTTTAGAAAAGAGTCCAAGGAGTCTTCCAATGAAAAGAAGCATACTTCTAGATAGGCATCTTTATCCAATCATCATTTTAAAACTTACTGCAATATTTTAACTTCTAATTAACAGGTCCTCTTCCACTGCTGAAGGCCAGTGAGCCCTCTAGGCCAGCATGCTGCTCTCTTCCAACCTTTATAATGCCTTTAGATTTTGTGTAAGTTCATTTTAAATACAATCAAGTTGGTGAAAGACTATCCTAATAAAGGAGAGAAGGGGCACGTGTACAAAGTGATGGACAAACCAACAGACATTTTGTAGATCTTTGGGCAGCACTATGCCATCTGTCAAGCATGCTTGCCTTGGCAGTTTAATTTGCCCACCCAAGACTGAACTTGACTTGTGGTAATATTCCATGAGGCAAACGCTGTAGTTTGAGTGACTCCTCCCCCATAGGGGCTTGATTATGTCTGTTTCAGAATTCATACAACCTGTTTTCTGTTTTGAATCTGCAACTTCTGTAGAAGCAAATGAGAAAAGTTTCTTTTAAAATCCTTGCATTTTTTTGTTGTTATTGTTCGCACTGGGAATTGAATCCAAGCTCTACTACTGTTACATTCCTAGCCATTTTTTTCTTTTGAGACTGACCTTAAACTTACCATCCTCCTGCCTTAGCTTCCAGAGTACCTGAGATTAAAGGCATGTGCCATTCGACCTGGACTCAAAGATATGACTTCTATGATTTGCATATTTATTAAATACCACAGAAGATGTTCATTCTATTTCATTATCTGTTTCCCTTTGTTTTGTGGGACCTGATATCAGCAATCTTATGATCATATATGAGGAAAATGGTAAACCCAAGGAAAATTCAGGTAAAAGTATATAAATAGGCATAGCAACAGTATTAAGTGCTTATTGTTTCTCAGAAAGAACAATAGTATGTATGGAGAAATTATATACACTACCATTAACACACAAAAATCTACAGGATAGAGTTATTATCTAGAACCAATCTTCAACATATTAGCTTCTTTTCCTCCCCTTTAAAATATTCTGACATGCAAATTCTATTTCAGAACAAAATACTATTATTATTATTAATAATGTGAGACTCTGTAATAATATAATATAATTTAATATAAATGAAACATTAAGAACATACTTAAGTTTTCAAGTTATATCATTGTCAATATTCTTCCTGTTTTTCTTTCTGTTATGCTACCTGATTTCTAAATATTGTAGGAAGTGAAATACAGTTTGGTCAAAAGCAAACTAATATCGTTCTCTAAAAAGCATGTGCAATATGCCCTTAAATGCATATATGTATTATCTTATGTGTGAATCTAAAATATCCACATTTATATCAATTAGAGTAATGATACAACAAATACAACAATATGTTCTTGGATGAGGGGGATATTTTCTACACCATTTATTTAATTAAGGCACTATGTACTGGAACGAGTGTGATCAAAGAAAACTGGTTAAGGCCGTGGTTTAATTTTGGTTGCTAATACAATGTTTGTTTGTTTTTACCAGAAGTTGAACCCAGGGGCACTTAAGCACTGAGCCACATCCTCAGTCATTTCTATTTTTAATTTTGAGCCAGAGTCTCCCTAAGTTGCTTAGGACCTTGCTAAGCTGCCAAGGCTGGCTTTGAACTTGCAATCTCCTGCCTCAGTCTCTGGAGTCTTTAGGATTTCAGGCCTGTGTCGCCATGCCTGGCTTTCTTTTCATTTGAAGGATTTTTTTGTATATTTTCAGAAGATGAAAAGGAAACCTCATTAATTTGGAACAGAATTATATTTAATTCTATAGAGCCTATTAAATACATGTTCATGTCAAATATTAAAGCTATAGAGAGAATCTGAATTTATAGCTTTATAACATTAGAAAATTCAGTAAGTTACATAGTAAGTAGATTCTAAGAATCTCAAGTGCATAAAATACAGAATCACTTTATTGGTAAGTGCTCGAAATGGTTCAGGGAGGCCTGAGCAGTTAGCAAGATAACTGGTCCAGGATCTGCTTTGTGACCAACTCCACCTGTTTTGTCACCACTCTGTGACTTTGATCTTTCTTGGTTTAAATGAAGATGGGAAGTGAGGCATGGTAGTGACTCCAGAAGCTGTCAGGAGGATCATTAGTTTGAGACCAGCCTGGGCAACTTAACAAGATCCTGTCTCAAAATACAAAAAGTTCTGGGGGTATAGTCCTCAGTCTCAAACCTCAACAATACAAAATACAAAACAAAACAAAAATAAGCAAACAAAGAAACATCAGGTGGGAAAAATTCCAGGTCCTCAGGCTGGCTGAGATTTCAAGAATCAAGATCAAAATTTTGAAACTACTGCAGGTGTGGTGGTGCATACCTGTAATCCCAGCGGCTCAGGAGGCTGTGGGGATGTGGCTCAGAGGTCAAGTGTCCCTGAGTTCAATCCCCATTACCAAAATAAATAAATAAATAAATAAAAATTTCAAAACTGTTCACTGTTTTGGCTGCTAAATCTGTCTAGGAGATTACTGGGCATTGGAAGAATATTGAGAACTCTGACTTGCTACTTAATTCTTTTCTTAGTCTTAGTAGATAATCATATATTATGTCTAAAATTTATGACTGGCTATGTCATAAAGTCATTCTTCTTCATGACTGATTAATAATACTCCATTGTGTATATGTACCACATTTTCTTTTCTTTTTTATTATTTATTTATTTATTTTAATTTTTATAGACTTTATTTTGATTCATTGTCAATTCACAATAGCTAGACTGTGGAACCAACCTAGATGCCCTTCAACAGATGAATGGATAAAGAAGTGTGGTATATATACATGATGGAATACTATTCAGCCATAAATAGGAATAATATTAGGGTATTTGCAGATAAATGGATGGAATCGGAGAGTATCATGCTAAGTGAAATAAGGCAGTCCCACATTTCCTTTATCCATTCATCTGTTGAAAGTGGGTTTCATAGCTTAGCTATTGTGAATCATGCTACTATAAACATTGATGTGGCTGTGTCATGTAGTATGTTGATTTTAACTCATTTGGATATCTACCAAGGAATGGGATAATTGGGCACATTTCTAGTTTTTTGAGGAGCCTCCATACTCCATACTAGATGGATCTGGAGACTCTCATGCCAAGTGAAATAAGTCAATCCCCAAAAAGACAAAGTTCAAATTTTCTCTCTGATATGTGAATGAAAACTCACAATAAGATGAGTGGGGAGAGGAAGAATTGATGTTCAGTGGATTAGACAAAAGGGAATGAAGGGAAGAGAAGGGGGAGTGGGGACAGGAATAGGAAAAACAGTGGAATGAATATGACCTAACTTTCATAAGTACATATATGAACACAACACAGTGAATCTCAACATTGTGTATATCCACAAGACTGGGTTCCTAATTAAAGTAAGATATACTTCATGTTTGTATAAATATGTCTAATTAAAGTCTACTGTCATGTATAACTAAAAGGAACAATTGAAAAGTTTTTAAAAATATGATTACCAGCTTATATTATCTAAATGATATATATCAAAGCATACTATTATATATATCATGCTATATATAGTATGCCATAGTTTATATTATATAATCTATAATTGAATATAATTTGATTTTACATTATCATATATAACTGATATAGCTTAAAATAATATTACATATTATAATATATAACATACTATATTACAGTATATTACATACTAGCAATCATATAATATATTTAATAGTGTATATCATATATCCACAATATACAACAAAATAATAGCATATATATGTTATATATAATTACCTATTAATAGTAAAATATGCATGGGGAAGAATTAGTATATTTGACCCAAGATATATTGAAGCACTGCCAAATATCTAGCTGATATTTATTTACCATTGGAATATAAATTTTAAAAATTGTCAAAAAATTTTGAGGCCCAGAAATACATGGTTGTTGCTCACAATATACTAATATATTCTTCAGTGTATTTCAAAGTACTTCTCAGTTTCTTTCCAATTTATATTTTCAAAACTACTATATATCTGATAAAGTTTCTCCGTAACTTTTTTTTTAGCATACAGGCATTAGCTTAGAGATTGTTAGAAATACTGGGATGCCACAAGAAATCAGACACATACTCAAAAGCTACTCAGGAAGGCGAATTTCACTCCTGCAGAAGGTGTGCTACCAAAAAATCTGGCAGATAAGCACAGTGGGTAGGAAGTCTGCCCGTGGTTTTATTCCCTAAGATAGCACTGCCCCTTGTGCTGATCTACAGAATTGACTAATTTAAAACTGGGAAGGGCAAAGGGAAGGGCTATGGTTATGAATGGATCACCTACTACACAGTAGGCATTATGATAGGACAAAGAACAAGGAGAGGTATGTTAGGGGGTTCAAAATAGCCACATTTTAACCACATGGTTTAGATCACAGCGAACATATTTTTTTTTTTTAGGAAACTCAGACTACAGGTGTAACTTTGACAGAAAAGAGAACATTAATCTTACAATTTGTAAAACAATTTCTGCTTAGGCAGATACCATAAATCTGTAGCTAAGTTAAACTACATTCTTGTCCTTGAACCTTTATTCAGATATCCACTATGAAGAAAAGAATCCTAGTTCTTATTGGATTCCTAGACCATAATTTTACATTTGCTGTTCTTCCCCAGCCCTGTACTTTATAGCATCTTGGTTTTGTCCCTGAAGCCATCTTTAAGACTCTGAGCATCTTTTTACATATTAAACACACTCAATACTCATCTTAAAAATTCTTTATGTTCATGACTGACTATGGATTGCCCTAAGCAATGAAATTTCTGAACTGTAAGTCACAGGGGGAAAATGACATTCTTTGTGTACTAAAGGAAATGCCTGGTTAGAGATAGGCCTAACTTCTAGCATGTAGTGCTACTCTATGGGTTCTCAGGGCAATCCACTTTGCAAGTCACTTGCTCCCAATTCAGGCTGTTTAAATTTGCATTAAAATTATTCTACAGACTATTTTTCTTTGACACATTTTCAATTACCCAGTTTGATGAAAATCTTCACAAATAAAAGTAGACTTTGAATAATTTCTAAGCATTCTCAGATCCTGCCAATATTGGTAATACGTACTTATGAAGGTTTTTCATAATTCAGATAGAATAGCTGGTTTTGTATCGCTGAAGTGGGCTCAGAAAGGTTTGTGGAGATACCCATTTTATGAATAAAATTAATAAATTCTACACATCACAAAATGAATTCAGGAAAATTCCTGTAATACTATGTTATCTTCAAAAGAAAAAAAAAAGTCAAAACCGACCAAAATTAAAGGGTAGTGAATATAGAAGTAGAATAGTTTATATGAAAATATAGAATTTAAATAATATTTAATAAAATCAAATATTTAATTTTTTTTCTTTACAAGAACAAGCTAGAAGACATTACTAAAAATTTTGGCAATGTTTTATATGTATATGATTGCATTGATTTATGTTTGGACTTCTCCTTTCTTTACCTAGTTCCAAGAGGGAGAATCAGTTCCTCTTTCTCTGAACATAAATTGCATTTTCACCCCTAACACTGAACCTGGTGCAGAGCATGCTCTCCATAAATGCCTGTTGGATGAATGATGAATGAAAAAAGACCTAGCAAAGAAGGCTGATGAATTCTTAGATTTTCTCTCATTATCTCATAATGGGCACGTCGTGCTCATGTAAGTGTCATGAAAGAAGCTTGAAAACAACACTCATAACTTCAGTAGCAAAAATAACAAAAAGCAAATCTGTGGAACACCACAGCAAGCACTTTCACCAAGCACTTTCACACACCATGCATACAACCATGTCTCATTTTCCAAGTACATTGAGAAAAGAGAAGATTAATTGGGTTGCCCCAAATCAACTCACCAGTAAACACAGGAATTCCTATTAAGACAATTTATAATTTCTATATTAAATACTAAAAGGTTAGCCAAAGAATTAAGGTACCTTAATGCAATATGAAAATAAACTGAAATTATATAAACATAATGCTTATATAATCTCTAAGCAAGTTAATGCTTTTAATCATTTTCCTAGAAAATACTGGTATTATTGAGAAAATTTTGAGTTTAAGACATTGAAAGAACACAATTGACACATTGTCTCCTGTGTGTGTGTGTGCGTGCGCGCGCCCAGGC
Source organism: Glaucomys volans (assembly GCA_020662805.1). Classification (NCBI taxonomy): domain Eukaryota; kingdom Metazoa; phylum Chordata; class Mammalia; order Rodentia; family Sciuridae; genus Glaucomys; species Glaucomys volans. The sequence continues at coordinate 26,700 of JAJEJO010050096.1, forward strand.
ACATGCCTGAGTCCATGCATAAGTGCACACAGGCGTCTATAGAAAAGACAGTCTGGTCAAGTAACAGGCAATCTGGGTTCATATCTTCAAATGGGCTGTGTGCTATTGCTCAATGTCAAATTTCTGTCAAACAGTTAAATCATCAAATGTTTTCTCTGGCCTGTATCCATTTCTGTTTATGCAAATATCACCTCCTAAACTGAAATGAAAATTATTTCAGCTCACTCTAATACTTTGAAACATTAAATGCCAGGGAAGTATCTTGCAATACTACATTCTCAATGAATGTTCACTTTAACAAGCTGCTGATCTCCAGAAATTAAAATCCAAAAAATCTAACTAAAAAAGAATAGTTAATTTTCCTGCAATCAGTAGGATCAAGGTTTGGAAAAAACAAGTCTATCATCAATAAGTTCTCCTTTTCTTCCAAATGAATTATTCTAACAAGACTTCTGAATAAATGAAAGATAGATAAGGAGTTCAAAAGCTATATGATATCCATAAACCTAATATACCTAGAGGGCTAAATTCTATGTTCTGATTAACTTAAAAAACTTTAACTAGAACATAATCTCACTAAATGACATAATGCAAAAGTGAACATAAAAGCTGTACAGGAGAAATATTAAACACTTTCAGGAGAAATTAATGTTTATTGCGGTAGTCTTTGATACTCTTCTCATCTTCACTTAAATGCAGTCTAAATGTATTACTATACATCACACTAAGCCAGCTAGTAATTTCTTACGGAATCCTCCCATTCAAAAGTTCATAAAAATTTGACAATGACTTATAGGTGTTTTAAAAAGAGATTTATCCTTGAATGTTTTGAACATTTAAACTTAAAAAGAAAAAAAAATAACTAGAGGTCCTGTATGACTATAAGAATAAATACTTCAAATCAGGAGGTGATTTTAAGTAAATGAATGTATTTTAAAATCATTTTATAGAGTACTTGTTTTCCTCATATATCATGGAAGCATTGATGCATTTTTCCAGCTATACATGGCAGAATTTTTAATATGATATGCCTATGTGCTTAGGCATGGTCTTATGTTTATTGATTACTTAATGGTAACAAGTCATTTAAATGCCCAAAAGTGAATTCTTGATGAGGTAAGAACTAGATGGTGCTGTATGATTAAGGAGGGAAGTGAGTGCCATCTCCGATTGCCATAATGAAATGCCTCAGACCAGTTGGCTTAAACAACAGCGGTTCATTTTCTTACATCTAGAGTGAGATGTACAAAGGGTCAGTAAAAAGGGTCAGGGGTGGTTTCTCCTAAAGTCCTTCTCCTTGACTTGCAGATGGCCACCTTCTCACTGTCTCCTCACTGATCCTTCCTCTGTATGCAGGCTTCCATGACTCTTCTTTGTCCAAACTTTCTCTTTTTATAAGGACACCAGTCAGATTTGATTAGGGTCCACCCTCATAACCTAATTTTAACTTAATCACCCTTTAAAGACATTATTTCCAAGTATGGTTATATATTGAGGTACCAGAGGTTAGGACTTCAACTTATGATTTTGAGGGGACAACATTCTCCCCACAACACGTTAAGTTCTGTAATGGGTAGCATTTCTTGAATGTACATAATACTTGATAACTTGCTCTCTTTCTAACTTCTATGTAGTTCAAGCTGCATGTTCAATGATGTCATTTTGTTTGGGCATTATTAAAATGATTTGATCATTTGCAGAATCCAGTAGTACCAAGTTCAAGTTATTAAATTTGACTTAAATGAGTTGACAAATATGAACACTTTTTTTCAGATTTTTAAAAACAATTCACAGGTATACTAGACCTTACATTATTCACAGTTAAGAAATACAATTATAATTTATGGGGGGTTTCTTTGTTTTTGTGGTACTGGGGATTGAATTCAGGGGCACTCAACCACTGAGCCACATCCCCAGCCCTATTTTGTATTTTATTTGGGGACAGGGTCTCAATGAGTTGCTTAGCACCTTGCTTTTTGCTTTGAACTCACGATCCTCCTGTCTCAGCCTCCTGAGCCGCTGGGATTATAGGCATGCGCCACCACATCCAGCTACTTTGTGGTTTTGATCACAAATCTGACACACTGTAGGGTGTGGTAGTACCTAGCCACTATTGAACAGAGAAAACTCTATCAATTAATTAATTAATTAATTAATTAATATGGGTTCCTTTAGTTATACATGACAGTAGAATCAATTATGATATAATTATACAAGCATGGGATATATCTTATTCTAATTAGGACCACATTCTTGTGGGTGTGCATGATGGGGGGACTAAGGTATTTTCATATATGAACACAGGAAAATTATGTTAGATTCATTCTACTGTCTTTCCCATTTCTATCCCCCTTCTTTCCCTTAATTTCCCTTTGTCTAGTCTACTGAACTTCTATTCTCCACCTGCCTTATTTTTAATGTGTACATTTTAATGGGGGGGGCACAATATCCTGTGCCAACAGCTACAGATGCAAGGAGAAAGAAAGCATGGTTCCTGTCTTCCAGAGGGTCAGAATACAGTGGAGTCAGTTATGTAAGCAGAGACCTATTGGGTCATTGGTTCACCAGGCATTTGAGCATAGCAACAATGGCATGCAGAAGGAAGTGGTCCATAATACGTGCAGGGGTCAGGAGGGGCTTCATAGAAGAAGTGGAAAGGAACTAACATTTTAAGCAAGTGGGAACTAGGACTCCAGTAGATTCCTGCTTTCTGTCTTTGTGTTCTTGGTCCATCAACCATTTCTTGTGTCATCCCTCCCTAATTATCTAAAAATAATTCAACCCAATGTCATCTCTCACCAGTTTCACTAAAGCCATCTGGATACTTGTCCTTACAGCTAACTTTATTTCCTTTTCAACCTGCTTTCATGCTGCATGATTTATTGATATGCTCTTCCTTCTGAAAACTATTTGCCTTATGCTCTGGTAGATAAAAGATTAACAGCAAAGCAGTGGCTAGAAATTTGTCATCACCTGTTGCCTCATATACATTAATTCAATAGTTCTTGATTAATTGATGCATCTTTATAATATGTGTCCTTTATATGGCAGTGGGGTTGGATAGAAATGAGCCAAGCTTTGGACCAGAAGGACCTAGATTTGAGTGATGTCACCCATGTCTAATCTTCAGGCCTTGAGCAAACAATTTAAATTTGCTGAGCCTCAGCTTCCTCATTTATAATAAAATATCCACAATAAAGTATCTGATTGAGCTGTTAACAGATAAAAGCAGGGAGAAGAGAGAAGATGGCTCTGAATAGTAGATGAATTCTTCTCTCTTCAATTTACATTCCACTGCTTCTCTTCATCCCTTCAGACACAGTCCTTAATTACATATTGAAATATTTTTTCCTTTCCAACATAGCATCCTGTCTCCCCTCTGAACTTTCTTTTCTAGAAAAATAGGAATTTTCCTTCTTCAAGCCTCACCTGATGAATTCACATCCCTCCTTGGAAAACCTACAAGGAGCACACTTTCCTGCTCTAATTAGATGAGCTCCTTCCTTACTTAATACATTTATTTTTTTTTTCAGTATAATGACTTGCCTTCACAGCTTCAACCACAAAAATGCATCTATTATTTTGTTTGTATTTATTTAACTCCAAGAAAAAGGACTCAGTACACAATGTGTCTATGAATAGTGACTGTCTGAATGAAGTTAAACAAAATATACCCCTCCTCCGAAAACACATGTCTTCTTTCTATCTATAACTCCCTCCTAAACAAAATGCTCCATGGTCATACTACAACCACACATGTCTGTGTTCAATTCTCACACAAGAAGCAGAAGTTCTCAGCACTGTTGGCATATTAGAATCACAAGGGGATCTTTAAAAAAACTTGCAATGCTAGGACTCAGTGCATATAGAACTAAATCACTGTTTTGAAATAAGTTACATTGATATATTTTAAAAGCACAAAAGGTATTTATAGTATGCAGTCAGGGCTGAGCACTCTGCATGGCAACTGGTTACAGGTGATTGTATATTTGGGACTTTAAATGTGTTCACTTAGGCTTATTGTTTCTCCCTCATTAACCATACTGCTGAAAGTCAAGACCATTTCCCTTTAGTTTGTACCAGGTACTATATGCATGCCCTTAGGAAAGTCATTTAACCTCTCATAACCACAGTGTGCTGATCTTCAGAATTTAATGAGTCCTCCTCCCTCTGCAGGTACCATCCAGAACTAAATGATAAAGTTAGAAAATGACTAAACAAAGCAGTCAATAGCTACTTAAAAATCAAGAACTAAAAATAATGTCCTGCCTCTAAAATCATTCTCCATAAAGCTTCTTCCTTTAAAAAAAGAAAGAAAGGTATACAAAAGATCAAGAAAGAAAGAAAGCAGGGCAGAATCTTTGCTAGAAACATGAACTACTTTGTCAAGAGAGAGACAGATTCCTATTGTTAATTTTTTTCTCATGAGGAAATATGTGAGTAGATAGTATTAATATGTAGAAATATGCTGATAGCAATCTATCATTGGCATTATTCTTGTTCTTAACACAAGAATAAATAATGTATTAGAAGAGCAAGCAGGACCTGAATTAATGCAAACTACCATAGAGTAAATGGAGAGCTGCCGTAGAATCATTTCTCTGGGTTGAAGATGCACATGATATTAAAAGATTTTTAAATTCAAAAGCATGGATTTCCAGGACATTAGAACCTTTAAAGATAGACCAATTTCTAATTGTCTGCATTTCTGTTGAAAGGGATGAACTTGGAGGAAAAGAACTTCTAAAGTGGAGAATGCCATTCAAAGTTATTTAAAATTATAACATTGGGAAAGTCTCAAGTCTGCTTGACTTAATGATACAAAAGCCCCTGTTGTACCAAATGCAAAAAAAAAAAAAAAAAAAAAAAAAAAAAAAGGAAAAAGAAAGAAACAGAAACTACATTAATTAAATTAAAGGATTGGGTCTACCCATCCATTTCATTAATTTCCTGGCAACATCCCCAGCAAGTGGTCTGTCTTTAACTTTTTCAGTGGAGATAAACTTAGATCTTAATTATGTTTACTGAAAGGATTTTTTATAAACCCCATTTATTTCTTAAGGAGACTCTTTGGGATTTTCCAGAGTCCCTCTGGGACCTTATAGAACAAATTTAATTCCTGTTCAACATGACAAACTTTTAAATACCTAATGACAATTTTATAATCTTCTCTAAAAAACCTATGGTTTTTTCACCTTCACTGACATTGTATTCACCAATAAACCTAGCATTAGAAGCACCCTGCTATCTTCATCTCATTGGTATTTTGGCTATGCCAGACCAGATATGACTTGGACTCACCCAGAGTCAACAAAGAGAATGGGCATGCATGTGGAGATCAAAGTCACTGTCCAAACAGTCACTTGGATTTGCATGCTAACTTAGCCTCTTACATTACTAGGTATTATATTCAATCCAATATTCCATGATGATGAAGGCTTTTGTCATGAACTATATATGCCCCTTGACTCCAATATTGATAGTGGTCTTGAAAATCAGGATTGGGTGTTCATTCCTCCAGTGTTTAAGATTAAACACCCAAGAAACACCCAAGATGTTGAGGTAAGAGCAAAAAGTAAATTTTACTTAAAAGACAGAAAATGAGGGGAGAGGAGGGAAAGGGAGGGGAGGAGAGGGCAGGGGAGACACATGGAGGGAGGGGGGGACCCAGCAGAGCTGGTGCCTGAGGAAGTAAGGATGTCTTGCCCTTTATAGATTTTAGGTTTCCTTTCTTCTCATGCCTATGTGACCAAAGGTGACCAAAAGCCAGGAAAAGAGTCATCCAGGGAGTTATTGCTTATGTTGGAAAATGTGATACTTCCTCTCCCCCAGAGACTATTAGCAACCAGTTGATGGGGAAGTGCTATCCACCATTTTTCTTTCTTTGATAATCAGCTACCTGCCCTTTGCCCCTGTCTCAATATTTGTTAAATCATTTCACAGTCATAAAAATGCCAATATGCTTTAGTGATTTTTTCCTTTCAGTCAATATGCTAAATTTGTATATGAAATTACATCATGATCTATGAAAATTATGCACATCACAACTTACACTTTTCAAATATTTCTTGAGATATTGAGTTGATTCTTCAGTTTCTAATTTATTTCATGTAGCAATATGCCAGCACGAGGTCACATATATTATTTAATAAATGTCTATGCAAATATATATATTAATTTATAAATAAAAATGTCTCATTTATGAAATGATTTCCTCAAAAAAGTTAAGTATAGAATACCAATTAGTGTTTCTGGAAAAGGCTTATTAGTCTTTAATCTCAGGTATCAATCACACTTACACAACTGAACAACAAATAATGTGACGTGCAAAAGATCCCTAACAAAAAATGAGTGCTTATAACATAGCACGGAAAATAAAGACATCTAAAGATCACAACACCAAGAAGAACAATGCACACCATACTCGTCCTAACTAGGCATTCCCAACCAAAGACCAGTAAGTAAGAGAAAAATCCCAGCTTTTTTCTTTATCCCTCATTAAGAGTTCATTGTATTCATTTATTTAATTTACAGGAACATTAAAATATGCTTTTAAATCTTTGCTTTTCTTTAAATAAAAGTATTAATCTGACCTAACAGAGTGGGTACTTATTTCCATGATACCTACTCCAAGTGCCTTGCAACTGCCCATCTCTCACATAGAAAACCCAGAGAACCGAACGGTGTACCTTTCTGCCAATTATCATCACGTCACCAATTTGGGAAACATTTGATGATAATTCCCTTGCAGCTCTCAACCCTTACTTTTCCCTGAAGATTGTCTATGCTTATGTTCCTTCCACAGGTTCACGGTTCTCACTGAGTGGTCTGCATACTCTGGATAGCAGAGTTCATTCAAAGGTGCATATGCGATGATACACCTTTCTAAGTTTCTGTTCAAAAATTTTAGTTTAATTAATAGCCATGCAAAGAGAGATGGAGTGAACAACATCTTATTTTCTGAAATTCAGAGATTTTGTTATTGCTGTTTGGTGCTAGGGACTGAACCCAGGACCTCATGCACACCAGACAAGCACTCTACCATTGAGCTACATCCCCAACCATAAAGATCCTACTTTATTTTTTATTTGTTTTTATTTTAAAATATGTTTTTAGCTGTCAATGGATCTTTTATTTTATTTATTTATATGTGGTGCTGAGTATGAAACCCAGGGCCTCACACATGCCAAGCAAGTGCTCTACCACTGAGCCACAACTCCAGCCCCAATATCCTACTTTTTATACACACACACACACACACACACACACAATCTTTACATCTTGATATGTTTTAAATTCCTAGTGGAATATCAGCCAGCAATCTCTGTCCTCTAGGCATTAAACAATCCTCATAGCTACATTTTTAACTGTTAAAAATAATGAAAAAATTACATTTGTTTCCTAATCTCTCAATGAAAAAGAAAGATGAAGTCTTGAACTAGAAGCAAAACCAAAGTTTAATTCACCCGTAAATAATTAAAGAAGCAAATAAATTAGATTTCTTCTTGTTATTTTTGAGACAGGGCCTCTCTAAGTTGCCCAGGCTGATCTGGAACTCCTGGGCTGAAGTGATCCTCCCGCCTTAGCCTCCCGAGTAGCTGAGACTACAATTGTACCCACTATACCCAGCCTGTTACTGTTTACTTGCTGTTTCACCATTAAGAAACAGAGAAATACACCTTATTAAGATTTGAATTAGCCATTCTTATTCCCTTGTACCAATGGTAATGTCAGAAAGTCTAATTCAATTATTATTGTTCTATTCAGAAAAGGATAAATCAAAAAGCAGTTTTATTTCAAGGATATGAAGCACCAATAAGCAAAATTGGAGTTTTTGTTCTATTCATTGCTTTGTACACTAGACCAGATAATACTTTCCTAAGAATTAGGAACATTCATTATTTTTATTTCTACAGAACAAAGTGAATTTATGAAAAAATTGGGAGAAATCTCAACTAAAAAAGAGTTTATATCCAGCATTTGGCTACATGGAATAGCTTGAAAAACACCACCAATCCCACTGAGATCAACTAGGAAAGATGAATAAGTCTATCTATTCATCACTCTCTCTGTCCATACCTTTTCCTATTCAATAAGCCATCTGCCATTCATGTATTTACCGTCTTTCTATCCATCCATCTATCTGTCTAAAGCCACAGGAGAACTACTGAGTTAACTAGGAATCTGAGGTCTAGGTCCCAGCAGGATGAAATTACAGAGCCTTGACTACAGCCTGTGGCCTCTCTGCTCTCATAGCTGATTCTTAATATGAATCTGGACCTAATTCATGGAGCCATAATCTTAAGAAAGCTACATGCATTTCCTAAGGCTGTCATAACAAATCACTACAAATGTGGTGCTTAAAAGAAGAGAAACTTATTCCCATAACAGTTCTAAAGACCAGTCTGAAGCTGAGGTGTTGGTAAGGCAGGGTTCCCTCCTGATACTTCTAGGAGAGACTGTTCGCTGCCTCTGCAGCTCCTGCTGGCATCTGCTTTCCCTGGATCCTGGTCCTGTCACTCTCTGCTCTGCTTCCATCTTTCCACATCATCTTCTCTCATCTGTATCTTCTCCTCTGCTGTCTGTCTTCTCTCCTCTCTCATGAGGATACAGGTACAGCATCTGGGCCCCACTTGAGATAATCCAGGATTATCTCTTTATTTAAAGCCCTGAACTTAATCACATTTGCAAACACTTTTTCCAAATAAGGTAACATTCACAGTTTCCAGGAATTTGATGTGGATATCTTTTGGGAACCAATTTTGTCGCCTACCATGAAACTCAGAGAAGATAACAAAAAGAAAATCACAAATGGGCTCATCCAAAAACAAATAACAACAAAAAAATTAGAATCCTTAAGGAAAAATTACAATGAGTTTACTTACTACAGGGCAGTGAAAAACCTTCTTCAAAAGACAGTGTTGTGAAAGTGAAATTGCAAAGAGTGTAAGAGGGAAAGATTATGCAAAACAAAGGATCTAAATACAGAATATGTAGAGAACCAAGGATGCTGTAAGATGAATGAGAAAAAGGAGAAAAGACCTTCAGAAGAAAGGGTGAAGACTTAAGCAGTAACATCACAAAAGTAATATAACGAATGACTGATAAAAACATTAAATGAGCTCAAGCTCTTCAATCAGAGAAATACAAGTTTGATCACAAATGAAATACAGCTACTAAGTCACCCAAATGGCTAGCAGGTAAAGGCTGATAGCACCAAGACACCATGGAGTGTAGCACCAACACACTCACTGCCACGGGGCTGTCATTTGGGAGGAGTGTGGGGTGCATTCTACTTAAAGTGAACATATACTCAGCACTCACTGTAAGACACAGTTCTGCCAGAGGTTTTTGTTTGGTTTAGTTTTTTTAAAATATAATTTTAAATTGACAAATAATTGTATATATTTATGGGGCATAATATAATGTTTTCATATATGTATACATTGATGGTAGAAATATAATTAGTGCGTCCCTTGTGGAAAATAGCATGGAGGTATTACAACAACTAAAACTAGAATTACTATGATTCAGCGATATAACTGCTGGGTCTCTAGCCAAAGGAGTTGAAATCACTATTTCAAAGAGATATACTCCCATTTTCATTGCAGCATTTAGGCAAAATATGAAAGGAATTTAAGTGTCTATCAATGATCAGTAGATACATAAAATGTACCACACATACACACAGAGGAATACGATAAAGTATTTTAAAAAGAAGAAAATTCTCTCATTCTTACTGAGGATTAAATACAACAGAGGTCCACAAGTGATCATCAAAATAGAATAGATAGATCTACTTTCAATTAGCAGGAAGTTATTTAGAATGAAAAGCAATGAAGTATATATTTATCTACCATATTCACAACTAATGAATCACAGAAACAATATATAGAAATAGTCAAAATTTATATAAAGTTCTAAAACAGGCAAAATCAAACAGGTCTGTAGTCAAAATAGTGGTTTCCCTTGGATAATGTGTATAACTGAGACGGCATAAGGAGGGATTATGGGGAGTTGGGAATTTTCTACTTTTTTAAATATAAGAACTGGGAACATGTGTGTTCACAGTTTAAAAATTCATTCAGGGAATATTATGGCATGCCTATTTCTTTCTGTATGTTATACTTTCTGACAAAGTTCTTTAAAAGTAAACAAGATGAATTCATTTTTAAGAATTGAGTTTCTGACAAGCCAAGAAAGAAAAATGTGAAGGTTGGTCTAAAAAATATTTGATTGCAAATATTTAATAGATTTATATATACAATGCTATAATTAAAATGGGCTAAATGGAGATTTAAATCAAGGTGATAATTTCTTTCTTTCATTAATTCAACAAAAAATTTCAGAGTATCCAAGTCATACCCAAATTGGTATATAGAAATACACAAGAATAAAGAGGCACTCCTATGCTCTTGAATAATTTTTATAGCCTTCATAGAAGAAAAATAAGTGTGGATATGTAGGTGCGTGTGTGTTCCAGAAATATCTAAGGGAGTTCAGATTTAAGGATTTGTGTTGAAGAAAAGTCATTAATGACTGAAAATGTTCAAGTCTCCAGTGCTTCTTGAAGGGTTGAAAGGATGTGATTATGTGTAAATTCTGCAACACTCTGGCTGTTTCCTCCCAAATCTCAGTTGTGTCTCTAGAAATATTTGGCCACCAGAACTATTTTCTCATTAATCATTCCAGCTATCTGGGCTTGACAAAATATTTTATACTAGTTTGATATTTTTCATTTTGTCTTTTATAACCCACTTCCAAGCAAAGTTCAGAAGTATAATTCAAGATTCCCATATCTACATATTTCCCTGAGTTAAAGCAGAACATAGAGAATAAATTTTAAAGATCTGAGATAGGGAAATAAATTATCTTCACTTATCAAAAGCAACAGCACAGTATGGAATGTTTATTATCAAAATTATTTTAGAGATATTCATCACAGCATGATTTTTTTGCCACTGTGAAATGAGTATTGGGATATGCTTTTAGTCATTTCAGAGGAAGCACCACTAAAAGCAAGTATATCAGATCTTTGGAGATCAACTAAAGGAAATGGTGAATATTTCTGCAACTCAGTGCAATACATGACAAAGTAAACATATGCAAATATGAAAAAGTTAAAATATTATTATTAGAACTGAAAAGACAGGGTAAATAGGAGGAGGCTTTGAGGGATGGACTCATTTATTTATTTTAAAATTTTTTTATTTGTTCTAATTTGTTATACATGACAGTAGAAATACATTTATACATTTTGATAGATCAAACATAAATCCAGTATAATTTCTCATTTTATTTTATACCAATATTTCTAAGATTTACAACCTGCATCAATTTATACACTGCGAATTTTTAAAGTTTTTAATTTTGCATCAATAATGCAAATCCAGAACATTCAAACTCCTCAAATCAATGATCTTAAATAAAACCATCAAAATAATCCCCCTAAGGTATGACAGCACTCAAATAATAAGGGTAAAATGATAAAAGGTAATTTAAATTCTTGGTCTGCAAAAAAAAAAAAATCAAGACCTTGTGGAAAGTTTTCCACATATAACTGGTCACTTACTAATTATTCTTGGAATAAAGGTTTATATTTAGAAATATAAATTAAATGAGAATCCACAGAAATGAGAAATTAATCAGGATGCATATTTAATTTATATGCAGGCTATGTTTGGGAAAAGGCCCACCTCAACCTTCCCAAACCTTCCCAAACACAGTACTACCACTCAAAACCATGGATGCAGTGAAGGGAAGGAGGTATCTGGTCCTCATTCAGATGGTTGAAAACGAGCAACTAAAATCCTGAGTCTCTTCTGGGAAAGTCAGGAGGTTGAGAGCAGCAGCAAAATTGTCTCCTATGCACAAGGAACTAATAAGTAGAGTTCTAATCTAGGGAAGAACTGAGGGAGGAAGGTGAACTGTAGTGAAACACTTTCCATTTACTCTCAGTAAGTGGATTTTAGTTAAGTAATTCCTCCCTAAGTTTCCTGATCTTTTCTTCAGAGGTTTAGGGGTGATATTGTGGGTTACCATTGAAAGATAAAGGAAATATACCATTCTTCTATTCTCCATTCAAAATTGGAGAGGGGCTGGTAAAGCAGGGGAGAGAGGAATCCCAGAAGGCAGAAAACAAATGAGGATCTGAGAAACTCACCAATCCCATTGATTTCTGGACCCATCACACTTGTGAATATTTTATGATAAATGACTAAATGGACTCAATAGTATTGCTGTTTTTCCTTTTTCTTTTTGTAAGAAATAATGAAAAGTTGGAGCTAAACCACTGTAGAGCAAGCAGAAAAGAAGATAGTGTAAAAAGGCATGGAGGATATACTGCCTACTCCTTCTAAGTAAAAACGGAATTAATCAAGCCTGTTTTAGTCAGCTCTTTCGCTACTGCAACTAAGAGATCTAACCAGACCCATTTTAGGGGAGGAAAAGTTTATTTGGGGGCTCACAGTTTCAGAGGTCTCAGTTCATAGACTCCATTCCTCTGGGTTCTAGGTAAGGCAGGACATTGTGGTGGAAGAGTGTGGTGGAAGGAATCAGCTCACATGATGATTAAGAAGCAGAGAGAGAGAGACTAGCCAAATACAAAAATATATATAACCCAAAGCCACCACCCCAATGCCCAACCTCCTCCAGCCACACCACATCTGTCTTCAGTTACCCAATTAATCCCATCAGGTGATTATTTCACTGATTGGATTAGGGTTCTCAAAACCCAATCATTTACTTCTCTGCACCTTCCTGTATTGTACTGCACATGAGCTTTTGGGGAACCCTCACATCCAAACTATAACAAACCCTTTCCCACAATACCAGTGTGCCTGTATATACATTGTGCATGACCGTGTGTGAAGGACCTGGGACATTTAATTGATATGGTACTCAGCCAACTATTATGACACTAAAGATATGACCTTACTCATCAATATAATGGGCATTCTTTACACCTCAGGATATCAAACAGTTTCAGCTTTCACAAAGGGATATAAACTCTAAACAAACTGCTAATGGCTTAAGATTATGAGCAAAGAATGCCTGTGTTGTTTCTGCAATATTCTTAAGCATCCAGAACCCAAGAAGAGATTCCTCCTGCCTCTAATCTTTGGAGTATCTCTGGAATGCCAACTGTACTTCAAGCTTCCCCCATTCATCTACCTAGAACTTATGACTCTGACATGTCTGACTCAACCATCAACAATTCAGTGTCTTTAAAGTCAGAAGTCCCCATTTTTTTTCTGCGGGACACTCTTGCATTGACACATATTTTGGTAGTGACTTATCCAGATCACTTCCTTTAATTTTGTTTCAATTGATTTTTTTAATTAAACACAAGCACACACATACACTCCTCAACACTGTGGTTCCTGAGTTCTCAGTGCCAAGGTAGACAACACACTGCCTCTAGCAGCTTGTCAGTTATTGTTTATATGTTCCGACTAGTTTATGGCTCCAGAAGCTTCTGCTCAACACACACAGATCTCAGGTGCTTTATTTCTTTGGAGTCATCTGTCTCTCCAGATATCAGGGTGGTAGTTTGCTCTAGAACCTCAGTTTCTTAATAGATCCAAGAAAATTCACAGATTTACAGTTTTTCAGGGCTTTTTTGGTTGTAAACATGGGAATGGCGATGTCCAAGTTCTACAGTTGGAGATAAGGCAAGATGGTCTCTATATGCATTTATCACCTGTTTTATTAATCATCATGATTTCAGATACCTCTGATCCTAAATTGAAACCACAGCATTCATTCTATGATGGTCCCGTCCATATTTGAAACTCACTTCAATAACACAAAACTTGGCTTGCATAATGTTAAAATAGTTTCAGAATCACTAACCTATATTTTAGCCAGGAAGATTTCTTATTAGAAGATCAGAGTTTGATATTTCTTTGGAGTTTGTTTTTGGCCATTTATTCTATCTCACTGTGATTATATTTATTCACTTTAAATACAGTTCAATTTATTTCTATTTGCTTTTGCTTTTACATCCACACTTCCCATCTTTGTGAGTTTTATTTCTTTTCTTTTTGAATAAATATATAACATAAACATGGCTCTAAAACTCAGATCTATAACGAAGGCATACTCACACAAGTCATTCTTTAATGGCCTGCTCCCAAATCCTCAACCCCCTTTCCATTCAGCTGCTATTCATATACTAAAGATATGTGTCTTACTAATTTCTGTGTTCTTAATTTTTCTTAAACAAAAAGTATCATACTAGGCAACGTTTTTGCACTTTAAATTTCTTATTGAATAATATATCCTGGAAAATCAATCTATATCAGTTCATGAGTTCTTCCTTGTTCCTCTTTTATAGCTTTAAAGCACTTCATGTGTGGATGAATCATCATTTATTCATCCAGTCTCCTTTCAACTATTCTCCTAAGTATGAGCATTCAATTACCATTATTTTCCAATCCCAAACAATGTCATAGTGAATAACTTTGTGCATATGTCTTTCTTTTTTTTTAATTTTAATTTTTTGTTCTATTGAAGCTGTGTCTTCTGGGTAAATACCTGTAAAAAGGAAAGCCAAATTGGAACATAAAAGTACACAACAGTGTCTTTGGATATTTCCAAATTCCACTGCATAAGGGTCAGTGCCAGTTTTCATTTCAACCAGCAACATATATGGATGCTTGCTTCCTCACACTTTCACCGACAGAATGTGGTGTTATGCTTTTTAACATTGGCCAATCTGATATATTGGTGAGAAATTGCATCTGTATGGTTTCATTTGCACCATAATGGGGAAAGTTGAAAAAGGGTTCATAATTTAAAGGCCATTTACAAATGTGTGTGTGTGTGTATTATCTGTTCATGCTTTCTCTGGATTTATATTGACTTTTCTTACGTTTATCCCTCATTCTTAAAAATAGAAAATTTATACCACAGAGACCCACCTCCTCCAGCCATATCCTACCAGTCTTCAGTTACCATTCAGTTAATCCCTACCAGGGATTAGATTAAGACTCCTATAATCCAACCATCTCTCCTTTAAACCTTCCATTGTCTCACACATGAGTTTTTAGGGGACATCGCACATCCAAACCAGAATAATAATCGATTTAAAGAAACACAAGAAAATAAAAAATGATGACTGTATTATTAAAATATAATTACCTTAGTACTAAAATTAGCACTTTTCTTAATGGAGAAACCCTAAAGGTATCTCCATTAAGATCTGGTAAGGGCAAGATTTCCCAATATTACCACTATTAATCACATATCACCCAGTGCATTTAGATAGGATAAATTAGTTGCCTGAATAAAAATAGGTAAAACAAACATTTTATGCAGATGATGTGATTGTGTATTGGGAATGAATGGTAAAATTAAATCATAAAAATAATTAAAGAATGTAGGAAGGTACAATATTAACATAAGAAATCAGTAGCGCTCATTTACACATATAACAATTAATTAGAAGACACAAATGGAACAAAAACACTATTTACAATAGAAACAAAAGGATAAGACATTTGGAATAATTTTAACGAGAAGTGTCCAAACCTACATCAGGAAAATATTGAAACAGTCCTGAATAACACAAAGGGAGACTTGAGCATATACAAAGATACTCTTGTTCTTTGAGAGGAAGAATCAACATTACAAAGATGAAGTTCTCCCTACCTTAATTTATAAAACTAATGTAATCCAAATAAAAATACTAACACACATGTTCACCCCCTGAGAAGACTGCCTACACAGGTCAGGCATGCACTTTTAACTTCCTTGCCAGGAAGGAATGCTCTAAAGTGGAGTACATTTTTTCAACATTTTCCACACATAGATGAAAAATGGTACTCTTTCTCCCCCTCTCTTTCCTACAGCACAACCCTTTCCCAATTCCACCAGCTACCTGTGCACAGGGAGTACAGGAGGCAGCTCACTGGGTGTGGTGTCTACTATTCTACTTTGTTTAACCAGAATTTTGGTCTTCACTGTCTTATGTCCAGTTATGCTGGGGCTGCAGTTTTTAGGATATTTTTTTGTTACTCTCACACTTTGATATTGTTTTTGGAGGAAAAATTGGGACTCTCATCTTGGATGATTTGCATTGCCTTGACTGTTACCTCATTTAATCTTTATTAGAACCATGTGAGGTTAGACCACTAATCCAATTTTCAGATGAGGAAATTATGAAAATTCAGATTCTGATCTATTGTAGGGTAACTGTAGATAACAACAATGAATGGTATATTTTAAAAGGAAGAAAGGATTTTGAAAGTTTTCACCATAAATGAATAATGTTTGAAGAGATGTGTTTGACATAATTCAAACATCAAACAATGTGTACATATATTATGTGTAATACCTCCATATATACAATTTTCATGTTAAATTAATTTAATTTTAAAAAAGATAAAATAGCTTTTATAATGAAAAGATGTTTCTTGTAAGCTTCATGGTAACTACAATGAAATAATTACAATAGATACTTCAAAAATTATAAGGGGCTGGGGGTATGGCTCAGTTGGTAGAGTGCTTGCCTTGTAAGCACAAGGCCCTGGGTTCAATCCCCAGCACTGCAAAAAAAATAAAAAATAAAAAATAAATAAATAAATAAATAATTATAAGGAATCAAAATATTAGGTTTTCCTTTTATAGTTACATAAATAAATTGTGAGAAGTAACACTATTTTGTTGAAATAATTTAATTATGTTTTTCATAATTTATCTGCACTCATTATATTTAATATAAAACCTTATCATTAAAATTTGGTACTATGAAAAAGCAATGCTATTTCTCATGTAAAAATTGGAAACATTTACTATTCTAAAAAATGCCTATTGCTTTCCTGCTGCCAAGCTTTACTTTCACAATTCCTTCCACTGAAAATTTTCTATCTCCTATCTTTCTTCTCCAATAAATAAGTCACACCAATATGTTGAGTCTCATTTCAAATATCACCTCATACAGAGATTTCCTCTAGCCCCAATCACTCTGGCTAGAGAAGAAATTCATAATTGATTTTGAATGTCACCTTATTCTTATTCTATACTATATTTTCTTGTTTATAGCATTTCTGTATTTATCATTTTTATATGCTGTACTATAAAATTCGTATAGTTTATGCATCTGGCCAGATCCTAGAACACATGCATATATGTTATTTTGTTGAATAAACAGATGATATGTATTAGAATATAACTTACGGCATACTCTTAATCAAACTGGGATAAACTCAGTTACTAGAATATTTTCCATTTTTATCATTTGTTTCACTCTATAGTTAAATCTCCAATTCCGATAACATTGTAGTATATAACTTACAAAACACAAATAGTAACATTAGAAATTTCTCTTCTAACAATTCTTCCTAAAAATAGCATAAGAATTCAATTACTAGAATACTCATTTCCAGATTATTTGTAATAGCTAAAGAAATCAAAACAACCCTCAAATCCAACAGTAGGTAATTCCTTGAATATATCATGGGATGTTGTCCTGTGATATATAATGAGGCCAGTAAACAAAAAGGTAGAGAAACATGCAAATAATATGGAAAATGTTCATAGCAAAGTGGCAGGTTATCTTTCAGCATAGATAATATGATTAACATCAGCACAGACAGGGCTATGTCAGTGTGTACACAGGCCACCGTGGAGGAGTATCTTCCCAGATAAACCAAATGGGGGGGTTCAGAGAGAGCTTCCTAAAGGTGACCACCTATAGGCTGAAAAGAGTAATGGAGAAAAGATGGAGGGTGGTAATGAGTGTGTAATACAGCACATGCACCAGGAAGATGGGCCAGTGTCGATAGAGGCTCAGTGGCAAGAGGAAGCATAAGTTCAAGGCACCTCTAGCAGGTACTACACATTATCCCCAGATACCTAGTAAAAAAAGCAGCAGGATAGCACCAGACTCCCTACCCTGTGCCAGTCTGTCAAAAAACAGAGCAGCAACCCCTGGTCCCAGCATAAGCCCCATACTTAGTTCCTATCTGATCCTTGAGGATGCAGCAAGGGAACAATGAAAATGCAAGTAGTGACAAGGTAATTTATACAAACTTTTAAAAATAAAATTATCTATGAATTATAAAGAAACACAGTGACATCTTTTAGTAGCAAACTGATGTGGAGAGGGTAAAGTTGAGAAGGGAAATATAAATCCCAGCAGCAATACAAAGAGTGTTTTGTGGAGTAAATACTTGGTGAAGGAACTAAAGGCAAGGATATCTGTGCGTCTGCACCTGCTTGCCATTCTTGGGAAGAGTGGTGTCACCTGCAGGGGTTATCATTGGCAACTCCACAGACTGAGAAGACCCTGCGGGAGGCCAGTCATGAGAGAAACCCCATCTGGACCCCAAGACCTTTGGGTAAGGGCCACCGCACACTGCCGTGGGCGGCCTGACTTGGGTGATCGCCTGTCAGCAGCAGCGTGGCTGCGAAATTGCAGCATTTCTCAGCATTGGCTCAGCTCTGTGATAAATGGTCTGCCCTGAGGAGACATACAGCAATCCACTGCCAGCAAACAGCCGCCAGGCTGTCAGTGGGCAGCCTTTTCCCAGAGCACCAGTGACAGCTGACAGGGGCCTGCCCCATCAACACTCTACATGAGGGAAAAGGTGCAATCCCCTAAAAACCCTGAAGAAACCACACTTGTCAGAAATGTGCTTAACTGACATTGTGAGCTGCAAATCACTTCTCTGTATTAAAGTGGTAGATATGCATATGTGCTTTAACAACCAGCCCCCAGGGATTCCTGCCCAATATTCAGCATTGAAGTTGTCATTCCAACCCATGAAATTCCAGGAAGGAATAACCTGAAGGACCATGCAGCACAGAAACCAAGGCTACAAACACCTGAGGATACTTTTGCCAAGTGTCATCAAAGTGAACGGGTTCAGAAAAAGAGCAGGCTCCCTTGCTGCAGGCAGGTCTGGCAGAATCCTTGTCACTATGGCAATCCCACACTCCCATCCCTCCTTGGAGACAGCAGAAACAGATGTTATGCTGCAGATTCTACATCAGAAGCTGCCCAAAGTAAAGCAACTTGCTTCAGTTCTTCAAGACATCAGAACACAAAAAAATTTAAAGTTAACAATAAAATCATTGATATTAACTAAAACAAACTAGGTGCCTGATATGTACCAGACTCAGAACAGCATGTAACATATACATTGTCTCATGTAATTCCAACCACAAGCCTGCAGAGTTCACAAAATCCTCTCCATGCCATTGCCTATGGGAAGGACTGAAGAGACAATAAGAGGAAGAAACCCTCTAGACAGTCAAGTCCAACATAGGCCATTGTAACGTGGAATTTCAGTACCTTTATTGTGGGATGATTCCCTCTTATTAATTCGCCAATTTTTGCCAGTTACCTGGATTGGTTTCCACAAATGGGTGACTATATAGTTTGGATCTGCTATGTCCTCCAAAAGTTCATGTGCTAGAGGCTTGGTCTACAATGTAGCAATGTCCAAAAGTGGGGATTTTAGGAAAAGATTGGAACATGAGGGATTTAATTTTATCAGTGGATTAATCCATTTGATGGATTAATGATTTGGATGGATTACTGGGAGGTGGTTGATGTTGCAAGGCAGGTAGTGGGTTGGAGAAAGTAGGACACTGGGGTCCTACCCTAAGGGACTACATCTTGTCCCTGGCCCTTTCTCTCTTACTCTGCTTCTTGGATGTCATGAGCTGAGCACCTTTGCTCTGCAACTCTTTTCTGCCATGATGTTCTACCTTGAAGCCAGTCAATCTTGGACTGAAACCTCTGAAACCACGAACTAAAATAAACCCTTCTTGCTTTAAGTTGTTATTCTCAGGCATTTGTCACAGTGGCAAAAAGCTGACTAATACAGTGACCTTATGCAAGTCACTGCAGATATTTAACAGCTAAATATGATGAGGTCTAAGATACTTTCTGATTGGAACTCTGTGATTTGCTCATGTCTTATGAAATGCTACACATGGGAGGTAGTTCAGAATGATTAAGATAGTTTGTAGTTTCAAAAACTGTATCAGAAGGAAACTCAACTTAAAATTCAGCTGACCAATTAATTGTGAAACTGTGTGGCAACAACTCGATATGAAATGGGATAGGACAGAAGGGAGCAGTCAATTAGGGCAGCACAGTCAGAGAAGGCTCCACCTGCAGTGCAGAGCATGGGACCAAGGCAAGCAGTAGAGGAAGGGAGTGAAGTAACCAGAAGACCAGTGTGGAGAGTCCAGAGGATCCTAGGAATGGAGCAAATGTGAACCCGAGCTACAGAGGGTACAGGCCATGGATGATGTTTCTTTGTTTCCTCCTAAATGGTGAATCTCCATGTGCAATGAGAAAGAACAGGCCCTAGAATAGACCCATCATGGGGCCAGTACAGGACCTATACTGGGAGCAATGTTACTCTGAAAAGTGGGAGGGCAATGGGAATAAGATAGGTTTTACTGAACTGATGTGAACAAATAATCACTCTATATGTATCTCTACCTCTATCTTTCCTATGAAAACTTCAGTACAATATATACCTTCCTAGCAAATGTCTTATGTATCTAGCCTTTCTATGGTAAATTTAAAAAAGCCTGGGTCAGCCTTCAGATCATCACAGCATAGATAACAGAGGTGTTGTCAAGGACTGTAGATCACTGGGTAACATGTGGTCAATCTGGAAGTCAGATGGCAGCAATCCCCAAACTGTCATCCCCAGACAGAGTATTCTACAAAGTGTCAGAACACATCTTACTCACAAAGTGTTCAATTTTAGGATAGTCCTAAAGAAACACAATTAAACAGGTTTCTTCAAAGGAATTCTTCTTGGGACCCTTTCTATCCTAATATGTATCATGAGCATCTGCAAGAGAGATAAACTACGCAATAATTTCTACTTTTATTTAACCAGAGAATCTCTTTTCCAAGTTATTCATTAGGAAGTCCTGGAACTAATGCCCCACGGAATATGATTTGGAAAATGCTCTGTTAAGTGGATGGGTTAGAAGATTTCCAGATACAATTGCTATACACAATGTTCCGATTCATAAAAACAAGAACGTGAAAGGTGGCACTGATGTGAGAAATGTAATACCCATTTGCTGATAGAGTGATGGAGCACCTGGCAGGTTGCAAGGTGCCTGGATTCTGGTCTTGGTACTTCCCTTTGGAAAAGCAAACCTCTTTGAATCCTAATACAATAACAGGGTTTAATTCAATGCCAAAGTCAGCTCTTAAATCTTATGATTTCTATACAGCCATTTGGTAGATACAAAGTTCTTTTAATTCATTTCCATTAAGTAGCTACCAACCACGTGTCAAGAACCATACTAAGCATGAAGGATACAGAACGAACAATGAAGTCTATCTTTTTTCCTTGAATCCCACAATTATGGGTTGAATCTAGGCTTTCATCAATGCTTGAAAACTGCTGTACCACTGAGCTATATCCCCAGCCGTTTAAATTGGTTTTCATTTTATAAATTTTGAGATAGGGTTTCATTAAGTTTCCCAAGCAGCCCTCAAACTTGAAATCCTACTGCCTCAGCCTCCTAAGTAGCTGGGATTACAGGCATATGCCACTGTGCTTGGCTTGAAATCTATCTTGCAGAGTATCTAGATAGTGTCTTTGTTCCTGGGGAATTTCCC
>JAJEJO010050096.1:48319-119284 GCA_020662805.1 Glaucomys volans
TACCTTCATAGACACTGAAATGACTTCAAATAACATCTTAGTGCAAAACTAGGAAGATGGTACATGGAAATAAGCCCACACTCTCTCTATCCAATCACACAAACCACCTGGTTTTCTGCACAGAGTTTTTAAAAAGGCAAAAGAGATAAAATTTCATGGCTAGCAAGTTCCTACGAATTTTCACCCTTCACATACGAGGGTGCGCACACACACACACAGACACACCACACACAATTATTTTAAGGAATCAGTTCTTTTCTGCCATTTCCAGTACTCATTTGGGGGAATACTCAAAGCATTTGATCAAACATATCATTTTTGTTCTTCATAATGCTGTTCCACTCTATCTGTTGTAACATATGAACCAATAGTGAAACAAGCAAATAAAAATAAAGAGCTCAAAGTTGCTCATCTGTGACTATTAAGTACATGTAAATCAAAAGAGAATAAAAAGCTCTTCCTAATAATTTTATTTTGGGAAAGTGGAATGAAACTTCACATCCATAAATACCTATCATCACCTTCAAATAAATCTCAAATTAGTTTTGTACCATCTATGCCTTAAGAATAGGATTCTAGAACATTGGACATTCTATTATTTTCCCTCATCTCTAGTTTCCTTTTCTTCTTTTCTTCAAGATATATGTTTAGGGTATCAGAGTTTTGGACATAGTTAGATGCACAGATAGACTGATTGATATGATATATACAAGGATGGATATATAGATGTGGATTTAAAAATGTTCCTGTAGATAACAGAAGGAATAGAAGTATTATCCAATTTTCAGATATGTATATTTCATTGTTTAATATTAACTCTCCCAACTTTGAATTTCAATACAGAATCCCAGGATTCAGTAGCTAAAACCGTGGACATATACTGATTCAAGGGTAAGAAGACCCTTGCTTGCCTTATACCTTCAGGAAACTCATCTGACCTCTCTTGTTTTCAAACTTCTCTACTGTAAAATGGGCAGAAGCCATGGCTATGGTTTGAATGTGTCCCCTCCAAAATTCTTGTGTTGAAACACAGTGGTCACTATGATAGTACTGAAAGGTGAGGCCTTTAGAAGGTGATTAGGTCATGAGGTTCCTCCCTCATAAGAAAGATTAAGACCCTTATAAAGAGGCTTTGCACAGTGTCTTACACTTTTCTGATGGTCCACCAAGTGAAGAGTTGGTGTTCCCCACCTCTGGAGGATGTGGTAACACAGCGCCATCACAGTGGAGACTAGGCCCTTACCAGATACAGAATCTGTGGGGACTTTGATCTTGGACTCTGGGCTCCAAAACTGTGAGAGCCATCCATCCCTGACTATCTGGCAGGGCTGTTGCCAGTAGTAAAATGAAATAACATAAGTGAAAGTAAGTGTTTTGAAACTGTAAATTAGTATATAAATGGAATGGTCCATTATCTTTAATCAAAAACATAAGAGAACCATAGACATTTTTCATCCTTATTGCATATCATAAACAAATTTGAACTCTAAAAATGAAATCAGCCCAAAGTAAAATGTTAGGAATGACAATGAGACATTTTTCACAACAAAGAAATTGATTTTCCATAGATGTTCTTTCCTATTGCATGTAAAGACCTATATCCATCAATGCCTACGTCCCCTGTTTTGACATTGGGTATAATTATGGCTGATCACATAGCTGCTAGACTGACTTTATAATCAGAGCCCAAAGCCACTAAGTATCCTCCCTCATACCAGAAGGAAATGCCAGGATTCTATTAAGTTGTACTGTTACCAAGGCATTTTCTTAATTAATTTTTAAAGCCATTTTCCCCCCAAAATGTGATATAAACCTAAAGCTCAGGATATTTCTACACCATTCAGTTCAAAAGTTCTGATCCTTTTTACAGTCATCATCCATAAGCAACATTTTCAAACATCTAGACTGACTGAAGACTATCAGGCACTCTACATCTGCAGACAACAGCAATTTCCACTACAATGAAATAGCTGCTAGATATTTAACAAGATACATTGTACTAATGTTAATTTATGTTCCATGATAACTGAACTGTGGATACATGAGATATTAACACCAGTAAAGTTGATGAAAAAAATAAGGGAACCCTTTGTAGTGTTTTTGTGATTATTCAAATTTTCTGCAAGTCTAAAAATTTTCCTAATAAAAAAATAAAAAAGAAAATAAAAATGTTTCAGCCAGGTACAGTAGCACATGCCTGTAATCCCAGCAACTAAGGAGGATGAAACAGGAGGATCACAAGTTCAAGGCCAGTCTCAGCATCTTTGAGAGGCCCTAAGCAACATCATGAGATCCTGTTCCAAAATAAAAAATGAAAAAGCGAAAATTGCTGGGAATGTGGTTCAGTGATAAAGCTTTCCAGGGTTCAATTCCCTGTGCCCCCTGCAAAAAGAAAGGAAACATTTTACAAAATAGAGTCCTTATGAGTATAGGAACTAGGCCTTCAAGAAATTAACCATTTACTTAAAAGTTATTACCACCAATTCAGCCTATCAAGTGTCTAAGGGAGTTAATTTACACAAAATTAATGATAATATTTTTAACAAGAAAAAATATCTAATATTTTTAAGATATGCCCCAAACTGTCTTAACTTGGCAGAGAGTAAATCAATATCTATATCATACTTATACTATAGGTCCTATTGTAGTTTGCATGACTCATAAGAAAGCTGAGATGCCATGATTAGCAGCTTGTTGAGGAGCATACATCTAGCACATGGTGAAATGAGGATGATACAGGGTATACAACATGACATTTGAGTGGCAGGGAAGGAAGGCAGAAGCTAACAGGAGGAGAGAGGCAATATGGGAGTCTGGAAGACCAAGCATCCTTCAGGGTGCATTCCATTCAAGCTGGAAATATGGTCAGGAGACAGGCATGTATGCTCGATCTAGGACTGACCATGGCTTCCTTAAGGGTCCTCAGGCAGGACACTAATGCATATCATGTAAAACCCTAACTCAGATATCCTTTGAGGGCAGGATAAAAAGTTTCACAGGAAGAGGCTTATCACCTCACACACTACAGGTAGCTGACATCACAGCAATAAACAATTCTGAAAAAACAAAAATCTGTAGGTGGTTGATATTACCAGGTACCCAGTTCTCTCTGATATGACTTGATCTAGGGAAAGATTTCAGAATATCTGAATTAATATTGTTTTTCCTCAGCTGAGCTAGTAAAAATATTGGATAGAAATAATTTTGTGATTGTGCTTCTTGTCAAGTTCCTAAAACACAGGGTTCCACCTGTCTCAATAAACAAATGCCCATATGCCTTGATAGCCCTCCAAAGAGAAAGTCATACTTCTTCCGTCAGAGCATTCTCTCATATGCCTTAGGATATCTTGTGAAGAAAACACCTTATTTATAGCCAGGATGCTAGCTGGACTTTCCAGATAAGTGAATTTTCTATTTACCTGATGTCTCAGATTCCAAGTTACAGCATGATCTTATTTTAGACCTTAATTGCAATGCATGTGTAATTCACTATAAATTTTCTCATCTTAATTTTATTAATTATTTAAAATTAATTAATAAAAATTACTTCAAGTTACTTAATAAAAAATAATTAAAATATCCTTTTCTTGATAACTCAGGAAAAGAATCTGGACATCTCCTTATCAGTAATTTCCATCAGGAGAATACATCATTTCATTCTCTGAAGTATTTAGGGAAGCTAATTCTTACGGAATAAAAGATAATGATTATAACAAAAAACAGACAATATTTTTGGTAACAGTAATCTCATGCTGGAAATGGCCTTAACTTGGCATAGATTAAATCAATATCAACATCAAACTTAGAGGTCATTTTTGTCTGATACAATCTTGGGGGAAACAATAACAGTTTATGGAGAGAGCTAAAGATTCCAGTGTCCTCAGTAGTAGAAAAATCAAAAAAATATAGAATTGTACTGTCCAAAATGGCAGCAGACAGTCCACAGAGCCACTCTTATTTATGGAGCAGTGTAAAGAGTACCCCTGCAGGGACTGAGAGTTGGACCCAGCTGGGTGAAAAGCTTCAGAGACACCGAGCTCACTACTCACATGAATGCACAGCTAACATGGAACATGTGTTGTTCCAGGTAGGCTAAGCCAATGCTTGCCATCCTTTAATTTCTACTTTTTAATCTTTTGGGACAATGAAGATAAATCAGCATCAGCTCCCATTCTCAGTGAACCACTACTTAAGAACATTTTAATAAACTCTGATGCCATTTGAAGGATCACTTTTATGTATAGAATCTGGCTTACCTTTTAGCAAACTATCTCAAACTTCATACTGCCCTGTGTTAGCATCTCTGCTATTAACTTCCTAAAGAAACACTTCTACTATAAAGGAATGTAACGTTATTTGTCCCTAAATAGGTGTCTGTCACCTTCTGCTTTGTGGTTTCTCAATATCTCCTTTTTCAGAGAATCTGCTTTTCTCTCTCTACTTCCAATCCAATCTGATGGATAAATTCCACATTGCTTAGCTATCTGACTACAATCAAGATTAGAGCTACAGTTGCCAGGAAAAAACAGATAACTAAGCACTATATGTCTAATTCAAATGCATTTGTACTAGAAGGAAATGTGTGTGGGCTTTATGTTTTCACTGTACCAGGTGATCTCTCTCTCTCTCTTGCTCTCAGCTCACACTAAGGAACAGAGGCACTATGCTTAGTGAGTGGTTAGAAATAGATTTCATGGGTCCACATCAGGGGGTTGGCATGTTTGCTTTTAGTGCTGAATTGAGAAAAAAGTTTTAGGTCATGTCCAACTTGACAAAAATATTGCATTTTAACTAATGAGATATTGCTTCAGTCTGGTACAGTCTGGCCAATGTTTTGGGCATGTGGGTGATGCATTTGTTGATGCTGATTTAAGAATAACAAGTACTGGAGTCCTAGGAGTTCAAATTTCTGGTGTTAGATATTACTTAAGTGACTTTAGACTATCAATATTTCTGGGTTATACACACTATTCTCATTAGTAAAACTGGAGTAATAATAATTCCCAATTGGGCTGTTGTGTAAATGAAATAACTCTCCTAAGTTCTGTAAGCATTTATTGAGTATATCTTAACATACCAGACACTCTGGCATCATGCCAAGAATAAAACAAGTGAGTCAAGGTCTCTGTCCTTGAGAAGGTAAGAGTCAAATAGGAGAAGCAGACAACTGAGCAGGTAATTTCAATATAATGTGGTAAAGGCATCAATAACTGAATCACAGGTGTTATGAAAACCCAGAAGACAGGCACACTATCAATTCAGATGATTTCTGCAGCAGCTGATACAAACTATGATAGAAGCTGGCTTTAACAATGAGGATGCATGTTGTTTTACATAGCAGCCAGTACTTGAACTGTTGTTTCAGCTGTCTGACAATGTCATTCATGACCCCAAGTGTATTTCCATCTCTTCCTTGTGGCACTCAGTAAGTAATGCCTTCACATAACCTTGACCATAATGTAGATCATGGTAGCAACTAAAACAGCACCCTTCCTTGCTCAAGTCCATCTTCTAATGTCTTGTTGACCCAAATAGATTTATTTCTACACATTGCTGAATCAATTGCCAGCAAGGGAAATAAAATTATCAAAAGTGGATGGGAGCTGCTGACACCCCTGCTGCTGCCTGGAGGTTGCCTGGAGGTCTTCTCTCCGGGTGGTGCTGCTGCTGCCTGCCACTGCTGCCACTGACCCGCCACTCACTGCCAATGCCACCAACCTACTGCAGGTGCTGCTGATTGGCCATCCACTGCTGGCTGCCACCAACCCTGTCACTACTGTTGCCATGACTGCCCAAAAGTCTGCTGCTAGGGAGAATCCAGGGGACTCCACATCCATCTTGGGAGGCCGGCCAGAGGCTGGGGAGCCAGGAGCCACCACCTTCATCTGAGGGTGTAGCTGCCTCTGTCTGGGGATGCCAGCCAGGACCTGAAGGTCTAGTGCTGGGGTGCCTATGAGTTTGGCTGCACCAGGGATCTTCCTGTGGGGAGTGCTGGTGGTTGCCATCTTGCTGCTGCTTCTCAGGGTCACTTCTATGTGTGAGCCCATCACTAGTGGTCTCTCTGCAAATTGAAGTGACATTGAGATCATGGGACTGAAACGTGGCTGGGCTCTGGGTATCTGAAGCCTAGAGCCCTGGGATAGTGACTGGGTCTGCAAGGGCCGGTCTGGGCCTGGCAATCACTTGAGAAGTCAGAGATAGGACTGAGAAACTTCTTACTGTCTTTAGAGACAGTTGTTTGATCTTCAATCGAGATTTACTTTATTTTATTTGTTTTGTTTATTCTCTAACATCTCTACCATATTTGGAACAAGTTATTTTTC
Organism: Glaucomys volans; assembly: GCA_020662805.1. Lineage (NCBI taxonomy): Eukaryota > Metazoa > Chordata > Mammalia > Rodentia > Sciuridae > Glaucomys > Glaucomys volans. Next base: position 54,643 of record JAJEJO010050096.1, read on the forward strand.
ATGCATCTATTTGTTGAGGACAGTGATATATGAATTTTTTTTGTTGTGTATTCTTATGTTTTTAGGTTTTTTTTTTGTATGTGTTCTTCCCCCCAATTGTCTGTTTTCCTGGATTTCTTTCTACCTTTTCTCCCACCAACATCCAATCTGTATTGGCTCCTCTTTCACTCCTTCCTGTGGATTTTTGCTTCCAGCCTCTCTCTTCCTCCCTCATGAACATCACATCCTACTCTACTTCTGTTCTCTTATTGTCCATCATTTGAAATTGTAAACACTCTTAGCAAACTTTCTGTTTAAATTGTAGACAGAAATTGAACTCATCATTTCTGTTCATTGAGAGAAAGCAGCAGACACCTTAGTGGGAGCTATTAGGTTTAAGGCTATATATTGTTTACAATGGGTGCTGGTGATATTGGTTTCCCCCTTAAAGGTGAGGTACTGAAAACTTTCAGGGACAATATAAGTCAACAGGGTAGAATCTGTACCGCCTCAGATCCATACTGCTGGATGGAAAAACACACAAATAGCATGAAAAAACAAAAAACAAACAACAACAACAAAAAAAAAAAAAACAAGGGAAAAAAGCAACCCAGACAAACCAAGATGCTCTAATAACAGAATCCACTGAGAACACAGTTTAAAGAGATGTCCAAGAGGGAGTTTAGAATGTACATAGTTAAAATGATCTGCAAAGTAAAAGATGGTATAAAGAGTGAAATCAAAGAAAAAATACAGAAAGTGAAAGATCACTTCAATAAAGAATTAGAGATTCTGAAAAATAAAAACAAGCAGAAATCCTTGAACTGAAGGAATCAATAAAATAAATTTTACCTTCAATGGAAAGCATCACCAGCAGACTAGACCACTTGGAAGACAGACCCTCAGGCAATGAAGACAAAATATATAATCTTGAAATTAAAGTTGATCATGCAGAGAAGATGGTAAGAACCCATGAACAAAACTTCCAAGAATTATGGGATAACATGAAAAGACCAAATTTAAGAGCTAACAGGATAGATGAAGGAGCAGAGATACAAAAAAAAAAGAATGCACAATCTTTTCAATGATGTAATGTCAGAAAATTTCCCAAACCTAAAGAAAGAAATGGAAATTCAAATATAAGAAGTTTATAGGACCCAAAATGTACAAAATTACAGCAGACCCACACCAAGGCATATTATAATGAGAATAACTAAAATACAAAATAAGGACAAAATCTTAAACCTGTGAGAGAAAAAAAATTATGTGTAAGGGGAAACCAATTCAGGACTCAACTGATTTCTTGACTCAGACCCTCAAAGATAGGAGGCCTGGAATAATATACTTCAAGCTCTGAAAAAAAATGAATGCCAACCAAGAATTTTATATCCAGAAAAATTAAGTTTCAGATTTGAAGATGAAATAGAAACCTTCCATGATAAACAAAAGTTAAAAGAATTCACAACTAGAAAGCCTGCACTAAAGAACATTCTCAACAAAACATTCCATAAGGATGAAGTGAAAAAGAAAGTGAAAAACAGCAAAGGGATGAACTACATTAAAGGAATAGTCAAAGTAGAAACTAAGTCAAATTAAAAAACAGAAATAATATGACAGGGAATGCAAATCATATTCCAATAATAACCTTGAAAGTAAATGGCCTAAATTCATCAATCAAAAGACATAGACTGGCAGATTGGATTAAAAAACAAGACCCAACAATAAGGTGTCTCCAAGAGACTCACCTCATAGGCAAAGACATCCACAGACTGAAGGTTAAAGGATAGGAAAAAACATACCATTCACATGGATCTAGAAATAAGTAGGGCTATCTATCCTTGTATCAGATAAAGTAGATTTCAAGCCATAGTTAGAAGGAACAATGAAGGACATTTCATACTGCTTAAGGGAATTATACATCAAAAAGACATAACAATCATAAATATTTATGCCCCAAACAATGGAGCATCTATGTACATCAAACAAACCATTCTCAATTTAAGAATCAGATGGACCACAACACAATAATACTGGGTGACTTAAACACACTTCTCTCACGACTAGGTAGCTCCTCCAAACAAAATTAAATGAATAAATTATAGAACTAAATAATACAATCAATAATTTAGATTTCACAGACATATGTAGCATTTATCATTCATCAATGAGCAAGTATGCTTTCTTCTCACCAGCACATGATCCTTCTCTAAAATAGACCATATCTTATGCCACAAAGCAACTCTTAGTAAATACAAAGAACAAAATGGAGAAAATAGCCGGGTGTGGTGGCGCACACCTGTAATCCAAGCAACTTGGGAGGCTGAGTCAGGAGGATTGTGAGTTCAAAGCCAGCCTCAGCAACTTAGCGAGGCCCTAAGCAACTCAGTGAGACCCTGTCTCTAAATAAAATACAAAATAGGGCTGGGGATGTGGCTCAGTGGCCGAGTGTCCCTGAGTTCAATCCCTGGTTCCAAAAAAAAAAGGAGAAAATACCCTGCATTCTATCAGATCATAATGGAAGGAAATTAGAAATCAACAATAAAATGAAAAATAGAAACTACTCTAACACATGGAGACTAAATAATATGTTATTGAATGATGAGTGGATACCAGAAGAAATCAGGGAGGAAATAATAAAAATACTTAGAGATAAATGAGAACACTGACACAACATACCAAAATCTCTGGGACACTATGAAGGCAATACTAAGAGGAAAGTCTATTGCATTGAGCTCATTTATTAAACGAATAAAAAGTCAACAAATAAATGACCTAACATTACATCTCAAAGTCCTAGAAAAAGAAGAACAAATCAATACCCCAAACAGTAGAAGACAGGAAATAACTAAAATCAGAGCTGAAATTAATGACATTGTAACAAAAGAATTCAAAAAATTGAAAAAAATGAACAGTTGGTTCTTTGAAAAAATAAATAAAATTGATATTGATAAATAAAATTGTAACCACATTAACAAAGAGAAAGGGAAGACTCAAATGACCAAATTCATGATGAAAAAGGAAATATCACGATGGACACTACTAATATACAGAATATAATAAGAAACTATTTTGAAAATTTATACTCCAATACACTAGAAAATATCAAAGACATTGACAAACTTCTAGAGACATATGATTTACCCAAACTGAATCACAAGGTCATACATGATTTAAACAGATCACTTTCTAGTAAGGAAATAGAAAATGCCATCAAAAGCCTACCAATCAAGTAAAACCCAGGACCAGAAGGATTCTCAGCTGAGTTCTAGAAGACCTTCAAAGAAGAATTAACACCAATATTCTTCAAAGTAGTCCATGAAATAAAAAAGGAGGGAACCCTTACAAACTCATTCTATGAGGCTAGTATCACCCTGATACCAAAACCAGACAAGGACACATCAAGGAATGAAAACTTCAGAACAATATCCCTGATGAACATAGATGCAAAAATTCTCAATAAAATTCTACCAAATGGTGTACAAAAACATATTAAAAACATAGTGCACCATGACCAAGTGGGGTTCATCCCAGGGTTGCAGGATTGGTTCAACATACAGAAGTCAATAAAGGTAATTCATCATATCCAAAGATTTAAAAACAAGAATCATATGATTATCTCCCTAGATGCAGAAAAAGCATTTGACAAAATATTGCACCCCTTCATGTTCAAAACACTAGAAAAACTAGGCATAGTAGGAACATACTTCAACATTGCAAAGGCCATCTATGTTAAACCCAAGGCCAACATCTTTCTAAATGGATTAAAATTTAAAGCATTCCCTCTAAAAATTGGAACAAGTTAGGTATGCCCCCTTTACCACTTCTATTCAACATCATCCTAGAAACTCTAGCCAGAGCAATTAGACAGATGATAGAAATAAAAGGGATACGAATAGGAAAAGAACTCAAACTATTTGCTGACAACATGATTCTACATTTAGAAGATAAAAAAAATTCCACCAGAGAACCTGTACAACTAATAAATAAATTCAGCAAATTAGCAGGATATAAAATCAACAACCATAAATCCATGTATTCCTATACATCAGTGATGTAAAGTGAAATTAGGAAAACTACCCATCTACAGATAAGGGGAAAATAGTGTGTACATTATTTTAAGTAAGTAATTCAAAAAGTTTTAAATTATAAAATTAATTATTTTCTAATTAATTTTTCACTGGACAGATGGGACTTTATTTTATGATATTTTCCTGAAGATACTCAAATGGGTAGGGCATACAAAAGTTTCTGACTGCATTTCTTTACCTAGTCATATTGGCAATTCTCTAAGTGAAAATTATTGCATCATACTGGAAATATGTTTTAATCCATATTCTTTATATTTCCTATGTCTGCAAGGATGGAAAACTGTGAGATTCAGTGTTACGAGGCACCAGCCTCGGGAGACATGAAACTGCCAAATACCATTCAAAATATATTTCTGAATGAGAAAACAAAATTGTACCCTTGTGACTAATATTATAACTAATCCCTGTAATTAACACTATCATGGAATAGGACACTTAGAGCATGTCCTGGGAGAAGCTGCTCAAGATGGAAAAGGCAAGAATCTCACATTGATTTCTATAGAAAGGTTGTGTTGACCATTTAGTCATATGAAATGCATTTTAAAGTATCAGTACAATCAGTGATTCATTTTGATTTTAAATGATATGGAATGGGAAAAGAAAGTCAATTGCCACATAAGAATTTCAAAAGAGATGGGAAAAAGAGACAGCCTTCCCACAGGAGACATGGGCACACTTAGGAAACAGAATTTATTTCTAAATATTAAACCCTGGGAAAAACAGTCTGTTTGTGAAAACTGATGGAGTAGTGATGGAAACACAATCATTTATTTAGACACCTCTGTAAAAGAGAAAAAAGATGAAAACTATTGTGCAAGGTATGTAATAGGGTGGAAAGAAGAAGTAATTCAAAATACAATACCTGTTTATCAACAGATAACACATAGTCAATGTGTTTAAACCTGCATTGTAGTCCTCTCTTTAGCATCTAAATTGATTCACAGTTTATTTCTGATCCCCATCTTCCCATCAAACATGGACAGGGAAACTGTGATTAGAATGAGTCTCTATTTTTCTCTTTTGGATCCCTTCAGTGCCAAATATTTTTAGAGCTTCATCTTTAATTTTACTCTGAGTCATCCAAATGAATGAGGAATGGGAAACTTGGCTACAGGAACTCTCAGATTTAATCTTCTTTACATTCTGATTCCTATAGCATCAATAGCACTGTCTGATCTTATTGGCATTTTCCACTGCAATGTCAGGTTCATTTCAAAATTTAATACAATGTATTTGTCATCACCGCACTTCCTTCAGGAAGGACACAGATACCAAATGGCTACCAGTTGGTGGTCTGAAAAAGATAGCTTGCTGAAAATGAAAACTCTCTCCTCTAAACCTAAATAACTCATCTCCCATATTATGTATCTTGTTTCTGCAAGAAAATACCATTGCTTTCCACTATTTGATCTTTTAGTAATCCATCTAAGTAATGATAACAAAATAAAAGAATATTTACTCCCTGCTTGCTTCTGGAAGGACAGTAACACATTTCATAGATTTCAAAAATAACTGGTGCAGCAGGAAACAAGAAAGAACAGATTACAATCAATACTATTGTTGACTCTGACTGAGTATAAGACACACCTTACATCAATCTAGCCTCAAAAATTATGAGGCTGCCCATCGGACCCATTTGGCCCAGAGCCGTGCTTTCTAGACTATGGTCCCTGGATCAGCACTATCGGCATTTCTTGGGAATTTGATAGAAACAGAAATTCTCACATCCTATTTCAAGTCCACTGATTCAGAAACTGTGGTGGTATCCCAAATTTGTGTTTTTACAATTTCCAGTTGGTTCTAGGAAACACTAGCTTTAGAACTACTGGACAAGATGAAAGATGGAGCCTTGAGCACTGAGTTTTCACAATTCAGACCTAATATTCCTGCACACTTAACCACCTGAAAGAGGTCTGTTTTCCTAGTTCTCTATCAGAATCACTATACTAACACTCTAGAATCCACTACAATAAAAACATAGTTCTCACCCCACCCAGATAGCCATATAGTGACTCAGTTGGTAGAAAATACGACTCAGAAGGATAGCATAAGCTACACAGATGTTCTAACTCAAAAATAAAAGGAATTCAATGATAGTTTTATGCCTTCAAAGGGAGAACAGAAGCAGTTGAAACTGTTTATTATCAAATAATTAATAAATGTGAGTTTTCATTCAAAATATTGAATGGGCTCTCACAAGCATTTTTTTCTTTTTCCTCTGGAACATAATTCTTTAAAAATCATCACCAGTGTGATTTAATTAATTTGAATCACATATCTTTCATAGGAGTGGATCTCCTAAATACCCTTTCAAGTATACTTGTTTCCATTTGAGTTGCATTATCTAAAACTCTGTGGCAAAGACTCTTTGGCAACCAGCAAAAGAGGAGGAAGTGAAAATGGCTCTGGCAAGACTATAGTGGCCAGTGAAATTCCTCTGCTAAAGAGGTGCATGAAGCTTTGGTTGGAATTTCAGGGGGCATGCACAGAAATGTTAAGTGGTCCATGAGATGTAGGCAGGAAACTACACTGTGTGCTACAATTCGCTGAATCTCTCTATTCTGAAAGTGCATTTCTCTGAATTTGCATTGTTTATATAAAATTCATGCCCATGTTTATTGAACCCTTCTTTGATCCTTTCAAACATCTGGCAATATAGTTTAAGATTTCCATTCTCATGCAAAGTAGGCTTTTTCCTACTCAAAATAAAAACAATTTTTTAAAAACTGATAGTATAAGAAAAATAATACTTTAAAAAATTACAATTATTATACATTCCAAAATTCACATCTTAATAAAGTTCAGGTCTATTTCAACCAAAGTGTCACTACTCAAAACTTCATAATTTAAATATGTTTTGGAACTTCTATATTCTCAGTGACAGTTCTCAATTTGTAGTGTGTATTTAATTGGTTGATTCATTGCAGGACATCCACTTATGTGACAAAGAAATACCTGATGAAAAACCAATTTCTCTTTCTTCCTAAAATACAAGAAAATAAATATTGTGGTGAAATAGAATTTACAAATTGTAAGAGAAATAAAAAATAGAGAGAGGAGGAGGAAAACAGCACTTGACAAAAACAAGATACAGCATAAAGGGTTTGCAAAATAAAGATTTGCAAACACAAAAGGGATTTTACTTAGGATTCTGGTGAATCACAAAATAATCTTTTATCTGAATGGAGTTTGACATTATCCACAAAGTTAAGGCAAAGAACATTTCTTGAGATCCAAAATAACGCAAATAAAACCAAACTTTCTTCCTGGTTAGATTTAAAAATGGTTAATCCAACTCAGGTAAATGATCATTCTAATGTTTTCCACCAATTAAAGTCATCCCTTAAAAGTACCTATGGCATTCAAACTTACAAGGAGATGCCACTTTAGACATGATTAAAGATCACCTTCTTGGATTGCTCAAGGTTAACAGTGAAAAACAAGGACTCAAAGAAAAATGGCCTTGGAATGAAAAGCAGAGTTCCTTAATAATGGGAAATTGTTCCTCATGCATTCTGTGCAAATACAGACAAACCTTAAGGAAAATATTTGTTTTTAAAGAGTCTAGTGCAAAGGTGAAAATAAGAATGTGGATATCTAAGGGGAAATAGAACAACACCAAAGAACTCTAATTCCATGTACCTACCAGCATAGGAATTTCCCACTTTTGAACTTGAACTTTTGACTCTTTACATATCCCAGTGTGGGTGTTTGCTTTCTACAAAGGCAGAATATATCCTGCATTATCTTTGATTAAATATGCTTGCTGAAATTCAGATAAAGCTTTTTCAAGGTAGCCTATTTGACAAATTATGGCACAAAGCTGGAGGTGAGTGCTCAGGGTCTGATGAGCCCATTAGACAGATCCATGTTTATTCAATGACCCTGCCCACCATTCATAGTAGATATATGAGGAGTGACAGATAGGGAATCCTTGCAAGTGACTGGGAACACTACTTCTCTCACATTGTAGAGTTTTTCTCAACCTGTTCTCAAAAGATGTCACATAGAGGGAAACTTTTCTCAATTGCCAGTGAAACCTGCAATACTGCACAACTTATGTGTGAGAATCAAAATTTAAAATATAGTGAATAATGTCATATGTGTATCTAAATAGGCCACAAATGAAATCTACCATTCTGTATAATTAAAATGCACCAATAAAAACTTTTAAAAAATAAAACTACCTCACGTCAAAAAAAGACACAGTAAATAAACTTAATACTCTATGGGAGAAATATGCTGGGCTCACATTTTTGGATCATATTCCATTTACATTTAAAATGTCTGAAATGAGGAAATGTACATATCAATAAATTAAGAATAACCTATGTAAACTCAGTAAATTTCTGTAGCCCATATTAGATGTTGAGAAGATGTTGTACAGAGGGGAGAAATCAAAGCTACCAAAGACATAGATACTATATTCCATAGCTGTAGAAATTCATGACTACTTGGATGTTAGATGATCCAAGGTAGATCACATACTTAAATAAAATTACAGGTTTAGGCATATTGACAACTGCTGGAGGTTTCAAGATGGCAGAACAGAGGAGGTCACTTTCCTTGCTGCTTTGTGGCATGAAATCAAGAAAACACAAGGCAGTTTTTCAGCAAGTGAGGCACTAGAAACCTTTAGGGACACTATAAGTCAATACAGCAGAAACTCTATTGCCTCAGATCCATACTATTAGATGGGTAGAAAAATAAAGGAAATGAAAAAGCAAGGGAACAAAGCACCCCAAATGAACCAAGATATCCCAATAACGGAATTCATCACAATACACTGGAAGAAAAGTCAGAGAAAGAGTTTAAAGTATACATAGTTGAACTGATCTGTGAAGTAAAGGATGGTATAAGGAGTGAAATCAGAGAGAAAATAGAGGAAATGAAAGATCACTTCAATAAAGAGATGGAGATTCTGAAAATGAAAAAAAAAACAACAACAAGCAGAAGTCCTTAAAATCAAAAACCAAATTAAAAATTCAATTGAATTCACAACCAACAGACTAGATCACTTGGAAGACAGAGTTTCAGGCAATGAATACAAAATATATAATCTTGAAAACAAAGTTGAACATGGAGAAAAGACATTAAGAGACCATGAACAGAACTTTGAAGAAATACAGGATAATCTGAAAAGACCAAACAAGATTTATTGGGGTAGATGAAGGGTCAGAGATACAAACCAAAGTAGTGCACCATCTTTTCAATGAAATGATATAAGAAAATTTCCCAAACCTAGAAAAAGAAATGGAAAATCAAATACAGGAGGCTTATGGAACCCCAAATATACAAAATTACAACAGACCCACATCAAGGCACATTATTATGAAAATGCCTAACATACAGAATAAAGATAGAATTTTAAAGATTGCCAGAGAAAAATGACAGGTAACATTTAGAGGGAAATCAATCTGGATCGCAGCTGATCTCTCAACCGAGACCCTTAAGCTAGGATGTCTTCAAATAACATAGATACCAAACACTGAAAGAAAATGGATGACAGCCAATACTATACCCAGAAAAACTAAATTTCAGAATTAATTAATGAAATGAAAACCTTACATGATAAAAAAAAGTTGAAAGAATTCACAACTACAAAGTCTACAATAAAAAACATAAGATTTTTAAGGAGGAAGAAATGAAAAATAGCAAAGGAGTAATACACTACAAGAATACTGAATCAAAGGATAAACTAATTCAAATTAAAAATCAGAAATGCATCAAAATGACATGAAATAAAGAATCATATCTCAATAATAACACTGAATGTAAATGGCCTAAATTCATCAATTGAAAGACATAGACTGGCAGAGTGGATTAAAAAACAAGACCCAACAATAAGGAGTCTCTAAGAGACTCACTTCATAGGCAAAGACATCCACAGACTGAAGGTAAAAGTATAGGAAAAAACATACCATTCACATGGATCTAGAAAAAAGTAGGGCTTTCTATCCTTATCTCAGATAAAGTAGACTTCAAGCCAAAGTTAGTCAGAAGGGACAAAGAAGGACATTTCATACTGCTTAAGGGAATTATACATCAAAAAGACATAACAATCATAAATATTTATGCCCCAAACAATGGAGCATCTATATCAAACAAACCATTCTCAATTTCAAGAATCAGACTACGACACAATAATACTGGGTCACTTTAATACAACTCTCTCACCAATGAATAGCTCCTCCAAACAAAAACTAAATGAAGAAAATATAGAAGTAATAAATATAATTAATAATTTATATAATGGACATATAGAGACTATTTCATCCATCAATGTCTGAATACACTTTCTTCTCAGTGGCACATAGATTCTTCTCTAAAATAGACCATATCTTAAGCCACAAAGCAACTCTTAGAAGATATAAACAAATAGTGCTAATATCTTGCATTCTATCAGATCATAATGGAATGAAATTAGAAATCAATGATAAAATAAAAAATAGAAACTACTCTAACACATGGAGACTAAATAATATGCTATTGAACGATGAGGGGATATCAACAGAAATCAGTGAGGAAATAAAAAATACTTAGAGGTAAATAAGAGTAGCAATACAACATATCAAAATCTCTGGGACACTATGAAGGCAGTGCTAAGATGAAAGTTCATTGCATTGAGCTCATTCATCAAAAGAATAGAAAATTAACAAATAAAATAACATTACATCTCAAAGCCCTAGAAAAGAAAGAACAAACCATGACCCAAAGCAGAAGAGAGGAAATAATTAAAATTAGAACTGAAATCAATGAAATTGAAACAAAATTTTAAAAATCAATGAAACAAAAAGTTGGTTCTTCAAAAAAAAATAAATAAAATTGATAAACCATTAGCTAAGTGAAGAGAGAGAAAAAACAAATTACTAAAATTAGTGATGAAAAAGGAAAAATCATAATGGACACTACTGAAACACAGATGATAAAGTATTTGGAAAATTTATACTGCAATAAAATAGAAAATGTTGAAGATGTTCACAAATTTCTAGGAATATTCAATTGATTCCAAATTGAATTGAAGGACATTGAAAATTCCAAAAGATCAATCCCAAGCAATGAATTTGAAGATACTATTAAAAGTCTACCAACAAAGAAAAGGCCAGGATCAGATCAATTCTCAGCCAAGTTCTACCAGACCTTCAAAGAACTACAACAATCCTCACCTTGTACAAAACGCAACACAAAGTAGATCAAGGGCCTAGGTATTAAACTAGAGACCCTGCCCCTATTAGAAGAAAAAGTAGGCACCACTCTCCATTATGTTGGTTTAGAAACTGAATTCTTCAAACAGACTTCTAAAGCACAAGGACTAAACTCAAGAATAAATAAACAGTATGGTATCAAACCAAAAAGCTTCTTAACAGCAAAGGAAACTATCAAGAATGTGAAAAGAGGGCCAACAGAATGGGAGAAAATCTCTGCCACCTCTACCTCAGAGCATTAACCTCAAGTATATATAAAGAACTCAAAAAAGTTAACACCAAAAAACAAATAAACTAATCAATAAATGGGCAAAGGAACTGAACAGACACTTCACAGAAGAAATATAGATGCTTAAAAATTATCTAAAAAATGTTCAATATCTCTAGCAATTAGAGAAATACAAATTAAAAATACACTGAGATTCCATCTCACTCCCGTCTGAATGGCAATTATCAAGAAGTAACAATAAATGTTGGTGACGATGAAGGGAAGAAAAGTACACTCATACATTCCTGGTGGGACTGCAAATTGGTGCAACTACTCTGGAAAGCAGTATGGAGATTTCTCAGAAAATTTGGAATGGAATACTTATCTCACTCCTTGGCATATACCCAAAGGACTTAAAATCCATACTACAGTGACACTGCCACACCAACGTTTATAGCAGTTCAATTAGCTAGGCTATGGAACCAACCTTGGTGGTGATACTTTTATTTTCATCTTAGAGTTTACCAATTATTTCATAGGCCATTTACTTCAGAATTTATTCAGAACTAAATGGTTGAGACCAAAGTAAAATCATCTTATATTTGATTAAAAGTAATTCCAAAATTTATATTACATTTAATCAGATTTGAGGCCTATTAGAATTTGCAAGAATGACTTGCTTTCTCTTCCTGTTTTATACTTGTCCGTATGAACTCACTTCAGGTACCTTGGATAGAGGTATACAGAAAGAAGCCTTCAGCATCCCAACACAATATCAATGTCCCATTCAGACCGAGCAACCAAGAGTTTTCTATACAACTATGATCACCCTTCTGTAGAACTCTTGTCAATATCTTCCTGGATGCTCCTCTTGCCACCAGAAAAATGTATTCTCTTCCCCAGAAGTTTGTTCAGACCATTAGCTTGGAAAATTCAAAAATATACAATCTACATCACAATTGAAGTCACTGACAAACTGACAACAGCAATTCCTTTTTTATGTGTGAATCTCCTAATTCTTTTTAAAAATTTGTTCTTTTTAGTTATACATGACAGTAGAATGTGTTTTGACATATCATATATACGTGGAGTATAATTTTCAATTCTTGTGGTTGTACATGATATGGAGTAATGCTGGTCATGTATATGAACATAGGAGAGTCATGTCCAATTCATTCTACTGTCGTTCCCATTCCCTCTCCCTTCCCCCAATTCCTTCCTGTCCAATTCAGTGGAAACTATCAACTATTCCTAGAAAAAAGAAATCACAGGAGATTACCTATTTTTCTCCAGACATTTAAATGAGCATTAAAAGTTCTGTTAATTCTTTTAACTATGCAAATACCCTGAAAACATGTGGAGTCAGACGAAAACTTCTCTGCCAAACCTCCATCATCAATCATTCAGAATCACACAGGAGCTGAATCAAGAAAAGTACAAACAGCTCATTCTCAATTTTTCCCTGGACACAAGTCTGCTTCAGTTATCAGGTGTCCAGGATCCCAGACAATGAAGGAGTCATCAGATATTTAAAACCACAAAAATGTCGTAGAGCTGCTATTAATTCCTACTTCTCCCCAAAAGGGGAGAATATATGTAAATACCAAAAATTAATCATTTTACAAGAATAAGCAAAAAAATTCTAAAATGGCTGTGATATCTTAAAGTTGATGCCTCTAAAACTATTGAAGAGTTTGAAGCATATACTTCAAAGGAAAGCCCTACCCTATGTACATAAGATACATGATCTCTCTCCAACACCTACTATTACACAACACAGCATCATTGCTGGCATTGCATCCCAACCAAACTCAGGATCTTTCTGTTTTCTCAGGTGGAGGCTGGGAGAAAGAAGTAGTTATTCAAATTTTCAGTATTATTTTCATTTTTAAAGAATGTTCTTTGAACAATTTCCACAGGACAAAGTGTAATAATAAATGTGCACTATAAGCTAATTTTGAATGCTTATGTGCCAAACACTTTACTAATCATTTTTATGTAATGAATTTAACTCTCACAGTCTTGACAATAAGAGGTAGCTTTTATTATCCCCTCTTGACAACTGAAGGGAAAGATGCTACCACAAATTAAATAATTTACCTGAGACCATTCAGCAAGTGAGTAGCAGAGTTAGAATTCCAACATGTGTGACTACAGAGCCAGGTTTGAAACCTCTAACACTTCACTTCTGACACCACACTCAACACATATCTTACTTTGAGACATGTTTGAGATTTGAACATGTCTGTGACCAGATGTGTGGGGTTTTCCCTACTCCAAGCAACTCCGCCATAGCCCGTTTGTCTGACAATTCACCTCGATTTTTACACTATCTACTTGGAAACAGTATCAAATCCAACAAGTAATGAGCTCCATCCCCCAAGACTACCCCAGATTCAGATGCCAATCAAAAGTCATAGGTATTCACCTATGCTTTTGACAGATGGGTTATAAATCAGGATTCCTACAACCCTCTCTGTGGATCCCATAATTTGCCCAGATTGGGTCACAGAACTCACAGAAATACCTTACTTATGTTAGGGGTTTACTATAGAGAACATTACAAAGGATACAGATGAATACTCAGAAGAAAGACATACACAGGGCAAGGTCCTAGGCAAGGAACATGTAGTTTCCAAGCCTGGTCTGGGTATACCACCCTTTCTGTATCTCATGTTTGGAAATTTGGAAAATATCTGAGCCCCATAGTTGAGGAATTTTTATGGAGACTTCATTACCTAGGTATGATTAATCTCCACCCCCTTTCCTCTTCCTACAGGACAGAAGGTAGAACTGAAAGTTCCAAGTCATGGCCTGATCTTTCAGATGACCAGTCCCAACCATTCCCCCAGGAGCCATCTCATGAGGATGAAAGACACTCTTGTCACCCAGGGAAATCCCAAGGAAACCAGGATCAAAAATCAAATATTAAAACAAGCACCCCTATTGCTCAGGAAATAGCTAGGATTTATAATCATTGTGCCAGGATTCAGGAATGAAGACCAAAATATGTATTTCTTATTATAAATCGCAGTATAATACAAAGGAAAACAACACAAAGGTGACCTTATTTGCCTAGGTTATTAAGTTGCACATATGTTGCACATATGTTACCACAATTAAAACATTATTTGGTAATATTAGAAGCAGCCACTATTAGTTTTTACTATTTACTGTAGCTATTACAATCTGTTGTCACCTTCTATTTGATTAAAATGCCATCTGGATTTTGGAGGTAACCAATTAAATCATTTGATAAAAATGTATATTTGCCTAATTATGCTAGTTATTCAAAAGAAAGAAGAAAGGAAGGAGAGGTAGACAAAACAAAGGGGAAAAAGAGAAACAAAAGGAAATACTACACTGTAAGTCAAACTTGCATAGATGCTAATATCCATTCTGAATCCGCAATGCAATTTCCTTCTCTTCTATGGATTATTTCACTCTATAAGTCAAAACACTTCATCCTGCACACCAAGAGCAAAGAGGGCTTCTTGTGGCAGAGCTGATTAGTAGACATACTCAATATTCTTCCAAGAGACTGAATATTTTTTAATCTCTAGGATAAGACTTTAAATGTCACTTTTCTCATTGCCATGTGACTTACATATTTTAAAATCATCCTTCATTCCCAACAAGGATTATACCAGCAGCTTGCTGATCACGGAAAGACATCATTATTAATAGTTTTCTAAGTCTTGACACTTATATTTAAAAATGGTGCTTTGGAAATGCTAGTATTATGTCTAGAATTGATTCTGTTCTACTGCTATAAAATGGAAAGATTTCACTTACTATTTTTTCTTTTTAGCATGGAATCTTTATAAGGAAGCACTTGTTAATAATATATAAAGACATGTTATATATGGATCTTAAAATAAGCAAATAAAACTTGTGTTGCTAAGTTGAAGACTACCCAAGTAATTTCTATTTTCCCTCTGTTTTGGAAAATTAAAAACTCCAGACAATTCTCGAGGCCTACTGCATTGTATTTAGGCATAATTAAATAGTACTCTTATGTTCTGCAGCATGTGGCCACATAGGAAATGATTATCATCTCCTTTGCCCGCAATGTGTCCCTTAAATGATCCACGAATATTCAAGCGTAGAAAAGGCTGTGCTCCTCTCCTTCCAGAAAATGACTTTTGGAGAATGGTAATGTGTCCTCTAACTGATATCTCAACACCTGCAGTGCATCTTTGGATCATACCTCGGTCATCCTGACAGATGGCCTTTAGGATGCGATGTCCCAGGCCACATTTTCCATGATCAGGGATACAGATCCCTTCTAATGCCAGCCATCGATAACACATTGGATCTTCACAAGGAACAGATTCCACCAAATGAGGGCAATGTCCCGCAGGCCCTGTGGATTCCATGAGGACATGGCGCTGCCTCATTCTAAATCCTGAAAGGGAAAAGGACACAAATTTCACAGAATTCCACTCTTAGCCCACAATGGAAAGAAGCAGCTGCTACATGAGAGATGAGACTTATATATAAATACTTAGAGCTCTAAAGCATATGTTATCTTGATGTGTTTTAATTTTATGGGATGTGGAGGAATAAGAAGTTGAAAGGAAACGAGAAAATGGAAAAGAATTAGAGCAGAAAATCTGTTTTCCATGAGTTTGCAACCTGGAAATTGGAGAGGCCACATATAATCAAGTGAAATGATAGGGCACATCCACAAGTTTTAATAAACCAGTAAAAATAAAAGGAGACTCCTAAAAATGATCTTATCACAGATAAATCCACATTTTCTTCTTGCTATTGTATTTGACACACTTGCTACTCTTCATTAAGCTGAAACACATCTACACTTTGGCATGTCCCTGGTGCCTACCACTCATGGCTTCTTACTTTGAGATGTCCATATATTGCTTCACTGACATTCCACATCAGCTTGGTCTATAAAGACAGCATCTCTTTGGACCTCCTTCTCTATCCTAACTAAACTTGGGTGCCTGGATTGTTATTCAGTTTAAAAAAATACATACTGTAAGTACTAGGGCCAAAATTCCCATCAACCATAGACCATAATAAGGACATAAATGGATCTTGCTTTTATATCCTTAAGGATCTTCAGTCAAAAACTCATCATCAACAGCAGTCAAGCAGGAACACACTGAGGGAAATGGATCAGTGTAAAAAACCAAGACAGTGACAAGGTCTGTGGTTTACTCTGAAATGCTGTTATCCAGCTTCCATTGACTTTACCACAAGAAACTGTGGACCTGTTGTTGATAGGCCTTTCAATTTTGTATAGGAAACCAGAACTATCAGTTATGCTTTGTTTTTATATAAAATATTTATTTTTGAATAACAGAAACATATTCACCTTAAAAACAACAACAACAACAAAAAAAAAAAAAAAACCAAAGTCACCTAAAAAAGAATAAGAACCAAATAAAATCCTCTAGTCTAGACTTTCAATCTCTGACCCTCATAATTTATCTTATTTATTTATTTATTACCAGAGATTGAACCCAGGGGTGCCACATTCCCAGTCAATTTTTGTTTTATTTTGAGATAGGGTCTCATAAAGTAGCTTGAGCCTCGCTAAGTTGCTGAAGTTGTCTTTGAACTTGTGATTCTCCTGCCTCAGCCTCCCTTGATGCTGGGATTACAGGCATGCACCACTATGCCCAGTCATGATATATCACTTTTAAAACCTATGTCTACTTCCTGAAGATCTTACATATCATCTTCCATTACTTGTACTCCATATTCAACCAACAAATTTAGTTCCTTTAATTTCCTTTGTTTTTATTTTACAAATCCAATTTGGTACATAAATAATATTTTAAGCAATTATCATTCATTTATTCCCTGTATAAAGTAAATAAGAGAGTTTTAATAAGAATATTTAATTCCCAAAATGAGACATATCCCACTGTCCTTCCCATAAGGAAAAGGAAAAATACAATTTAGGGGCCATGAGAGATAACAAAGCCAAGTACACTGCCTTACAGTTTTGTCACCATGAGTAATGAGGCCCAAAGGTCACAAAACTGAAGGTGTAGTCATGAAAGACTGGCTCCTTCTACACAGCACAGGCAAGAAGGCTATTATACAATGGACATGGTTTCAGGACACAAGAGGAAGCTGAGCTTGCTCAGAATAGTGCAGGGCTGAGATAAACAGTTGTGTTTTAATCTGAGTTCTCCTGACCTAGAGTAACCCACAGTCTCCCTTTGAAAGAGACCCTTAGACTCTCATTTTATGGACCACCTAGGAATATGAAGGTATCATTGAGCCAATCAGTGATTGTATTCTCATGATATTGAAAATGTTAAGGTCAGGGCAATTAAAAATATGGCAACTGCCCTCCTTCATATCTCCAAGTCTACATCATTAACAAGACAAAATGAAACTAAAGGAAGTGTCAGCTCCCTTTTTGGGCCATCTCAAGAAGAGAGGTAAAGGACATACAGAGGTATAAACTACATTTGATGAACATGACAATACAATGACCTCCAAGCTCCTATTGTCATACAACCGAGTAGCCTCTATTATCACATGTAAAACCTACCTGATTCTTATTTATTGTCATATGTTTTTGCTTGCTTAGTTTGTATCTTTGAGCAAGTCATGGCATGGTCCTCATGATTTACACTGTGACAACCAGCTCAGAATTGAGCACAGAAACTTAGCTGTCACTACTGAGGGATTCTGAGTGTCCTATTCCTGGAACTTAATGCCATTGAGGGCCATGTGCAGTTTTCCTCTATAAATCACACTGCATCCATCTTGCCATAAATCTATAGATTACATCTTCTCAGTCAATAAATTTTTTTAGTCTTTCATTTGTGTTGCCCTTGTCCTGACTCTAACTAGGATCAAATCACAGCACAAGCTCAGCATAAAACAAAAACCTTGGGATCTCTTTTTAGTACTTAACTTTAATCATGTTTTGGCATTCATGCCTGCAATAGACTTCCCCCAGGTGTTTTGTTCTGAAAGATATACAGCAACCAAGTCTGCAGTGACTGGGCCAGCCAAGCACTCACTTCATTTACTGAATTCCATTTTAATCAGGTAGGATCATTCAATAAATATTAACTATCATGTGCAGATCAGGAAGAATAGAAAATACATCTAGTCTTCACAGAGTACATACTCAAGGGAAAAGGGGACACACATTTAGTGTCTACCCTCTACCAAAACTGGGATAGCCACTTTTTTTATATTACCCTACCTTAATAAATTCTCAAAACTATTTTTAAGTTATTATTCCCATTTTAAACATGGGAAAACTAAGGCTAGACTGCATTATTTCCCCAAAGGTACCTTAGTGATTACATGGATGTGTATGAAACATAGCAGAGGTCTTTCCTGCCATAAAAAAAGGATCACACTTGGCTCCTGTATATGTTGTGCTTTATCAAGCTCCATTTCACAGAGTGAATCCAAATGGTACCATGGATCCTTCTGTTAACCTAAAACTTAGCAGAATGAATAGTGGTATTTGAGGTACTGGGTAAGAGAGAGTTAAAACAATTACTCCTTAACCAGAAATTCAGTTTACCTCTGGTAAAACTAATGTTTGTAAGATTTTATGTTTTTCTGTGGTCCCAAGACTTGTGGTTTAGTGTATCATTCTACTGTAGATAATTTGGAGAGTGAATAATGGGCAGGGAAGAAGAACAGATGGTAGAAGAGGGGTCAATGTTTTTTAATTGGAGCCTTAGAACAATGAAAGAAAGCACAAGAGGGTGCATCTAGGTCTGAGAAGTATATTTCTGCTTTGTTTTCAGACCAGAAGTGTCCTGGTAAGCTTCCACAGAGCTACATGTGGGCAACACTGTGTCTCCACACTGATTCCAGTGGGACAGGCTTGAAGAAATATTCAGCAGATTAAACAGATGACAGAAGCTTATCCCATCCTATGCATTCCATTTGCTCTTAGTCTCTGGTGGCTCTGGACAAGGATAACAACCAAGTCAAAGATTCTAAGCAGATTCAATCTTGGATTCCAAATCTTCAGGTATCAATCACCATTCCTGAAGGGGTAGAATTTTATAGTATCATTGTTGGCTTTCCAGTTTGTGTGAACACAGGAAAGAAGCAGCAGTACTGATAAAGTCAGTCCAAGAATTTTCAATGCTCAGAGTGAGCGTGTACAGCCTGCAGCCAGTCCCAACACACAGAGATGCAGAAGACAATGAAAAAACTGTCACTTGGCACTCATATTATTTGTAATAAAGCAAAATGATTTTATATGCCTCTCATTAAAGGTGGAGCCTATCTACCAGCAAGGATGGAAAATGGAAATTTTCCCCCTTTATTATTACACATGATCTAAGACATGCCATTACTTTCTGACTTTAGTGCATTATCTAAAATAATTTGTTTCAGACAATAAGACTTCCTTAAACAATAGTCAAAGCTTCTTTGCTTCAAAATGCCTTTTCATATGGAATTCTTAGGCTCTTAGTTGATGTGATTAAGGAGGATACTTTATTAGAGGAGAAAGAAATCCCTAAAGCCCTACCACACAAGCACTTATCTATTGTGATGCCACATAGAGAAATCTCTACCAAATTTCCTATCTCTATCCTTCATTCCGCCCTCCCACCCTCCCTCCCTCCTCCATTCCTTCCTTCTTTCTCCCCTCCCCTCCCTTCTCCTCTTCTTCCCTTCCCTTCCTTTCCTTTCTCTTCCTTTCCCTTCCCTTCCCCTCCCTTCCTTCCTTCTCTCTCTCTCTCTCTCTCTCTCTCTCTCTCTCTCTCTCTTTCTCTCTCTCTCTCTCTCTTTCTGCCTTTCACAGTCCTGGGGATAAAACCTAGGGCCTCACACACACTAGGCAAGCACACTACCATTGAATGATACATTTAGCTCTTAAATTCCTTTTTAGGAGGTTGTCTTTTTAGAATTTGAAAGGCAAGAGTGTTATATCAAGTACTTTTAAAAAACCATCACATCCATGTGCAGTTTATCCATCAGCAATTTTAAGGCTAATTCTCTTTGAGATTTCTCTAATTATGACATTCTAGGAATGTCTCAAAGATAAAGCAATAAAAACATAAACTCTGATCCAATTTCAATTCCTCTGAAAGGTGTCCGGACAACACTCGACAAGTGCCAACCTGTCGAGCACTGCTCCCTGTGTCTGCCTGTCATTGACGTGATGGAAGACCAGGAAGCTGGTGAACATGAGCTGATTTTCTAATGTCCTCCAAGTAGCTGACAGCCAGGAACCTCAGGTGATGCCTGATTGAAGGGTGTCTGACAGTCACACAAAGATAATTGTTATAATAACTAATCTCTTCTCTTAGGTAATAAAACCGTTCCTACTTTCCCATTCGTTTCTACTATTTTCTTTCTTTCTTTCTTTCTTTCTTTCTTTCTTTCTTTCTTTCTCTTTCTCTTTTTTAGTAATATTTTTTTTACTGTGAACAAAAAGAACATACCAAAAGAATAATGTGATGATTAGGAAAAAAATGTGAGAGAAAAAAAAGAATCTCAAGGATCTCCAACTTTCTCCATTTATTTTCTTGCTGGTATTTTTTCTTTTTCCAACTCATATCCTCCACCTTTCTTTCTAGATATAAATATAAATATGGACAAAATATATATATATTGAAATGCACATATATAAATATAAACATATATACATATATATTTACTTTAAAAGTGGAATAAGTAATTTATGTCTTAGATTTCTGCCGGTGGGCTCACTGTGTTTCTTTAGAGGAGGGATTAAAATGTGAAGCTGAACAGTCTGTTGAAATTACAGAGTTTTGCAATGTCTAATGCATGAGTCTGTGCACCCCAGACTCTGTAGAATTCAAACTACATTTAGTTTGTGCCTCTCGGTGATTCTGATGGAACCCAGGCAAGGGACAGAAAGGGAGAATGAGGAGATCTCAAGCCCATGCTGACAAGTCTAGTAGAAATAACAAAAAGATCACTTTCTGCCATCATAACATGCTTGGACACCTTAGAGGCACAGAATCATTTCCCTAGAGGGAAAACTCCATTCTTTATTTTTCCCAAGAGGGATTACAGGCAGGTGGTCCTGCCAGGTTTTAGAAAGACTTTAAAAACCAACATTCTCTCTGCTTTAGGGAAGCATTTTAAAATAGCTAACTCTCAGACCTGAATAGCAATCATCAAGCCTCATAGTGTCTCCTGTCTGTGATTACTTAGTGCTTGAAGGCAAGTCATTTTGCCTCACCATGGGCTCTCTGAAACAGGAATGAATCCTCATCAATTTCAACATTCTCCTAACAATTCCTAAATCCTGAGAGCCACTACCACCTTTAAGTGAGAGCTTCCATTGTCTCAAGCCTTACCTTGGGCCCCAAAGTCTGAGCCTCTGACAAAAAACTGTAGTTTTGGGGAAAAAATGCACACCCTGGTTACCTGATGCTCTCAAGCTGTCCCTGGCACCCCTCCCTTCCTCCTACAACTGACTCTTTTCTTTTACACTATAGCTGCACCTAGACCCATCCCATCTCTATTCCTTATTTCCTATAGCAGCTCAGGGATTTGTTCTTAAGAGAAATGGTTCATTTTGACTAGTGTGATACAAAAGGCAGCTGGCTTTTCTTCTCAGAGCTAGACTTGTGTGTAAATCGGAACTTCTTTGGGCTTATGGAGGAAATCAACTAAGCATGACTATTTGATGGGACAGTGGACTGAGTTAAAGGGAACCCAAGTCCTTATGCTCACTTGACCATTGTTAAGTCACCACAGCATTGCAGACAAATTGCTTCACTTCTCTCTACACTTGAGTTTTGGTATTTTATGAAGCACTACATCATCATGGAACCTAAATGTTAATATAATATGGGTGTTTTATTAGTTCCCTAGGACTCCCACATCAAAGTAGGACAGATTGGGTGGTTTAAAATAGCAGATATGGTCAGGCAGGGTGGTGCACACCTGTAATTCCTGCAGCTCAGGAGGCTGAGGCAGGAGGATCGTGAGTTCAAAGCCAGCCTCAGCAAAAGTGAAGTGCTAAGCAACTCAGTGGGACCCTGTCTCTAAAAAAAATATGAAATAGGGTTGGGGATGTGTCTCAGTGGTCAAGTGCCCTGAGTTCAATCCCCAGTAACCTCCCAATATAAAATAAAATAAAATAAAATGGCAGATATGTATTATCTCAGAATTCTATAGACTGGAAACCTGAAATCAAGGTGTCAGTGGGGCTGTACTCCTTCCAAAGGCTCTAGAGAAGGATCACTCCCATGCCTCCCTCCTAGGTTCTAGTTAGTTTCATCTGTGGCTTATGAGGTGTCATTCCCAATGTCTGATGCCGTCTTCATATGGTCTTCTCTTTTCATCTTCTGTGTCTTTATATCCTCACATAGCACTCTCCTCTCTCATGTTTGTGACTGAATATCCCTCTTTTCATAAGAATGCTGGTCATTCTAGTATGATTGCATCTCAACTTGATTACATCTGCAATTACCCTATTTCCAAATATTGTCACAAGCACACA
The DNA here is from genome assembly GCA_020662805.1 of Glaucomys volans. NCBI lineage: Eukaryota > Metazoa > Chordata > Mammalia > Rodentia > Sciuridae > Glaucomys > Glaucomys volans. Next base: position 77,575 of record JAJEJO010050096.1, read on the forward strand.
GAACAGGGATTAGGATGGGAACACATCCTTTGGGGGACACAATTAAACCTACAATGGTGGTGTCTTATGAATGATAGATAAAAGTACATTTTCAGAAGTTGACTTAAACAGCAGGGCAGTAAGGGTCAATGAGGAAAAAGGTTGATGTAAAGCCATCTTGGAATAAAATAGAAGATGGGTCAGAAAGGTGTGAGTTTCACAACTGATTTGCAGGCACTAGTTTGGGTTATGTGGAAAAGAAAAAAAAACTTAAAATAATAGTTTTACATAGAGGTTTGGTGAAAATTTGGGCTAAAGTGACTAAAGATGCAAAACAAACTTAGGAAAAGGAAAAAATGAGCATTTCTAAATATCAGTAGTGGAACTATGGAGAAGAACAAAGGGGATACTGCATTTAATTAACATCTATTTAATATTCATCACAATATTAAGTCTGGCCCCTAGAATTGCTTCTACTTCTTTGTAGTGTCCTTGAGCAAGCCACCTCTCTCCAACTCCATTCTCAGTCTGTGAGGTTACATGCCACTGTACTTTTCTAGACTTTGTGCCTTAGACTTGGTCACTGAAGCCCATACTCTTGCCAGAGTCAATAGCTCAGAAATGAGCACATGACACAAAGCAGCCAGAGACAGTCACTTCCAGGACTCTTCCTTAACTATTAGGAAGATATTTCTTACTACTTATTTATTATCTAAAATGAAAACCATGCTCACCTTCACTCTGAAGACAGCCTGCCTTAAACTGAACCTCATATAGAGAACAAAGAGATGGAGAAGAACAGAATCATGAAGGCAAAGAAAGAATAAGAGGAAGAGACTGAGACCCACTGATCTTGTTTACACTTTTGGATGCAACTCTGCTGCCCCTTCTATGGTTAGCTTATATATGAGCTAAGAAGTCTCTAATTTTGACCTAAGTCAGTGTGAATTGGATTTCTATCCTTCATAGCCAAAGGGTCCCCAAGTAATGTAAAGCCCACTTGGTCCAGTGCAAGTTCTAAGTTCTAAAAACAAGGGAAGTAAGACTCCATTTGGCAAAGAACAGACAGCCATGGCCAAATTGGTGGGGAGCCTCAGTCCAGCCTCACATGATTTTCTAGATGGTGACTATAAACAGGCATGGCGCGGGTTAGACACAGAAGCACTGGTTCAACCATGAACGTCTCCTGAGGAGTCTCATAATCAACTACAAGAGACTTACAAGGTCAGATTATGTATGTGTAGACCATAGGGCCAAAGACATTAATGCCAAGGTGATCTTATATGTCCATTAAATTAAAGCAGCTTGGGGGACATTCCAGTTCCATGTCAGTAATAGAAGTAGCAGAAGCTTCCCCTCCCCAGGTTCCATTGAGACCCATACTTTCACAGTTTGATAAAAAAAAAAAAAAGAAAGAAAGTTAGCTTCTCCTTGCCTAAGATTCAACACACATGTTCCTCCTCTGCCTTGGAAAAAGTGTCAGAATGAAGTGAGTAGCTTGGGGACATGGGCTGTGAACCCTGGTTATACAAGTGTATGTCTGGGATCACTCTAGGGATGACTGAAATGGGGTTTTCAAGTGAATGTGACATGAAGCTGTGCAGGGAGCAGGGAACTTGAGGACTGCAGAGCTGAGTTCTGTGCTCCTTCTTTGGATGTAAAATATTCAGGATTATAGTTCTACAAACCACCTAACTTCTGGAATGTCCTGTATCACATTTCTCTTAGTAAAGGGAATATTTCTTCTTAGCATCAGCATTTAAGGGAATATAATATCAACAGAAAATAAAACATCAATGAAAGAGAAGAGGTTTCTGAAAATGGAGAAGGAAGATAGACATGTGCAATTTAATCAAAACTAAAGAAAACTAGACTGCAAAGATCCACAAAATCAAGCTGGCATAAAAGGTTTGAAGATTTTACTTTAAGCATCAGGACAATATTGAAAAGTATACAACATACAAAATGCTCCTTTTAAGAATCTAAAATATAACATCAAATGTTAAATGTGGAAGTCTAAAAAGGAATAAATTACTAATAGAAACAGTTGGCTTCTAATGTGATTATAAAAATCTCATCTAATTTCTTCAGTGTAACCATTAAATTTATATGTATATATATATAACATATATATAAACATTAAGTTATATCCAATTGAATGACAGTCATAAGCTCTGAGCATAACTGGAAAGTCAATCAAGGTTAGATTCTAGGCTTCATTGGAAAGTCCCCAGTTACCTTCCTGAATGCTGTTTGGCTTGAACTAGTTATCTAAATTTTAGAAACAAATATTGTCTTAAGCAGGCTTAATCAGCTACTTAGCTAGCAGAATAAATGTGTGTACACTGGAAGTAAATGAAGCACACACACAAGGCACTCACCTTTTCTCCCCTGAGGATCACGGCAGTTTTCATGGATGCACAGGCCCCAGGCTGACCAGGAAGATACTATGCAGTCTGTAGAGCAAGGGACACTGCAGAGCTGAGAGGCCGAAGGGGCAGGTCCCAAACACAATGCATTTTCCACCGGTCTAGAGACTGAAGGACAAAATAATAATGGCCCATGTCACATATTCTGGACATCCTTAATATTGCTCCTATCTTTACCTGTATTTTATTCTACTTTGCTCACATTAGTTTCATGGTAATAAAAAGTATATAAAAACAAAATATCAACATTCTCCAATACACATTGCTTAGCTCCATATTATTAGCATTTTGGGTGAGGAAAGGAAAAGAAGACAGTGACAGAGGGCATGTACTAGAGATTCCTGCATTGCAGAGTATTTCCTGGAAATGCAAGAGAGCACTGGAAATACTATAGACACAAATTATCCAGAGTTATGATTTAAAACAAAATTAAATGGCTTTGTGAAGTTTTAAGATGAGTCTATCTGGACTATATAAATGACTGGGTTGCTGTGAAAAAAATCAAAACCAAACCCCTGAGGTGGAGTGTTTAGCATAACCAATCTACTGCTGTGACTCCCCGGAGGGGTGGAGCTGGCAAAGACACAGAAGAAAAATGGTTCTTAGAATAAGAAGAAAAATTGGGCTCTGTGACTGCAGACCTGGCCGTTAGAAATCATTTTCATTAGTGAGGCTGCTCAGAGGTGCAAGGTTCCTTCTAGGGAAAGACAAAACTAGGAACTTCCAACTCTTCCTAGTGTGCACCTGCACCCATACTGGGACCAGAGTTTGGTCCCTTAATGATGCAGTGATCATCAGTCCCATCGTGGCTTTCACCAAGGATTCTGTATATTCAGACCCATTCTGGATACCCTGAGAACACACACATAAAAGAAAAGATACCATTCCCATTTCTGTGCACATTATAACAGAGTTGGGCCCTTGAAAATGTTAGACCAAAGAACAACCAAATGCAGAATGAACTACTTTTGTATAGAGTAATTCCCATGCTCAGAAGATTTGTGATGATCCAGAGTTTGTGAGCAAATGATCCAGATAAAAGTCCAGAAGGTTTTATCTTATCAAGTGGCTTGTACTATTGCCTAAGTGTTTTCTATATGTCATTTCCACCCAGAAGAGCAGATTATAAATACCTCAAAGGTGGCAACTAGCATGAGAAGATCGGGTGGTAAATCATACCATCTATTCTGCTTCCTCGCCCTTTCCATGTTTGTAAGAGTCAAATCTGGTAAAGGTGGCAATCAATCGCGGCTCTGGCCAGCACAACTTTGAACAAACAACAAACTAACAACAAAATCAAAACACTGTGATGAAAAAGTTTTAACCTGTGGGGGAAAAAAGTGTTTCTAATGAACAATGAGGCAGCTTGAGCTGCTTATGAAGGTGAAAGAAACAAGGAGGTTGTGGAGAAAAAAAATGTTTTGTTTGCAATTAATTATTTTTTAAAGTTTACCAAAAGGATTTGACCTGGCAATATGAAAGCAAGGGCAAAGCAAGATTACCAATATAAATGTTAGAGTTTGCTTGCCATGTGGAGTGGACAGGGTAAGAGAGAGAGAGGACAGACATTAGGGGAAAGCAAAAGGCAGTCACCTGGAGGGTGGAGGTGAGGAGATGATGAAACAAAAACTGTTCTAGAAATGACTATGGGATACAGAGGCTGCATGGCCAGAAGGGGTAGTGTACAAATGAGGCTGAAAGATCATGCATAACGAACCTGAGAGATGGTTAAAAAGTTCATGATTATCATCCCACAGAGTGAGGAAGATAACTACACAAGATAGTTTTTCATTGAGTAAGCCACTCATTTCAAACCACTAAGCATCCATAGTAGGTGATATTTGTTTTCAAGGACCTCTCAGTCTAAAAGAATAAGTCAAGTAGCACATTAACTGAGATGTTATGTTTGGATCTTAAATGCCTGCCCAAAGCTTATGTATTGAAGGCTTGGTCCTTAGTCCATGGCACTACTGGGAGGGGGTGAAACTTTAGAATATAAGAAGTACTTGGAGGATATTAGGTCATTGGGGGCATGCTCTTAAAGGCACTATTAGACCTGAGCCCATTCTTCTCTATGCTTTCTGACTCAGATTAGTGGCTTCCTGGCATGAGATTATGGCTTTGCTATCAGTATATGCTCCTCACCAGGATGTTTGCCTCACTCCAGGCCCAATGTCAAAGGGCTATGTAACCAAGAACTGAACCATCTGAAACTGTACCAAAGTAAATCTTTCCTCCCTTTAAGTTGATTATGTCTAGTACTCTGTCATGATGATGAAAAACTGATTTAAAAACAAAACCTTGATACTGATGGAAAAGGAAGTTGGGCTCAGCAGCTGAAAAATCTAGTCATTTAATAAACATTTACTAGGTCCACCAGACTCTAGTTATAACCATCATAAAATGATAAATAACTTAAATCTGAATAACTTCTCTTTGAGATATCTAGCTATTATCTCTACTTTTAAAATGAAAAAACTGAAGTACTGATATGTTAGCTCACTTTTCTCACTTTTCCACATCCACATTCCCAACTAGTAAATGGTGGGGCTGGCATTTGGATCAAGGCAGATGAGCTCCAGAGTCTGTGTTCTTTTGCCGTCAGTGGGACGGGTGTACTAGGGATTGAACTCAGGGGCACTCGACAACTGAGTCACATCCCTAGCCCTATGTTGTATTTTATTTAGAGACAGGGTCTCACTGAGTTGCTCAGCACCTTGCTTTTGCTGAGGCTGGCTTTGAATTTGCTATCCTCCTGTCTCAGCCTCCTGAGCTGCTGGTATTACAGGTGTGCACCACAGCACCCAGCAAGTCTGTGCTCTTAATGATGTAACTTACTGTGTGACTTCTTCAGTCATTCAACCTATATTGCTTAAATGCCTACCATGTACAGCACGCTTCTTTAGGAGGTCCCAAACTAACCTAGTTCTTTCTTATCCTTTCTTGCTTATAGTTCTAAAGAAAAGCTATAGAATATGCCAGGATGCATCATCCTGAAATAAAGGGGGAGCTGGCCAGAACAACCCCCACTCTATTCCAGTCCCTCTAGAACAAGATGTTCTTCAAAACATTAGCCTAGAATGTCACATATCTCCCAACGTTCCAAAGTCAGGGTGGGCCACTTTCTAGCATCCTTCATCTGCCACTCAAGGAGGAGGACATACACAATTGAGAATACCTCCATGTGGGTGGCTTCCTGCACCTTGGAAGACTGGAGTAAATAAGTCTTAGACATCTAATCTTCCTTGCTGTCTACCTATGAGTAATAAATTTGCTTCATGCAACAAGTTGCTTATGAGTCAATTCTTTTTCTCTGGACTCAGACAAGTTGGTAACCAGTGCACAGTGACCTGCTTTATACCTTGTGTTAACAGTGAGTTAGTTGCTAAATCTACAATAGTGAGTAAAACAAAGTCCCTGTCTGAGTGGGGCCCACCTGTGAGTTGTCACGAATCATGTGAATCCAGGAGACCCAAGAGGATGAGAGAGCTCTACTGTTGCCCCTTTCCCTTGCCACAGCTTTCTCCCTTCAATACCAGACGAACTTTAAGTGTCTGTTGATCAAGGCTGAGAGGACCACCCAAACCTCTGAGCTCCAAGACCTAGGAGCCAGCGGCCTCCACAACCTCTGCACTTGAGGATGGGCCCTGCAGTTGAATGGGCCCTTCACCAGAGAGAGTAACTACCGAGTACATAGTAGACTCATATTCAACCTCATTTGAAGCCCACAGAATGTCTGAGCAGGAAAGTCTTCTAGGCAGCAGTACATTTGGAAAAGGACTGAGGAATATGTCCCGAAGCTGCATTTGTTGAGGACACTGTGTCTACAATGATATCATGCTTATTGCACTTATTTTTGTTTTTGGAGGACAATCGAGGAATATTAGAGATGGTGGAGTTAAGTTTCTCTCTCTGTTGATGAACACTTAGCTGTCAATTAGTAGAATGTTAGACATTGTAGCTAATGATATTTCTAAGATTTGAAAGTAGGGAGGGACACTATATGCTGAAAAAGAACAGGGAGGGGTATCCCTGGGGACTACTGAATGACATATCATTAGAGGCACAGGGGTAGAAAGGAAGCCATTTGTCAGAGCAGTACTGTCTCTTCAGCACCTGCTGCATTGATGGACTGTGGATCTCAATCCATACCAATAAATTTCCTAGTCCCTGGTGACATATCTAAGATGCTTCATCTAGGCACTGAATCAACGTGCTGGGGTCAAACTATCTTTATTACAGACCCTTGTCCCATTCCTGCTCCAAGCTACATTTGCTCTAGAAATAAATCATGAGTAAGTCACAAAGCACTTACCAGTGTCACATTTCCCTTTACCTAGGGGCTCATCTTCAAGAAAAGAGTGAACATGAGGTATTTCCAGACCTATTGACTATTAACACTGGGAGGGAACTTTAGAGCTAATTCAGTTTAATTACTCAATTTTACTGAAAAACTAAGCTCCAAAAACTTTGGGTAGCTTCCCTATTTTCTCTGAGCAAGTCTACAGCAAAGCAAGACCTGAGCCATGTCTCTAGTAGCCAACTCACCTCCACCTCTCCTTGGTTTTCCCTCTATAACATGAAGGTCATAGACAGGACAGGTAAGGTCATCTATAGCTTGGATAATTTGCTTATGAATCACAGTGACCACAACCAGAGGTATCCAGTGAGATGACAGGTCCAAGGAACCCATGAATCCTTTAGACCTAATTTAATGTCAAACAAAACATAAATCCTTCCCCTTCTACATTGCTTGTGTAAAACTCCCACTCTTTCTGAGACCTGCCCCACCAAAGAGACAGGGAGAGCAAAATTTTCTCTGCTTCCTATGACTGTTGCAGCTTTTACTCATGGCTACTCATGTTTTGTTAAAACTATCTCAGTGGGTGGGTAGGGTTTGGGTATTCCCTGGTCACCAGGCGTTGGGTTTTCTACATGCGTACTCTTTATTGAGTCTTCATTTCCCCTTGGCAAAACACCAGTTATAATGTTTGTTTTAAGAACTGCTGCTCTTCTATTCAGTTGCATCCTGTTCTCTGAAACTACTACTCAAAACAACTATATTTCTATTAATTATGTCTTCTCTGATGCAATGAATCCCTGCTCAATCAGCACACCTACTGAGTGCAGGTCTGTGACTATCCACCTTTCTCCAGCTGCCTTTCTGATCCTGTCACTTTGAAGCCTTCTATTGTTCCTGTGTTGACCAATTGCTGGACTAGGTAAACAATTTTCTGAATTCCTACGGGCTATTCAGATTTTGTAGGTAGCAATGTCCCTACCCCTAGAGACTTCACATGCTCACAAAGTATTAAACTACTAAAATAACTCATCACTTGAATAAATTCAGATTACTATGTAGCTGCATCTTTCTAAATGCTAAGAAATATATTTTAATATTGTAAGTGATTGCACATCTGCAATAGTCATTAATATTTTGGATATTTAGGGGCTAACCTGGAATTTTTCATTTGCAATAAAAAATGATTAAATTGACCTGCCTTACAAGAAATGTTGAAGTCTGGTACTAATGATTGGAAAGTCACCTTAAGTAATAAATGACTCGATGAACAGAATGTTAATTAACAAGGGGCAAAATATGCTGGGTAGGTGATATTTTCAACACCGAAAATACATAATACTGTTCTTAATTCTAGAAATGAACAAAGTTCATGATTTTCCTTAAAGACAAGGTGATTGCAGATGAGCACACAAATTCAAACAAACTGAATTGTAATTAAGAAAAAAAATACCTGTTGTGATCATTAGCATTACTGCCACTGTAAAGATAAATGAGAAGCTTCACATTTTATTCTTTGAAATTAAATCAAACTCTAATCCAAACTAATTTGCATTAACAATGTTAAGGTGCCAAAGATTCAATAAGACTATATCATTCACACCCCTACTGACAGACATTTTATAAGACCTATTTTTGTTTATAATCTTAACTCCTCAAAAACAAATTCAAATAAAACTGGAAAATATTATTACTTTGTTAATTTTAACTAATACCAACATATCTCTTTTTAGTTTATACACAATGAGTCATAAATGCCTAAAGCAAAAAGAATTATTACAGGAGTGAAGGGTACTTGGTATACCTATTACTGAATGAAAACTCAAGTCAGTCTTTCAGAATTCAGAAAGTGTTTGAGGTAATTCTGTCATGGCATAATGGACCTCATATTTCCTTCAGGACAGAAAGAAATTTCTTCAAGATGGTTGAGGAATTAGTCACAAGATACTGATTCCATGCTCCCTCCTCCTACCCCCAGCATTTTCAAAAAGATAGAACTGAAAAGAAATTAAGGTAAAGGCACTTCTTGGGAGCCCCCTAAACCTGTATTACTTTGCCTATTTTCTATACTAGGGAGACCTAAATATTTGTACAAATAAAACCTATTTTCAGTTGATTTTCCATAAGATATTTTATTTCATAAGTAACACCAACCTCCACCAAGAATTTAGACAAAGGAGTTATATTCATTTCAATTTTCCAAATCAAATGCAGGCACTATAAGTCCCAAATGAAATTCTTGCTCAAGGACTCAGAACACCCTCTTTCCATGGTCTCTCCAAGAAAAAAATATAACAGAAACAGCAATTGCTCAAATTTAATTCAAAACTAATGAAAGTGCCTACTTATGTAAAAATGCTCCTTTATAAATGATTTTTGAGAAACAATATTGTCTCTGACATATTCATTTAGGGAGTACACTGACTTGGCAGAAACTCAATCCACCTACTGTTAAAATAAATAGGTCTCTTCTACAGACTGAAGGAGTCAACTGGGTGAAGGGGAAAGATAAATAATATTACAATTTTAACCATAAAGCTATTTTCCTTCACAAAGCTTCATGCATTACTTCAGTTGCCTTTTGCCACAGGGATTTGCAAATACTGTATCATTCTTGTAACTTTGTAGATAGAATAAAAGGCAATCTGTCTTTTAGCTCTTATAGTCAGCTTAAAGAATTAAATCACAACTCATCCTATTATACTTAATAAAACTTAATTTTAGCCATATTGTGACTCTCTTGGCAAAGTACTGCACAGTACAATTTGGCAGGATGTGTGTATGCACAGCAGATTTAATACCTAAAAATAATTCCTGCAATTAGAAATAATTATGTGAAATTTGGACACATTTCAAAAAGTTTCCAAATTTCATTCATTGTATACAGCCAATTAGAAAATGCCTATTGACTAGTAAATTCCTATACTACTGAGTAACAACATTATAGGCAAAAATGGAAATGATGTTCACAATAAAAATAAAGTCCAAATAAATGAAATATGCATGCAATTTTACAAAGCGATTAGAATCAACAGCCAACAATTAGATAATTAAATAAGAAATATTGTAACATTAAGTCCTATATTTATCTCTTTCTATTATAAATTCTCCCTTCTGGTTTTCTTTTGAAAAGTTCTTCTGGATTGTTTCATAGACTTTCAGTTAAGGGCTAAAAGTTGTATAAGTAGAGGATGGAAAGAATAAGAGCTGACCTAAATGGCATCTTTTACACTTTACAAAGTTAAAAATACCATTATTGATGAGAGTGAAGGGAAGGGAGGGAAGTGAGAGATGGGGAAGTGGTCAGGCAAAGAGAAAAGGTGGAAAGGCAGAAAGGCAGGTAAAAGAACAGAGTTCTCTTCAGAGACATCAATGGCAGAAATATGTAATGTCAGCGAAGTGTAGCTTCTAAAGTGTTTTAGACCCGGAGTCCTTTTTATACTCAGTGCTTTGAAAGTTGGAATTCATTTTCCACAGGAACAATGACAAGAGCTAAATGAGAGCCAGTCTTCCCAGGAATGAACAAAATACCTATTTAACTGATTAATGTTAATAATAACAGCTAATAAACACTGACAACCCACTTGGTGCTAGGCACTGTGCTAAGCACTCACATTCAATTTCTCATTTAATCATCACAGCCACTCTGAGGTAACTGCAATTATCATTTCATTTTAGATGCAATAACAGAATAAATTATTTGTCTAAAATGACAAGGGCAATAAGTGACAAATACAGGTCCAGGGCTCTTAATAGCCCTTCAGTATTACACTATACAATGGCTTTGTATTTGCAATAAAGATTATGATAGAAAAAAAACTCCTGTTACAGCAATAATTAAGGGAAAAAATGAACAATGTGTCTGCTTCTAATTTGTGTGTGTGTGTATAAGTGGAACTGGGGATTGAATCCAGGGGCACTCTGCCATTGAGTTATATCTCCAACCCTTCTTATTTTTAATTTTGAGACAGAATTTGCTAAGTTCCCGAGGTTCACCTCAAGCTCATGATTCTGATTCTCCTACCCAGACTCCTGAGTACCTGGGATTATAGGTGTAATCCCTCACCCCACTCCAAAAAATTTTGAAGTGTTACAAAACAAAAAAACTAAGTTTTAAAATATCAACAGTAAATGACAAATCTCAGGAATGTGTTATTAAAGAAAGAGAAAGATCTAGGTGGGTATTTTTGTGGTGCTTCTGAAAGTTATTTATGATTTTTTCTAATGATTGAGAGTGGATGCAACTGACTTATAACTATTATTTTCATTTTAAATGGGAAATGAGATTGATCAAATCAGTTATATGCATGTGAGGATATGGCATAATAAATCCCACTTTTATGTACAATTATAATGCACCAATAAATGAAATATTTTTAAAAATGAAATAAAATTCAAGTGTAGGACAATTCCTAAAGATTAAAGTTCACAATAAACCTTCTCCCTCACTCTTAAGTCTAGCTGAAAGTGTCAATAACAACAAATATATATATATGCATATAACTTATACATATATACATACATACACACATACATACACATTTAAGGCAGTACTGAAGCTGGGGAAGGGGTGGTACCTGGTTGTAAGGCTCACCTTTCTCCACATATCTTATCACTAACATAAATTTTTTTCTCATCATCAACTGAGAAAGAACAGAGGTGATGGTAAAATGTCCCTAAGACCAATAGACAGAAATTGGAATGAAAAATGAATATTTTTTTAAAAATGCTAAAACATGATTGAGGTTATCATTGTGTGTGGAGGTAAACAGAACAGGAAGATCATGTTAAGAAAGGTGAGGGAAGCAGAAAAGTCCCCAGATTTCAGACTGAACATGAGATGCCCTGTTCTCCACCCCAGATTTCAGACTGAATATGAGATGCCCTCTTCTCCACTGAGGAGAATCAACCAAGACAGACTTACACCTGTGTTGGTTTAGAAAACTAGTATCTCAACCTGGGAGTACTTGAATTGGAATGTTAACTAAATGGTACCAAGAAGGGGAAATACATATTCTTAAATAACACTGACCCCATGGACACCACCACAAATTCCAATGCTGAAGGGGAGGCAGGGGCTGGGAGAGTGGGTAAGAGAGTTATGTGATGATTACTTTAGGAGTCCAGAAAGAACTGAGTCTCTAGAGTAAATATGTACACAAACCTTTTTTAAAAGATGGGAAATAGAAAACCTCACTGTGCCTGATGTTCTTGTTAGCATGTGCTACTTTAAATTTGCAAATCAATTTGGACTGAACAAGTTAATTCAACTTCAAAGGAAGGCTCAGGGGATTCACCAGTAGGGACAGGAACAAGAGCTTTCATAACAATTTTCAAAATGAAGAATAATTCATTCTTTTGAATGAGGAACTACATAATAAATTTTTATCAGAAAAGGTGTAGTTTTTACAAAAATTACAAACCAAAGCCACTGCTTTGCAAAGCTAGATGAAAGCTACTTCCTCTGGGCCCATTCATTTATTAAAAGCCCTCCTTTGTATATCTCTTCATACGTCAAGGCCAATACTGGCAACTTCCAACTTGTCCACAACAATGTAACCTAATATGGATCCAAGGCAGAGTGGTGGGTCAGAATTGGGAATGAGGCAGAGTACAAGAAGAATTCAAACTTTTTCAAAATCTTTATGATTAGCAAGTTGGAGAATCAATCCTCTGAATAATTTAAAAAGTATAATTTTAAAAGGCCAATCGGCAAAATACTTTAATTAAAAACCCATTAAACACAGAGTCTGCTACTACCTGTGTGAACCCAACAAATCTCTGAGCAACAGAGCTTCAATAAAATAAATAGATTAGAGACCATACAGTGTTTCTCACCTTTGTTTCATTATCCCGTCCCAAAGGAACCTTTATAAACATTTTTTCCATAATAGACTCCCCCTCCCTCATGACATTTTTGCAATACAGATATACTGTATATCTGCATATAAAAAGTATCTTTATGTTTTAAATATAAAAGGTATAAGATTTTATTTCACCTTAAGAACCAATTTTTCTCTCTTTTGGGATGATATCTGCTCCCCACTGAGAAAGAAAGGGCTGAAACACATATTGAATGCTTTATATGCTAAGCAATTTACAAATACAATCTGATTTTGTAAATAAAACAACTCCACAAGAAAGTACAATGAATATCTCCAGTTTCCAATAAGGAAACTAAAATTTAAAAATTCTATTCAAGTTCCTATAATTTGTACATGGCAGAAGCAAGATTTGAACGCAGAGAATGTGGGGCCAGTTTCTCTTTACCACTGTATTAGACTCCTTCAACTTAAGGATGGGCAACTCTGAGATTATATTGCACATTTCTATGAGTATAAGCTGAAAAGTATCCTTGTAATTTGACTACAGTGCTTCTCAATAGCTGTGTTTTCTTGAAGTTAGAATCTGTGTACTGATATTTTCAGTGTAATGAGCAGGAGACAGAACATTAACCAGGAAGGTATGGTATTTTCTGGTAGAATTCTGATGCATGTGGAGAATAAGGATAATAAACAACTAATAGGGTGCAGAATTTTATGGATTTTTTTTTTTAGCTTAAGTAGCTGTCATGTTACAAAAGCTGTCTTGAGAAGTTGCAGACTCTTTAACTTTATACATATGCATATGTCAGAGAAAAATGATTTAAATTTTAAATATTTTAAGTGTCTCTTGAAATCTTAATTTTGGAGAGACAGCATAAAATAATGAAAAATAATAATTTTATTTCAAATTGCACTTAGATAATTCCATATTAAAAGCAGCATGGATGTATTTATAGGTTCTCAAATGCAAGTAAGCATTAATTCTGCCATTGTTATTACCCTTTTTTTAAAAGGCAGATGAATTGAACTTTTCAAGGAAATGCAGACCTTTTATAACATAAAAAGAAAAACAGCTGACAAACATTTTATTATTTATTTTTTTAAATTCTGGTGCTCTAATGAATATTGTTTTGTTCAAACTAATGAAGCTAAAAGATTAAATATGCTTATTATAACTAATATTTGGGGTGGGGGGAATCTGAATAGAATAGTAGTCTTATCTGTTCAGATAATATTCAGACCTTTGGCAGCTCAAGATCTTTACAAAAAAGAACTCTGCTTGACATGAAAGCCAGGGAGATTTCAGGGTCTCCCTTTGAGGGAAACAGATAATGAAGCACCTCATCTGAGAGCCATCAACATTATCTGTCCAAAACCATTTTGCCTCCAATTCAGAATTACAGAACCCAACACAACATGGACTCCAATCATTCATGCAGTCTAACAATGGGATCTTGAAAACAAGACAGGACCATAACCTGCCAGGTGACGTGCAATAGCCAACTTTGGCTTCTTGACATCATCAACTAATTATATCAGTCACTTTCATCCAGATTGTTCTATATCTATAATACTAAATAACCTGCTGCATTTTCAGAGAAAATTTTGTTGTTAAATTTGTTGTTGAAAATTTTTGTTGTTAAAATGTTGTTAAAGCTTATCTGATTGACACTTGGCACAAGAAGCTTTATGTCTCAAAGAGTAACAACCAGATCCTAAAGAAAGTAGTAGCCTCCCTGGAACACCTTTCCCCACTGGGATATGCTTCCTTTCAGAATTTTAGAAGAAAAAAAAATCATCATGCCAGCTTATAAAATATCCTGTTTTTACAGCTGAGAAAATCAAGGCATTGAGTGGTCACATGACTTGTCTGGATCATTAGCTAGTATAAGAGATAGTTTCAACCTCCCTACCAGATGCTTAGTTCATACATTCATACTGCCTCTTTTTCAAAACATATTAAAAGTAAAATGCTTAATTTATCCAATGATATCCCAATTCCTCCTATACTTTACATCTACTAGGGCGTATTTCATCTTGCAGATAATGATATTCTCCATGAAACAGCACTTCTTCCCTTCCCAATTAGGTTGCAAAAACTGTTTTTAAGACTGGTTCATTTACTTCTACCAGAGAATCATTATTAGCATGTTTTCAGCTAGTCAAGTGCATATGACCAAGAAAAAAAATGACTTGCTTTTTTAAATATGCAATTTAAAATAAACATTATATCCATGGAGAAATGCTATGCATACTATATAGATATTTACACAGTAACATGTACACAGAGTTAGATCCCCTGTAACACAGAGTCCATAAGAGCAGGCACTCTGTCCTGCTCATCTTGTGAAATCCAGGCCCTTCTAATTCTGGCAAGCAGATAGTTAGAACTCAAAAAAAAAAAAAATGAATATAACATGGTCATCTGAATTCAGTCCTAACTCAGATAACTAAAACAAAAAGGAGAAGGAAGGAAAGTGTGACAGCAAAGATGTGATGCACATCTGAAAGAAAATGAAGATGCCTGAAAATTTTGATGGACAGGATCCCACACATGGTGGTACAGGTTGCCTGCAAAAGTTCATGTATGCACGGGGAAAATCAGCCCACTCTCTTCTTGTCAAACTGTGCCATCTAGTTTGTGCCCAGGAAGGCATCTCTTTCTAACTTCCACCCAGAAGGGACACTTTTTCTAATTCAACTGATGACTCATGTATGCCATCAATGACCATGTCTATTGTAGGGTCAGGTTAGTTTAAAAGTTCCATCTAGAAATTAGAAGGCACCCTTATATGCATGCATTTCTAAGTTGGGACTTGTTTTAAAGTTAATCCAGAACTTTGAAAAATAAAATCATCCTAATATATATATGAATACATCAAATCAGATGATTAGTAAAAAGAAAAAAAAAATCCCACACCAATGAAAACACAGTAGATGGAAGAACTAATCAATAACAGCATCTTAGAAATAAGATGCTAATATGGAATGAAAAAATGACTAGTGGGATGAGGTTGAGTTTAACAGAGGCATGGATTAAAGTTCAGAATGTTAAATTCATTTATTAATGATACCACGTCCAAAAACTTAAGTAGAAAAGTATTGAAGTACCCACATTGGGCCACTTACATTTTATAACCTCATCAATAAACAGTGTAATTATAAAGGAAAGAATATGTTCATAAAAGAAAATATTCTGAAAGCAGAAAATACCTCCTTAACACACTGTCAAATAAGACATGCCAGCTGAGATTAATTGGAATAAAAGTGATCTGCTATAAAATCCCCCTTTCACCTTTCTGCCTGCTTCCTTGAGGCAAAGCAGTTATTATTAATGACCAGCCCTTTTTCTAGGCACTGTTACAAAGTGCCAGAGAAGAGACTGCATTAACTCTTGGTGTGCTTATAATTTGGCTGGAACACTTAGATTTGCACATGAAAACTGAGCTCTATGACAAAACAGGTACAGAGCCAGGCATGCTTATGCATAGTAACAATTGTACGTGAGATAGATGTTGATAGAAGGAAAGATCAGGGTTGTGATGAGAAATTCTAATTAATCCTGAAATATTGGGGCCTAACTGAAACTGGTATTCAGTACTGTCTTTCTTTTTTCTTGGGGGTCCATTTTTCAAGATTCTAGGTATCCACAATGTTCTTGGTGCTTTTGGTAATATACAAGACTCCCCATGCCTCCAAAATGTAAGGATGGTTTCAACACTGGGATATTTTTTGGTGTAACTTACTGCATCTCTAGATGGAGGGAGAAAACTCAAAAACTCATCTTTGCTTGTTAACTCCACAGCCATTAAAAATCAACCACCCAAATCTCCCAAAGAAATGAAACCACCACCATTACTTAGTTAAGGCCATCTAACACACATCACAACCAAAGCACACTTAGAAGGGAAAAACTAATTAAGTCAGAAACAAGGACAGGATACCAGATAACACAGTACAACCTAACACTACTAGATTTCCTACCCAGGACAATAACACAAAAAAGAAAATAGTTACAAAGATTAAAAGATTAAAGATACATAATGCCTCTTATGTGTGACTATTGTCTAGAAAATTTAAGAACATCAAATAAAAACTATAAAATAGTATAATAGGCAAGATTTTAGGTATTGTCTTTAATTTCTCAGAGACTAACAATATGGTCTGAATGCCTGTCCTCTCTAAAGCTCATACTGAAATTTTACATCATTATGATAGTACTCAGAGGCAGGATCTTTAAGGCATGCTTAGGTCATGAGCCCACCCACCACCTGTGTACGAACTAATGCCATCATCCACATATGAACTATTGCAGGAGGGGATTGATTATGGTTCTCCACCTTTTGCCCTTCTATTATGTTATGACATAACAAGAAGGCCCTCTTCAGATGTCAGCACCTTGTTACTAGAATATCCCCAGGTTCTAGAACTGTGAACCAATAAATTTCTGTCTATATTGTTCAGTAATTTATCATTATCAGGGAAGGAATGTTTTTGTTACTAATTAGTGGTAATTATAAATCACCCAGTCTGTAGTTTCTATTATAGCAGCAGAACATAGACTGACACTTCCTTTACATTTTTTTCAAATGATCTGCTACATTTTATAATAATTCTTTCACTGGATTAAAATATCATTGGAATACTGCTTATCAAAATATTGAGTGTGATATGTAATAAAACTCTAAGTAGGAAGTTTATGGTTAAAACTTTAAAACAAGATTATAGCTAAGAGGCTGGGGATGTAGCTCAATGGTAGAGTGCTCATCTAGCACATGTGAGGTACTGGGTTCAATCCTCAGCACCACATAAAAAAAATAATAAAAGAATTGTGTTCATCTATAGCTAAGAAAAATTTTTAAAACTATAGCTATTTCTATGTCTTGATTTATATTGTCTTGAATTTATCATATCTAGTACCTGAATACTTATGAGAAAAGATTTAGAGCCAAAAATTTAAGTTCTACCCTGTGAAACTGCGTACCAAAGATGGGGTCATGTAGTGGTCTGTCCCAGAGAAGTACTTTTTGTGACAAATTCATTAAGAACTGTAGGCACATGGTGATAGCTTTGTTTTTTCACATTTTGAGGTAATTATAGATTCACAAGAAGTTATCAAAAAATAATAAGGGATGTGAAGTTTCCAGATACTTTAAGTTTCCTTCATGTTAACATCTTTTATAACCATAGCATGATATTAAAAAGAGGAAGTTGACATTGGTACAATATACAGATTTATTCAGTTTTCACCAGTTTCACATGCATTCTTGTCTACATGTTTCTACGCAATGTTATCACTGCACAGTACAGATTTGTGTAGCTGGCACCAGGATCTCAATACAGAACTGTCCTATTATCACAAGGGTCTCATGTACAGCCTCTTTTGAGTCACACCCAAACCCTCCCATCACTAACCCCCAGCAACCTCTAATCTATTGACCCATTCTTTTTAGTTGATTTTATTACTATTTGTGAATTCTCTAAAATGTTCTCTTTATTCTCTTTCTGAGCTTAATATTCATATTGTCAATGCCCTTGGTTCACTACTGGGCTGCAACAACACTGAGAAGTCAGGCGTCCCATCCCACTCATGAAATGTCAAACCTCCGCCTGGTTAACACATCTCTGCATCCTCTGGCCCTGTCCTGGTTGACTCTCAGACTCGCCTGCTGCCCCTCTCCCCTGCCTCACACTCCTCCATGTGAGAGCTCTGTGCTGCCTTGGGGAACATCCTAAGCACCCTGGTGCCTGGTGCCAAAGGACTTTCTTTGCACTTGATTTTTCTCTGCTTGGAACACTTTTCCCAGAGAGCAACATTCTTCTACTTTACTTAAATCTCTGGTCAAATATCACCACACAGGAAAAAACTTTTCCAACTTTCATATTAAAAGCAGCACACACTCTCTGTGATACTCTCATACATCTTAAGTCATGTCTAGACTACTTATGATACTTAATACAATGGAGTGCCATGTAACTAATTATTTCTCTATATTGTTTAAGGAATAATGACAAGAAAAAATCTATACATGTTTAATAATGCAATTCTTTTCTAAGTATTTTTTATTTGCATGAATGCAGAGATGTAGAACCTGAAGATATGGAGGACTGTACTGTATGCACATTTAGATGTGGGTGTCTGTATGTGTCCTTGTGACCTCCAAACCAGACCAGGAAGTATTTATGCCAATTCATTCATAGTAACTACTCCTGATACTATTGGGGCAGACATGAAAGAAATGTTTTAACTTTCTATACTATATACACTCCATGTAAAATTTTATAACAATACATTTCTTTTATAAATAAAATCCAACAGGAAAAAATAAAATTAAATAGAATGTAGTCTCATTGAACTAGTTCAAATTTAAGTATCCTTGACACATAAAGCCATAAGGTATGTGACATGCTATATTATCCGTTCACTGGAGATACTTGCTTTTAAAGACAGTTTCTCTTAAATCAAAGGAATAAATTGCCAGTGGGGAATCTCAGCAAGAGTCCTTCATTACCTGGGGCTTCCTAGAGCATCTCAATAGATCACAGAGGCCAATGCAATATCTACATCAATCAAAGTACAGTTGTGGGGAGGCTCAACTCTTCACCACCTACAAACTGGAGCTCATTGACTAGCAAATTGCTCAAGGGCTTGACATGGGGAGTTTGAGATTCTGTGACTAACAATCAGAGGACTGAAAATAGATAAAAATACCAGATGCCTGCTGTAATTAGATACCCTCCTCAGCCAATTGCAGTGTATTACCTCATGGTCCCAGTGGGTGGACTCACATCCATATCACACTGGCTCTGCACTCAATCCAAATTGCCTCATAAATGCATTCTTTAGAGACAGAATTGCAGACCCTCCGATTATTTACTTAATTTTTTCTTTTTTAAGACATGAAATTTATCAGCAAAGGAGTTTCTCAGATGATCTGCTAGGAAAATAGTGTTAACTAAGTGTAACTGAGTTAACATGTCTTGAAGCAATTCCTTGAACATGTCCTACTGACCTTCAATAAATAGCAACATGACAATTTGGTAGAGGTTGCACATTAACATAGCACTTAACACTCAATGAATAATTATAGGGTCTACTTCAAGCTTAAAATGAAAGGAAAGGCAAGAAACAGACCAATATGTGACATGTACTAGATGGAGAAAATAATATTGAATAATAGGACAAAAAAAAACAATACTGAAGATATGCTCAGTAATACATAGGAGCAAATACTTGGGAATATTATGGGAAATAACATCATACCACTGTACACAATGGAAACTGAAACATAACAAAAGAAGTGAGGTAGGATATTATAAATAGCAGAAAATGTGCTGGACTGAGGAACTCAAGTAGACTACAGCATTCAATTATCTTCAAAAGAAGTCAGTTTGATATTAAAAAGGACATAGAAACCGACATCGAAGTTGTAGAAGTTTCCAAATACAGTGGTTTCTCATACATACATATTCCCATTAAAAGTCACAGCCTTGTGTACCTTCTTGGGATTCAATGACTCTAAACATGTGGTGGGTAGCTCAGGGAGGCACAAGAATACAGATGGATCTAGAGAGCATGGTAAACCCACTCAAAGTGCTGGAAGACATGGATAGTACATTTCTACCCCAGGGAGAGAGTCTATTACCCTTTCACAATGGGGTTGGGGTCCATAGTTATGGAGGGAGATCTATAACAAGCACATAAAAAAGCTCTTAACATCAGTCACTGGGGAAATGCAAATTAAAACAATAAGGAGATACCACCATGTGCATACCAAAATAGCCAGAACAAAAAAGATTGAAAACACTGAATGTTGGTAGGGATATTAAGCAACAAGGACCTCATATTTAATATATAGCTAGCAATTGGGTAATGGTGCAATCTGTTCTGAGATTTTTATAAACTTTTATCTACCCTATGACCTAGAAATTGTATACTCAATGGTAAAGCCAAAGAAGGTAAAGCTGGGTTTTACTCTTTCCCCACGAAAATCCTAATACAAGAATGTTCATAGTGGCACTATAAATAATAGTAGAAAATCTATCAACTACCAAATACTGATGTTCATCAGAAGATTGGACAAATAAAATGTGCTATATTCGTACAATGAAATTATGAAGAATAAAATTCTGACATCCTGAATGACAACACAAAAAGTGCATATGATACCATTTATACAAATATTAGAGAATAATAAAGTAACCTGTGATGGAAAAGATGAATGGTTGCTTCTGGTGAAGTTTGGGAGTGGAAGTGGAACAAAACAAATGGAAGGGGCAAAGAAACTTTCCACGGTGATGCAAGTATTTGTACTTTAATAAGCATCCATCAAAACACACACTTATGATCTGAACATTTTATTGCATTTATATTACATTTCAATGAAACAAAATCACAGAAGTATAATATGAATGTGGATTTCAGCTGTGCAAATACTTTACAGAAATTTCATTCAAGTGAAAGCTAAATATCTACTGATGGTGCATTCATATTTGAAATTGTAAAGCAAGCAGGGGAAGAAGATACTATCCCCAAAGTCTTACAAATGTGAAGTTATTTGTCATTAGTTCAGAAATGGCATTCACTGAGATTCTGTCCCCTGCAATCATGTTTGGCATCAATATGTAGTTGCTATTTTTCTAATGCTTCGACTTTTGATTTGCTAAACTTAGTATGGCTAACATGAAAAAAACTAATTATCTTGAAATAAAATTAGAAAGTCTTGTGTTTAAGAGGAAAATTCTATAAAGATGAAACAGATAAATGGAGAACAACATTAAGAAAAAACAATAGGTCTAATGGCCTAATGAGGAGCATGATTAAGTACAATTGTTTGATGTAAGATTTGACTCTTCACCTCCTTCTTCCCTCAAATCTGTAGAAAAACATCTATTGCTCATTAAACCTTTGAGCATAACTATTTCTCATTAAGTCATCATGTCACTGGAGCTATATCTGGAGACTGTGTTCTAAGAAAGTGTCTTGTTCCCAGGTGGACACAGGTCAAAATTGGGAAACACCCATGAAAGTTCAGGTACTGTCAGGTTTTTCTTCAAGTTCCTTTAAGGTTTGTGACAGACAAAGAGAGCTGAGCTAAACTTGCACCTCGACTTCAAAAAGGCAAGTTCCCAAAGGGTCAGAGAAAAGCCATGGACAAAATTCCTTCAGGAGGATTTTTCTAGGCTTATTGTTGAAAGTGGTATAGATAGATAGATAGATAGATAGATAGATAGATAGATAGAGTTTGTGGTCATTCAAAATATTAAATGTTATGAGCACAATTTGCAAGACGGAGTCATACAAAGTGATGTCTTAGTCTGTCAGTTCCTGCCCAAAATTATGAGCATAAAGATTTTAAAAAGGATTTTAAGATGTAGAATCTCCCAAAAAGAAATTCTGAACTCCAAATTGCAGGAACATCAAAGTGGATTTGACAGAAGTTTCTAAGGATCCATGGAGATGCACAGGGAGTTTTCTTATGAGTGCATGTTTTATGGTCTCAAAAATTCAGAAAGAAGGTTAATAAAGCTAAGGGAAATATTAGTGACATTAAAATGTCATTAGAATGTTAAAAGGGCTATACCTTGGAATATGCTGGGCCCATAAAAATGCTAAAGAAAGCCCCCACATGTGGAAGGGGCACTTTAAAAATTCTTAGTAAGAAAAGTAAGTGAAAGGATCAAATAACTTCTGTTTCAGCAAAGAGAATAGTGAGATACCACAGAAAGGAGGCCAATAATGATTTAAAAGTTTAACATTTGCTGGATATTTTCTCAATGGTCCTGAGGTACAAACTGTGCACTTACTATTTTACGTGATGTCTACAACAGCCCTGTGAGGCCAGTACTGTCATCAATCTTCCCTTTACGCTCAGAAGAAACTGAGGTTCCTAGTTCAAGTGCTTATGTCTAGGGGACAAAACCTGCAGGGACACAGCCAGAGTCACTGCATTCTGAGTGCACAACCTGTCTTCTTAAGCAACATGCCGTCAATTACCTTTTTAAACTTTCATTGTTACTGTGATTACTGAAATCTTGGGCTACATCTGAAAACTATAGAAACTTGGTAAGCAAGAATCTAAACACTGAAGAAGGCAAGGAGATCATGTAACTTCTCAAAATAAATCTGAGCCTCTTACTCTGGCTCAGTTATAGCCCACAATAGAAAGGGGATTTGTATAACCAAAGCCTCAAGTGCTGTTGAGATGAGAGAGGAGGGCACAGGAGTTTGCTTCACACCATGTTCAAGTCCTCACCCCATGAGGCTATGGAAGGCAGGACCCATAGGAGGGGTTTGAGGACTCCCCAGAGTGCCATAGTTCAGCCCAAGGCACCTCTAAAACTGCAGACTTCCACTCCAATTGATCACATTTGTGCACAGTGTCCCTCACTTCCCCACTAAACTTCACTGTAATTCCTGAAGGCACTGCCAATAGGAGACCATTGGCTTAAGGATATCATAAGAAGGCCACATCACCTAAAAAGAAATTTGAAATTTATTGTCAGATATTGGTGGTCTCTTCCCTTAGGAGGGGATTATCTCTCCTGGCCTCTGGGAGTAATGAAGACTTGATTCCCTCAGACAGTCCTCTGCTCTGGATTAAGTACAGAAGATTAAGTGCTCTGGATTAAGTGGTTAAAAGCATGGGTTCTAGAGTGAGATTAAAGATCTAAATCCTGAACTGTCACTGCATCTTTATGCATATTACTGCCAGCTCAAACCTTGTTTTCTTGATAAGTACAAAGGGGATGATGCTTTTGTTTACCTTATAGGGATGTTGCTACAATCTTCTGAGATGATTCATCTCAAGCAGGGCATTTACATCTTATAGCAGTGCCGTCCACAAAGTAAGAACCCAACAAATATTAGCTATCTGAGTTATTTCCAGGCTCTGGGTGATCTACAGCTGTACTAGCCAATAGGGTGACAAGTAGTCATACAGCCACATATTGCTATTCAGCATTTGAAATGTGGCTAATCTAATAGGAGATATGCTGTCAGTGTAAAATATAAATACCAGTTAGTTCAAATAACTTTAAAATAATTTTTAAAGGAAGTTAAAATATCATTGATTATTATACTGATTTTATGTTGAAATGATAGTGAGTTGGATACATTAGGTTAAATGAAGTATGATGTTAAATGAATTTGCATTTTTTAATGTGACTATTAGAAAACTTAATATTACCTATGTAGGCTGGGGATGTGGCTCAGTGGTCAAGTACCCCTGAGTTCAATCCCAGCACCCCACCCCTACAAAAAAAGTGAGATCCACAGATTAGCATCACAAAAACTTCCTGGGAGCTTATTAGAAATGCTTATTAGAATGTACCTCAGACCTAGTGACTCAGAATCTGCATTTTTAAAGATTCACAGGTAATTCATATGCTCATTAGAATATGAGAAGCATGATTTTAGAGGAAATATCAGTTGATTTCCCAATGCATTGCAGAGGTGGGGCTTCCTTTGGACTTCATTGGAAGAGAAGTTTACTTTCCATCTGCCCAATCTCTTCCTTTTAGACTGTAAAACCTGAAAGACCATTAAAACCCCACTCTCCACCCTCACTCAAAGGAACATTGTCCTTTCAGGATGCATTAAAATAGAGTATGTGGGGACTTACTACAATGAGGAATTGGGGTGAGGAAATGGAAACTAAAAATAAACCAATTTTGAACTTACATTTTAAAAGGAAAAGATGTAGATACCACAGTGCATTCAGGGTGATAATAACTGAAAGCAAAATGTTATTCTGAAATAGATAGTAACCACACTGAAAGGAAATCATACTATATTAAGAGATAATTAGAATTAATTAGGTATCCTTTGAGATGAAAGAATATAAAAATATGACTAATTAAGCCAAAGGTGAAGACTAAGGGTGTTTGCCATTAAGAGAAAATGTATAAAATACAGTATGGTTGTCTTTACATTTTTGAAGGGATTTATATGAAAAATAGATTACTTTTATGTAGCTTATAAGCTGCAAATTGGAAGAAATGGATAAAAATGAGGCAACTTAATATAAGGGAAAATTCTATGGAATAATCGAAACTTTGCTGTGAATTTCTTATTTCTAGCATGCAACCTGAAACCATGCTCTGGGTCACTTCCAGGAGGAATTCACTAGGTCCAGGAGACATCTGAACCAATCAATCCCCTTTCAAATGGTAAACATTAAGATTCCACCATCTTTGTTAGCAAAGATAACAAGGAATGGCCACCACAACATTAATATCATGTCACACCATAACATCTAGCCTTTACTGGAATAAAGAAAAAAAGGGTAGGTTTGGAACTGACAATCCCTTAACAGTGGACACAAGTAAAAAAACAGATTTGATAGTATGCAGTATGAACACAAACAAGAAAGTTTCTTTTACCCTGCCAATAGAAAAGGTCTATCCCATTAAAAAAAATATTGTTAAAAATAATATTACCAAAGACAAACATGCATTTCCGTTCCTTACAAAAAGAGTTTGGGGAAGGAATGGGTATAATAGAATTATGGAAATTAAAATGATAATATAGTTCAGCCCTTTGAACAAGGGGCTAGGCTTACATAAACTATTAAAATATAACAATGAGTTAACCATATACTATGTCTCTTTTTAGTGAGTGCCCCATCCCAGATCCTTTATACTAACCTCACCTCCTCACACCCAAAATTACTTATGGACTATCACCCATCTGCCAGTTCTCTGCCCCAATCCCTTGTTCTCATCTTTCCCTGCTCCTCAATGCAAGCCCCTCCCAAGGTAGCTCCTTACTTGACTTCTGAAGGACCTCTTGTTTTCCTCCTGTTTTGGCTTCAACAATCAAAATTCTCAGACATATTCTGCTATATGCCCTCTAATGCCACATATCATATATACTTGAATACAAATCTCTTTTGGTTCCTTCATTTCTCCTCAAAATGCTTACCCATATACTTGTTTGGAAACAATATTAAAGTATTCAGAAATGGATGTATTTTGTAAGCTTGAATCAACACACCCCATAATATAAATGGTCAAAATGTAGGTAATGTGGATGCTTATAGTGAGAAAAGGTATATGGAAATTGCTGTGTAAAGCTGAGCTTAAAAATATGACATGATGCTCAAAATATGATTCAACATAAAGGAAAATAAAGCTCCTTTAAGAAGTTGTACAACTGACAAGAAAAGAAGAACAAAATGTGTTGCTCTGCAACTGGGCCTAAATTATACTACACAGTCCCCCCTCCATGAAGGATAAAAGAGAAATCAGGAATAAAGATTTAATACATCGAACTCAGAGTTCCAAAAGTAAGCAGATTGATGTATGGTATTTAGCTGCCACATCTTTTAGGCTTTAATTCCACCTCAAATGACTGGAAACAGGGTAAAAAAATAATTATCTTTGTCTGCATAAAAGGTTACAGATTTTCAAGAATCTTTGACATGGAATTATCACAATAGGAGTTTTCTGCAGGGTCATGAAGAAAAAAGCCGTGTGGCTTATATAAGATATAAGGATCAACTAGGAAACAGAAATCCAGAATGTCTTAGCTAAAAAGTAATTAGAGTTAGCAAGTCATTAAAAGCTTTGATGCTAAAGCCACAAACTCAACACTGAGCCCTCCCACCTAAAGTGATTTTCATTGGAAACAAGTTCTCATGGGAACCCTGTGACTCCTGAGGTTGCCTTCCAAGCTGTGGAACTTGAATAGTTGCTGAATTTAGCTAAGAAGAAATTAGACTAGAGTAAATTAGAGTGGGGGAAAAAATAGTATAAGTTAATAGAAAAGGTACATGTTTCATGGGCACTCAACTTTCAGGTCATGGTAATGGTGGAGAAGTGGACAAGGATAAGAAGTTTAAGGCACAGGTCTTAAGTCTGCAACTGACCCATATTGAGAACTTATGCAGGTTTCCACTTCTGCAGGTCTCAACTTGCACATCTTAGGATAAGGATATTAGATCTTATTGATTTTTTCTAACCTTCTCTATTTTATTATGCAAATTTTCACATTGCCAGGCTCCAGTCTAGATTCACAGGATGAGAATCTCAAGAAGAGCCCAGGAAGCAAAGTGTTTAGCAAGTATCAGAGGGTTATTAATTTCACCAGGGTTTTTGATAATTCCTGCGTAAGGGATAATTTTAAATTTTCTCTCCCAACTCCACACTTCTTTAAACCTTAGTTAAAATTATACTTTGTCTTAACCTAAACGAATGTAGGAAGATATTATTAAGTCAGTAATTAGTTTATTTTAATGAAGTTATCAGATTTAGGAATGATAGTGTTTAATGGTTGTAAGCTTTATGTAGTCAACAGTATACTAAAGGAGTCTCATCAGGTTTACAGCATATTCTAACTAACAGGGAAAGAAAAATATAGGAGAAAATTTTAGGGAGTAAATTTTCTGTAGCATTCCCATTGGGTGTGATGGTATCCACCTGTAATGCCAGCTACTAGGGAGACTGAGACAGGGGGACCTCAAGTTCAAGGCCAACCTGGACAACTTAGTGAGACTCTGTCTGAAAATAAAAAGTAAAAATGGCTGGGGATGTAGCTCAGTGTAGAGTGTCCCTTGGTTCAATCCCCAGTACCACACACACACATACACACACACACAAATTGTACCATTCCCAAATAATTTATTCAATGAAAGAAGATATATGTAACAAAGAGAGTATTACATATATATAAACTCTGCAGAAAAAAATGTACATCCGTATTTCTCCATTAATTAGTGTTTAATAATCTAGGTTAAACTAGTGTTTAATATATCTATACGATGGCAATTGATACTCTCCTACCATACTTTAAAAAGGGCAAAGTCAGGTAACTCACTTCCCAAGGTAACCATCATCATGAATGGTATGAATCAGGTGAATTCCATTCACCTGATTTTCAATTCAGTGAGTCTTTCAACTTAATACGATTTGATCTATTATCTCTACTTAAATATGTTCTAAAATTTTTGTACTGAAAGTTTTATTTTTAAGTGTCAATTGATATCCAAATGATTTGCCAGCAACAGTATTTATGATGCACATAGCCCTCCCCTTCAAGCACTGGAACTGTAGTGGGCTATGTAGTCTATATATTAAGAGAGCAACCCTTCACCACAGCTGGAAGATACTAATTATCAATCAGTGATGCAGCTGCCAAAGGCAAAGGGCCCATACCAGATGTTGGAGTTACAGGAAATAACATTGTTGGGACAACTTTTCATAAGGGAAAGAGCAAAAGCAACAAAATTACTGTTAAAATTCCCAAATAAGCAAATTGCAAAATATCCCTTATCTAATTTACTTGGAATTGGAAGTGTGTCATTTCAACAGTTTTCAGATTTGGGAATATTTGCATAGACTTTACTGGTTTAGCATTCCTAATCTGAAACTCTGAATTCTGAAATGTTCTAAAATAAAAAACTGGCTCTCAAAATTTTTAGATTTCAGAGCATCTCAGAATTTGGAGTTAGGGATGCTAAATCTATATTTTACTCTGCATTTTCACTTTGTAAAATATTATGAAATAAACATCTCTAATTTCCTAAGATCCATACTTTTCATTTAAATAATTATATGTAATACTTTGGGGGAAAATCTTTTTCTCTTACCTAAGATCAATAGGAAGCAAATCAACTATAGATGTAAACCTTTAATTTTAGAGTAAAATTTCCAGAATATCAGCTTAACAGGTCAAAAATTTGAACAGGATCATTTTATTTTGCATCTCAAGAGCTTCTCCAGCAGAATCCAATTTGTTATATATTTATCTTATATAAATTCTTCTCACAGCTTGTTAGAGAAACCTAGGCATTAGTTCCTCAATAACTCTACAATACCCATTTGATTCAGGAAAATATAATGTATTCCAAAAAAAGGTATGATTATTTTCTGTGTATGTAGTTTGTCTATAATCTTTGCCTTCTATGTGTTTAATGCTATAAGATAATGCAGCTAAAATCCTTCACATGCATGCTGTATTTAATGTTTCAAAGATTTTGGAGGATGTGAGTATTTTGATATTTTTATGGTAGAAATAATGGTTCCTGATTATAATTGGAAAACCAGCAGATGACTCACTAAATGAAATTATCACAGGCACATTTTTCAAGGACAGGGTATGTGTGTGTTATTGAAAGACAAAATTCCATGGATCTGTCATTTCTATATAGGTCAGAACTTCTTGTGTTCAAATGTGGACAGCTTTTGTTCCAGACTCCATCTCAAAAATCTCTGCATAGCAAATGGGCTTGGGACTCTCTTCCAAGTGGTATTTTATCCTATATAAATATGTAATAATATTATATATATGTGTGTGTGTGTATGTGTGTGTGTGTGTGTGTGTGTATATATATATACATATATATGTGTGTGTGTGTGTGTGTGTGTGTGTGTGTGTATAGTTACCCTTGGAGCCAAAGGTTGGACAGGTTTGCTTCAAGTCCCTAAAGGATTGAGGTTTCCAAAGTTCAGTATTTCTCTTTTGTCTCACATCACATGTGTGCAGGCATATGTGGCTATCATTGGGTTTTACTGTTTGAACTGGGATTTGAGAAACTGGTATAAATGACACTTTGACATGACTCTGAGTAATAAACATCCCTTTGTTTCTGACCTAGGAACCTTAGCTTCTGCCAACATCTATGCAACAGCCATAGGTTCACATGTTAGCCCATCCATCACTTCGGTAATATCTTAGACTGTCTGCCATTCTTGATATGTGTGAACAGTAGTATTCACATTTGAACCTACAAAGAGTACACACAATGGTTTGTACAATTCCCTTAGAATCACTTGTTCTAAATTCTTTGAGTTCTAAGAAATTCTGGAGATCCATTTTGCAACTGTCCATTTCAATTACATGACCCAGACTGGGAAATTCTTTTAAAAATGCAAAAATTTTTTCATAAATTTTTTCAATTTATTCCTGCATCCTCACCTTCACTACTTTTTCCATATAAAACTGTTGCAAAAGAATGCTTCTTAAGTCATGGCCTGAAAACTTGCATTAAAGTCAATCGATATGCTGATTTGCAAATTCCTACTATAGTACCACCACGTTTGTTACCAATCAGTTTTGAATGCACCCACAACTGAAGAACTCAGAGTAGTGTCTTGTTCTCAGAGATAAAGGAGCATATCATATATATACACCTCATATCACAAGCCAGGCAATAAAATGTTCAGGCCAGTTTCTGTGTCATGCTCTGCTGGCTCTTAAGCATTTTTAATTTTATATCTTCCCAAAGAGAACAGGTTACATAATCTCATTACTGAAAAAAATGTTCCTGTTGGATCATATTATAATTCTATTTTTAAAGAGGAGGAAGCTAAATTTTTTTTTTCATTTTAATAGAAAATTTGAAGGACATATTCTTTCCCTTTGCAGGATGCTTGTTTAATCTGGCCTTTGAAAAATACTTTTTACCTACCTGGAATTCAAGATTCATCATATTATCCTCATGTAATATGTTTGGGTGTTTGTCCGAATTGACTTAGGTTTGTGATATTTAAGGTTGATTTGTTCTTCCCAGTATTTTGAAATATCTGACATGGTGCCAAGCCTATAGGAATGCTGCAATAAATAGGTATATACCTAAGAAAGAAAAAATAATAATATCTTGTGCTTTTTGAGTACTTACTATTTGTTAGGTACTATGCTATGATTTTTCTCTCCTTTAAAATGGGATCATCCTGACAACTTAATTGTTGTTTTCCTTTTAGAAATTTTTTTTTTAAAAAACTGGAGGCTTATAGAGGCTCTGTGACTTGCCAACATCATAAGCTGGATATGCCAAACCTGGCAATCCCCACTTCAAAGCCTGAGGTCTTAACCATTAAGCGAATCGGAGCTCTGTGCACTTACATTACACAACAAAATCCATATAAGTCACAATGACTGCTTTCCTGTTAGCTTTAAAAAAAACCCAAGTATTCATTTATTTCTCAAGTTTAAAAAAAGGGGTTTAGGCAGGCAGGATTTTGGCCACTCCAAGTTGTCCAAATCTTAACTGTCTGGAAACTTTGAATATCATGGTTACTTGGCAAAGGGGAATTAAAGTTTCTGATGGAATTAAGGTTGCTAATAAAGTGACCTTTGGATCAGGGGATTATCCCATCCTGGATTATCTGGGTGGATCCAATGCCATTGCTTTTTAAATGGAAGAGGAAGACAGAAGAATTAATTGGACATAACTTTCTTATCCTTATATAGGAATATACAACCAGTGTAACTCCACATCATGTACAACCACAAGAATGGGATTCTAATTAGAATAAGTTATACTCCATGTGTGTATAATAAGTCAAAATATACTCTACTGTCATGTATATCTAAAAAGATCAACAACATCAACAAAAACAAAACAATAACAACAAAAACTGTAAGGGCAAGCTTTAAGAAAATGGAAGAGGCAAGGAGTAAACTCTCCCCTAGGGCCTCCAGAAAGAATGCAGCCCTTCCCCAATTTTGACTTTGGCCCTAGTAAATCCTAGTTTGAACTACAGTATTCCATAACTGTAAGATAATACAGTTTTATTGTTTTAAGTCACTAAATTTGTGTTAATTTGTTATAGCAGCAATAAAAAGCCAACATGGGGTGTAATAGAAAATGTCTGTAGAAGAGACAGTGAGCTGCCTCTCAAAGATTCATGCTTCCCTTTGAAAAATCAGAGTCAATGGTAGAAAGTAGCTATTTTGCCAGCTCTGACTCTTCACTGAGCTGGGTCACAAGGAAGAATTTCCTCAGTGGACCTCATAAATGTTTAGTCTGGAGTCAAGACATTTACATTCTGGTGTGTGATCCTCATGCTCTTTACTGATTGGGTGACACAATGCTTGCTTCCAGCCACAAAATCGAGACTCAAGCACCAAAACATTAAGTGACTCACCAAGGGCATACAGTGTGGGTTGGAACAGAATGGGGCATGGGGGGAGTGGAATAAACTAAGCTGGAGAGGTAGGTAGGGCCAGATCATACATGGCCCTATGAGTAATGTTAAGAAGTTTGAGTTCAAGGGAAAGCACTGAAATAATTTTGCATAGGAATGTTACACTTGGAAAATGGCTTTGGCAGGAGGGTGGAGAAGAAAAATAATAACAACTAATACTAAGTAGTTATAATAATGCTTATCATATAAGGTTCTAAGGGACGTGTATATTGTATTTTCATTTAATTCTCACAATACTCTTATGAACTAGGGACTATTATTATGTCCATTTTACAGATGAGGGAGCTAAAGGTAAAAAAAAGAAAAAAGACTAACTTGTCCAAGGTTACCCTGCTTTTAAGTGGTAGAGAATCTGCATAGGGTAGCCTGTCTACAGAGCCTTGTGCTGAGCACATAATCATGCCCCACTGTATTTGGAAAGGGGCAAGGATAGAAGGAGAAAAATCAGTTAGGAAACTAATATTGCAGTCCATATGAAACAACAGTGCTAGAAGTGGAGGGAGATAAATATTAAACAAAGGTGATAAACACATTTTTTTTGTAGGTAGAAGGAATGGAACTTAGTGATAGGCTGAAGGTGAGTAAAGGATCAGTAATGGTGAGGGTGTTTCAGAGATTTCTAGCTGAGTGTATGGCAGAAAAAGATCATTTCAGGAAGTTTTAAACCCTAGATGAACCTCTGATATGAGCATGGAGAGGACAAGGAAGAGTCTAATGAAGGCAACACTGAATTAAAAATGCCTGTAGGCATTTTTTATTCAAATAGGAAAAGCTGTGTGCAAAAATGATCTTGAGCCTAGAAAGTATTGGGACAACTGGATCAAAATTCATCAGAGGCCTCCAACACAAGTACCAATGTAGAAAAGCAGGTATTAGCTGGGCTTGGTGACACACACCTATAATCCCAGTGACTCAGTAGGCAGGAGGCAGGAGGATCACAAGTTCAAAGCCATCCTCAGCAACTCAGCAAGGCCCCAAGCAACTCAGCGAGACCCTGTCTCTGAATAAAATATTAAAAAGGGCTGGGGATGTGGCTTAGCGGTTAAGTGCTCCTGGGTTCAATCCCTGGTACAAAAACATTAAAATAGAAAAGCAAGCATTAAGGGAAACAAGTTCAAGAGGTCCACTGAATAATATGCCGACTGCACTTAATAATAATATATGGTATATTTGGAAATTGCCAAGTAAGTAGATTTTAAGAGTTCTCACCACAACAGCAGATATGTATGTGAGCTGATGCATATGTCAAATAGATTGATTTTGTGATTCCACATGCATTAATGCATGCATAAAAAAGAAACAGGTTATATATACACCATAAATATGTACAATTTTTGTTGCCAATGAAAAAGGAAAGGACAAATTAAAAAAAACAAAATGAGCTACATTATATATCCCGTTCTAAGACAAACAAGATCTTAATTTAGAAGTGTCATCACAATTCAGCTGGTTTCCTAGCTTTCCTCTTGATGTAGAAACCAATCACTTCTACAGTGTGCCTCAGAAAATGGCCAGAGGACAGACGGAGTCACTTAACTACTATTACGCACCTGGAAATCTCACCAAATGACTAGAGTCGAATCAGAAGTTTAAACCAGAGCATAGTGAGGGAAAGTGCTAAATAGAAGAATATTGAGAATGTTGAAGATTTCCTACAGGAAGGTTTGGGCAATATTTCTTCCACATACTACTTTGGCAGTGAATTCACATATTCAACAAGGCTGGAGAAACAGATTTGAAAATAATCACTTGTTGTCAGAAATTCCACTGCCAAAAAGAATACCATTACCTCTTGGCTTGGTGTTTAAGAAAAATCCAGGCCAGCTAGGAAAATGAAGTTGAATGAAACATTCAACTAAAGATTGTAAATGCACTAGTCTCAGCATGTTTACTCAGTTACTCTGAACTTAACTCTTCTCTTCTCCAACCCCCACCTCCTGTGGTATTGGGTATTGATCCCAGGGCCTTGCACATACTAGGAAAATGCTCTACCACTGAGCCACATCCGCAGACCCCTTAATTGTTCATTAATGAAATGCAGGTGAACAATGGAATGAAGAAGATAATGGTTTTAAATTAAAAAAACAAATGTATAAAATTAAATGCTAAGACTGTGGGCAGAAGAATATACTCATTTATTCAGAAATTCCTACTGAGTTTTTATCTACCTTTTGCCAAACAATGTGCTAAGTGCTATGAAGTCTACCACAATTACTAAAACTGTTCTCATTCTCAAGATTTCTACAAGGTGAAAGAAGGAGAGAAGGGAAAAATTGGAAAAACTACATTATGCGGAAGAAGAAATATGCAAAATAAGAGAGAAAAAATGAAGTTAGGGAAGGGAAAAGAAGGGAGGTTGAAGAAAAGAAAGAAGACTTACTATTTACAACTGGCACACTCCTTTGGCCCAGACCATTGTACCATTTGTTACAATAAATCATTCAAAACAGTGTCTCTCCTTCTTTCCTTTGACACAGATTCACGTTTTGTTGTATCCAAAGTTCTCTAGAAAGCTGAGCCTAGAACGAAAACCTGGTGATAATACTTTATTTGGGAAGTACATAGCCAAGAAGAAGTGACAGTGAGGAAATATCAGGAACAGAACAGAAAATACGAGGCTGAGAACATGATGTGTTATGGTGCTATCATTTCACATCAAACCACCACCAAGTTATATAACCAGTTCATGGTAGATCTGTGTTTGGGGCAAAAAGGATGTTCCTGGAAAAAGTGCAAGAAGAAACTGCATATCAGAATAATGTACAGGTATATTGGCAGTACTGGGACTACTCCCCAGATCTTGTTTCCTATTGGTTTAGGCTCACTCCACTGGGAGCCACATTACCTACACTTCTAAGTTATATCTTCCAGATTGGAACATCCAGCCCCTTGGTGGCTTCTCAGGGGGCCAGGTCCCAGGCACCACCATGTGCTGGTGTATGTAAGTATCAAAGTGGACTGGCAATCCTGTGCTTGCAAAGCAACAACCAAACCACACCAAAAACAAACAAACAAACAGGAAAGAACAAAGGTGGTCAAAGAAATACCAGGTGGTACACAAAACTTGGATTTAACACAAATATCATTATCTTCCATACTGTGTCAGGTATGGTGTAGAATACAGAAAATAACACAGATGTGGCCCCTGATCTCATAAACCTTCACAACCTCCTGGTGTATAATACACACAGTGATAAGGAGTGAGATAATGAGCTATGACCATGGAAAAGCTTAGATAAGCTATGTCATCTCACAGAGTTCCCAGGAGAAATGACTTCTAAGAAGTAAAGGTTAGCAAGGAGATAAGTCTGAGCCAAGGAATGAGTTTGCAAGGATGGAGTAAACAATGGAGATCTTAGTGGGCAGTGGACAGAGAGCAACTGGCTTCAAAGACCCAGGGCATAAGAGAAGTTCAGCATTACAACTAAGGTGTTGGACAAGAATGGAGAAGGTAATTGTTCATATCTTACCTTCCCATTACTATAAAGCTTAAAATCACAGCCTACAAATCTACCTGTCTACCATAAATCACAGCCCCTGCCTTTACCCACCTTGTATTCATATCCAGCTTGATTATGAGTTTCATTTTAAATATTCCCTATGATATTCCACCTTTTTGTCTTTATGTTCAAGGTTTACTTTTCCTGGGATTCTTTCCCCTTCATATGAACTCCTATCGAAATCAAATCCTTCTTTTAAGGTCCAGGTAAAAACTTTCTTCTCCTCAAAACTAGCCTATGTCTTTATACCCCCACTGGTTTAAACTCTCCTCCCCTGAAATTCTAATTTTTTTCCTCACTGAACTTATTTCTGTGGTCATTACTTTAACTGTCTCATCACTCCTCCTAGACTACTTGAGAAATAAAAAGCAACACTGACAGAAATAAACATTAGCAAACATTAGACCATTAGCAATTTTCATAATCAGTTTTCTCTGGAAAACACAGAGGGATATATTTACCTCCGCAAATTATTTCAAAAAGTTGTCATGGGCCAAGACCACAGGGCAAAGCAACTATTTCCATTCATGTTCGTCTCTCTCCCCAGTGACTCTCCTCCTCCTTTCTTCTTCCTCCCCAATCTTCCCTCACAGACCATTTCCATCACTTCATGATCCTTATATCTTCTATTTTATCTCATTCCATTGTAGGAGTTCTGGACAACCTGGTCTTGGCATGGAATGCTGACATCCAGACAGCAGATCATGCTTAATTTTTAAGAGTAAAACAATTCCTTTCTCAGCACTACCCAAAACACAAGAGGAATTCAACAAAACTCAATGTATTGTTCTCTCATCTTGAGATTTCCATTTTCGTTTTACATGATGGGCACTCGTGCTTAAGAATACAAACAAGAGGGAAACCAAGTATGACCTTCAAGGGTCTCTATGAGATAATGGGTAATAAAGACAATAATATCAATGGTTAGAAACCAGGCAGAAACTGATGTGTTATTACAGGAGTATGGACTCAGTGCTAGTGATAGTTTAGGAAAGCTGAACTATCAATGCAAAACCACTGGGAAAAACCCAACTCATATCTAATTTTAGGTCCTTAACAACCTCCTCCTGATATCACATGCTTTGGTTTCAATAACACATAGCACTGAAATATTAACTTAGTTGTGTTAATTATGAAGAAATATATAACACCTTGTGCAAAGGAGAACATCTGTTTTTCCTCTTTAGAAAATCAAATTAAGCAGAACCACACATGTCATCAAAGAAGGCTATTTTTCCACAAACCATTTATGTTTTCAAGGAACAACCTCTACTCAGTATAATACTTTCTCTTAAATACCCTGCTTCTCTCATCTGTACAGGGAAGCTCTCTCTTGCTCTCATTTAAATCATGTAAATTATACCTTGAGTTAAATAAATTAGGAAAAATTTAATGTCAAGAACTCCCTGATAATTTAATGGATGCTTACAGTAGGAACTTTCCAATTCTTTTCTAAGCATAGTAAGTCAATAAACATTACTATATTATGCTAATATAACTATTATATTTGATTTTAAAAATCACTAAACTTAGATACAAAGGCATTCAAACATAACCAATAGAAACCAATTTCAATTTAGATTTCTGATGACCTAGTTGCCTCTAAGTATGTAATGCTCCTTTTCTCCTAAACTTTTCTCAGTTTTTACTCTTTGGGAGAGAATATTTAAACTATATTCTTCTATTTCTATGTATCTATCTATATCTTACATGGCCTCTGTTTGCCTCTGAAATAGAGTAGTGCTGAAACAATGGAATACACATTATTACTTATACTAGATGTTCTATTTCTCTAATTTATAGAAAATTTAGGCAATAAGTTTGCCATACTCAACCATGGAATGGTGATACTGTAAATGTTCTCAAAAAGGAGGAGATGGAATCAATCCTATATATTTTGATATAGGGTTAAGATATAGGGTTAAATAGTTCATAGGTTTAAATTTAGGGTTAAATAGTTCATAGGTTTAAGATATAAGTTGAGAGATAACAGCCCAATGGAAAGGTCCTTGAGGTTATCTTTTACCTTCCTCCTTCCCCATTCCTTCCTCCTTTTCCTCCTCTCTTCTTGTTAAGGACAAGCAAAAACCACCTGACTTCATATGCCTCCCCCACTTCCATCACTGCCTGCTTCATTATAAGAAGAGAGAGAGAGAGAGAGAGAGAGAGAGAGAGAGAGAGAGAATATCAGCCTGTTGATAATTACCTTCTACTTCCCTTTGCTGACTCTCTCTACCTCCATGATCCCAATAATTGAGAATGTTTCCAAGGAGGAACATTGCCAGCCAAGAGCTTTATCTCTCTTGGCCTCATGTGAATTGTCATCAAGTATTCTGCTGTTAATTAGCAAAGGTCATTTCATTCCGTTATCTCTGCTTTTCTGCTAGCATAAAGAGAGAGAAAATGCTACCACCCCATTTAAACAGTCTCATTTCTCCTCTCAGGTTGACAGGAAGGGAAGTTCTCAGCACACCACTTTCCTGGCACCTTATTCTCACACCCAAATGAGATTATTGACTTTAAAACTGATTTCTAAAGCCAGGTAAAGGACATTCCCAGTTTCTCAAATGATGGTGGAATCCCTCTTCCAATTGTCCCATAAGCAATCTGTTCATCTTTTCAAATTGTAAATAATTTCATATCTCAAAACTTTCCTGGATAATCAGGTAAGCTTTCAAATAGGACATGACCACTCATGAGAACAATTTTACTGGCAGTTTTACATACTTATATACAGATAAGCATATGAAATTTCTTTCCTGCTATAAAAGCATGAGGTGGGTGCTCAGGTGGGTGTGCATAGGCTGCAACAGGCACATATACTCTCAAAACTGAGAACAGAAGGCCTTGTTTTCCAGTGCCCCTGTGGCTTCCTTCTTCTCTGAGCTCTCCACGCACCAGTGGGCATGCCATCACCAAACACAGGTATCTCCAGGCCTATCCATGCGCTCTTCCCCACACACAACATTCTTTCCTACTGATCCTCCAAACTTCCTAAAACTGCTGCCTCCTCTATGAAGATTATCTCCAGGCATCATTAAATGGTTTTATCCGTGTGATATATGCAATGATCACAAGACTTAAGACACAATAGCATAATTATCAGTTCAATGGTTTTTCCAATTAAAAACTAGTAAATTATGGAGGGGCACCTTTATAACAGCTGTGCCTGGAATGCAGCATAAAACATCGCCAATACATGACAAATTGTTTGGGGGGGAAAAAGAGAATGAGTATCATTTTTTTTAACTTACCAAATCAATATAGTACCTACAATGGACTGAATTACGATTGGTAGAACATTTATGTGACTGATAAACTACCAAGTCAGAATTAAAACCTAAAAAATATGATGTCTTTGTACACTACCTAGCATTCCAGGACATGTCCCTTATCTTCTCATATTCTCCCTTCACACCAACTCTGGGCCCAGCCTGATAAAGACAACCGTAGTGGGTTAGAGGAGGTGACTGACTAATTTAACAAACAGTTCAAAGCTGCTAAGCCTCATTCCTG
Source organism: Glaucomys volans (assembly GCA_020662805.1). Classification (NCBI taxonomy): domain Eukaryota; kingdom Metazoa; phylum Chordata; class Mammalia; order Rodentia; family Sciuridae; genus Glaucomys; species Glaucomys volans. The sequence goes on from JAJEJO010050096.1 coordinate 116,054, forward strand.
AAATAGCTATGTTAATTTGATACCAAATAATAAATGTGAAATATATAAATATGTGTCTGAAATTCATACCTATATGTGTGAATTTTATATATCCCCAACCCCATGCCAGACAGTACTCTACCAACTACAAACAGACGAACATTTATCCTGATTTTTAGTTTGTTTGTTTTTCACTTTGCCATATGACTACATTCTATTTCAAAACTTTTCAGTCCATATTTGTTGACATCCTAGTATTTGGGTCATATCATTATAAATAGAATAAATTTGCCCTGGTCTTTATTAGATTTTAAAGATACATTCCTGTTTCACATGTTACCTTCTGAGAAATATTCTTGAATGCAGATTGAGTGGGTTTAATTTTATTTGGGAAAATAGCTAGAAGAAAGTGATCTTACCATATTCAAGATTTTAGATTTATGGGTAAGCATCACTTTTGCAGGTGCTTCTGAATTATAAAACAACACTAAACAAAATCATAAGTACCCCTTGTTTCAATGTTATTGGCTTTGCTAATACTACTGGTAGTACTTCTCTTATGGATTATTACAAGATTATTTGGGCTGTATTTAAAATAGCACATGAACAATGAACAACAGTATCAGGTAAATATTTCAAAAGTGTCGGAACACTGTTCTGTAAACACCATGAGAATGAGGTCTAAGGGGGCATTCCCAAAGTAAGTCATCAATGAATCCCATCAACATCATGATTCATCCTCAGGATTCAGGCTAGCTCAAGAAATTTGGAACAGTTGGGAATTAGCATTCTTTTTCATTCTGTCATCTGGAATTCTATTATATTCTAATACATGAGGGACCCCTGCACATAGAACTTCGTATTTTCTTTCCAAAATTGTGGATTCCTCTAAGGTTGGGGTCTTGCAATGCATACTAGCTAACTTATAGTGGATGGGGGAATTTTATAAGGAAATAAAGATAAGCAATTATACCCCAGGGAGTCAACAGGGAGAGTAACTGAGTCTAAAGGAACATTAACGTTGTGGTAAAGTCATCTATGGCTAAGAAAGGACTTTCCAAAATCAATGCTATGAAATGAAAATGCCTTCTTCCCCCATAATTTAAAATAATAATAGTTTTTAAAACTTGAACACAGAAACCGAAAAGCAAGATGTGGCATCAGTTTTGGCCTTTATTACATTAGCAGAAGATGTTAGAAAATTTAAATTCTGCCTATTTAATTTGTCAAACCCTGACTGGCCTCTTACAGCAGGAACTCAATTGTTCTCTTGTTTTTACCATCAGCCAAGAAGAAATTCCATGTTGCCAGGTATGTCAATGCATGTGTATAAATGATAACGGTAAGAAATGAAAGCATTTAAAATAAAGGAATGGCTAGACACAATAGAGCACTCCTGCAATTCTAACCACTCAGGGGGCTGAAAAACAGGAGGATCACAAATTCGAGGCCAGTCTGGGCAACTTAGTGAGACTCTGTCTCAAAATAAATTTAAAAAGGGCTCAGGAGGTAGAGTTCCCCTGGGTTCAATCCCCACTCTTGAAAAAATTAATTAACTTATCAATTAATTGATGTAATAGTTGAACAATCCTCAGTTTTACTTGCACAAAAGAACAAAATAAAGCCTTTGATAACAACTAGAAAGGTGAGTAGTAAGTTCTCGCATGAGTTTAATGTGGCCATGCCAACATGGTTTTACTCACTGTATTCAACATTGTACAAGAGCACATGGTCATGATACCCATGATGCATTTACATGTTGGCCCCTCATTAGACCTCCTCTCCCTGAGAACTGAGCTATCATACTGAGATATTTTAAGTACTTTGTTTCCTTGTGAACCCTGGTACTAATCTTGAAGTATGCATTAAGCTAAAATATTTTCCTAGGTTGCTAAACCTGTATATAACTCCCTTTCTTTGTTTGTTCCCTACCATGGAGCATTTAATTTCCAAGTCTATGAGACCACCTTTATACTTTCTTCCTAATTGCAATCTTTCTGTGCAGTATGTTTCCATTAAGAGACCTGAAAATACTAAGGTCAAAGAAATTTAGGAAATAGATGATCAATCAGAAACTTTTCGAACATGCAAATTCCAATACATGGTTCAAAACTGAACCTGAAAATAGGCTAAAAAATATCAATTCTACAATTTTAAAAATTTATGTGTCCCTCCTGGAAGAACCTAGAGCTGTAGACAGTAGTTAAAGGGAAGAAGAGAGGACATGGGATACAAAGACCACCAAAGTTTGACAAAATAACCTGGAGTTTTTGATCTAAATTCTGTTCCTCCAAATTCAGAGAAGTAAGCAAAGTCATGTTTTGTATTGAAATAGAAAGTGAGTTGTCACCTTCCAAAAGAGGATTTAAAGAAGAAAGAAAATATAGCTACTATTTTTTAAAATAACTCTAGGTCAATAAGTGCAAATCTGTAAATTTAATTATTGAAGCAAAATGCTAAGGAGTCTATAAAGATCATTATACAAGGTGATCATCTAATTCTAATGTTCCTAGATGCTTCCAGAACTCTGGGAGAACATGCTACAAAAATATCTAGCATGAAAAGATTTACAAAATAAAAGGAAAGCATTACCACAGCAAGAAATCTTTCACCTTCCATCCTAACCAAAGCCTACAATATAAGTGCGTATTCATGCTTGGCAAGCCTCTGTATGGGTCCTGCCTGTGTCCTCCAACATGGCTGGAAGAAGCCACACATTTTTCTAGGGTAGAAGCATCATTGTCCATGGTTGGCTTTTTAATGGATTGACTTGCCTAAATTGAAGCAAGTTCCCAGTCTCTATATGTTATCACTCTCCCAAAATCTGCAACAAGGGGACTAGGGCAGAGGGTATATCTGACTAATAGAGAATTTTATATGGAGAAAGGTTCTCCTCTTTCCTCCTCCACTTCCCCTTCTTCTGTTTCTCAAATATTTTTTTTTGTAAAAAGTGGATATGCCTGTAGAAATTTGCAGATTCAATGATTGGGATAGAGTCAAACTAAAAAGCTTCTTCTCAGCAAAAGAAACAATCAGCAATGTGAAGAGAGAGCCTTCAGAGTGGGAGAAAATCTTTGCCACACACACTTCGGACAGAGCACTAATCTCCAGAATCTACCAAGTACTCAAAAATCTTTACACCACGAACACCAATAACCCAATCAATAAATGGGCCAAGGAAATGAACAGACACTTTACAGAGGAAGATCTACAAGCAATCAACAGATTTATGAAAAAATGTTCAACATCACT
>JAJEJO010050096.1:119684-149014 GCA_020662805.1 Glaucomys volans
GATGACAGAGCACTAATCTCCAGAATCTACCAAGTACTCAAAAATCTTTACACCACGAACACCAATAACCCAATCAATAAATGGGCCAAGGAAATGAACAGACACTTTACAGAGGAAGATCTACAAGCAATCAACAGATTTATGAAAAAATGTTCAACATCACTTGTTATAAGAGAAATGCAAATCAGATTCACAAAATTTTAAAAAATACTCTAAGAAGAAAAAAACGCTATTCATTCATTACTAATAGTCTTACTCTAGCTCACCAGTCTCTTGGCACGTAGCATCCATTTACCCATTTATACTACACACCTTTGGTATATTTTCTCCCCTAATTTTCACAACAAACCTTTGGTGAGAGATGTTATTACTATTACTATTTTTTTAACTATTCCACAATTGAGGGTAGTTTGCAAATGGACAACAAAACAAATATTAAATGTATGAATGCTAAGGGTCCATTTTACCAAGAGGAAGAGTAGGAGATGGTGTTAGAGTTGATTTCCCTTCCAACCAGCAGCGCTACCCAGGAACTGGCTGCCTACCTTCCTTGGCCCTCTGTGCAGTGGCTGCTGGTGTGCTCTGGGCACAGTACACTTCCCGGGTCTGGATCCCACCGCCACAAACAGGTCCTGTCACATGCCAATGGGGGTCCTGCTGCTCCAGAAGGGGAGAGACTTGGCATTCTTTCCACTCAGATGTTCTCCAGGAATACCTAAGGAAAATATACAATTCTAAATGAAACAAGTCATGACAACAAGTGTATATGAAAATCTCTCTAGGTGCAGTCTTTGTGCATAAGGAAGTCCACTGGTGTTGAATTACTAAATTCCTAATACTCCCTAGAGGAACTACAGCAATCTATTATTGTAATAGCAGAGGATGACCCAAAGAGGGAAACTAATATGGATAAATAGTGGGTGTGCCTAAGCTCCAAAGCTGGAAAAGAATGAAAAATTAGAGGAAAGAACTGGAAACCCAATGAGCCTGTTTGGCAACTGCAGTTGTCATTGGGTTGCGCTTCACAGCCTTCCAGATGATAGTGTGTGAAAGTTAGCCATTCTTTTTTAATTAGAGGGGTAGTATGTGAATGTGGGAAGTTGCAAATACATTATTTCATATTGGCAGAGATGATCTACATTTCAGTCTTTTTGAAACAGGAGACTTTTTGTATCCATTGCCCCCCTGCCAATGGGACAAAAGTATGTATGTTAAAAATGAGTTAAAATAGAGTCACTATATTTAAGTGATCAAAACTTGTTTGTCTACATAGCCATGCTGTTAATTACACTGACTCTAGAATATATCTTTCTGGTTTATAACTGGTTAGGAAACTCCAATACTCTCTCTCTCTCTCTCTCTCTCTCTCACACACACACACACACACATGCACACACACACACAAATGAAGGAGAAACACAATATAGCTTGTATACAACTTATAGGAAACAAAACTATCACATCACCATATTCATACCTGGATGATTATTTCAGAAATGATTTCCTTTTGTAGGTTATTACAGCATTCCTCAAACTCACAGCATGAATATAAATGAATAGAACCCTATAATAGCCCTACAGCATTCACATAAATACCAACAGACTAACTACTGAAATAGTAAAGAAAACTTAAGAATATTTTCCTATCTTCTGTCCTATTTCAGATGTGAAGAAAAATTTCTTGGGTTTATGACTGTATAAAATTAAAAAAATAAAATAAACCTACATGTCACCCAGACCCTGGCCTTACAGAAACTAGAGTAAAGTTGAAATCAAATAATAGCTGTCAAAATAAGGAAACAAATCCCTAAGAAACCTAATAGTGACCAAACCTCCTGCCAATGGGACAAAAGTAGGTATGTTAAAAATCATTCTATAAAGCTTGAAAACTGATAATCACCCCTCTTGTAAAAAGCTCATTGTAGAAAAAGGATTTAGATAATCATGTGGGGCTTATTCTAACACAAGTTTGCTCCCTAAGTCTCACTACTTCATTTTTCACATGACTTTTCCAGGCTTAAAAACTTGTCCATGGGAAACTGAAGAGTTTGGAGGGTAAAGTTCAGGTCCTGTTCCTACCAGGTCAGTAGAGGCAGCAATATGTTTCTAATTCCTGGGACTGAAAGACTGAGAGAGGACCAGTTCTCTCCAAAGACAGCCCTTCTCCAGAGCTAGAGCTTCAAAGCCCTTCCTTTTCAGAGTTCTCACCTTAACTCCATAGTCACCCAAATGGAGGACTTGTTCCTCCTGTTTCTGAGTCTCAGGACACAGTTAACTCTATTCCAGGGGCAAATGCAATCAGGTTGGTGTCTGTACAGCTGGATGGTTACTATGTTCTCAAACCCTTCCCTTTCAAGACCTCCCTAAAGGAAGAACTCTCTGGCTTATGAGGATTCAGATACAGCAGCTGACTTCAAGGCTGCTATGATACAAGCAATAAGAAAGACCAGCAAACAGGGGCCATGTGGTCTGGATAATAAGTATGCATTAGTGTCAAACTAATCTGGTCTAGATGTGAGCTGTGCCACTAACTAGTCATTTGACTTCATTCTAACCTCTGTTTTCCCATTCATAAATGGGGAAAATAATACCCAACATTGACCTTGGTAAATACATTCACTAAATATCAATTCTCTTTCTTATATCCTTCTACATGTACTATTTTCCCCTTGATGCCTCAAATACAGACAGACAGATACACACACAAACACACACACACACACACACACACACACACACACACACACACTCACACTCACTCTTAACATTTGATTTATGAGGATTTCATCAGATGTCCTAATATTAGAGATCCAGGTTTGCCAGTGTAAATTATAGCATCCAAAGTTCATCAAATAGCATTAAAAAAACATAAAGTTCTAGAATTATAGCAAGTCACATTAATTTGTTTGGTTGTTTGAAAAGAATAGGCCATACTGTATAAATTGCTTTTTCAATTAATTTATCATGACCTTATAAAAATTAGCAATGGAGGGATTTTGGAAGTCATTAGAGAGAAAAATGAAAGGAAAGTTTAATGACTATGGTTTTATATAAAATAACAAAAACTCTGTTGTTAGCTCATTAACCAAAACCACCCAACTTTCATTCACCGGCAATTGGAGAAATCTCTAAAGAAATTTAGGACATTTATCACTATCACTATTGTTTACCACCTCGGAGAAAATGACGACCCAGCAAGAAGCAGAGGGAAAAAAGTATCCAGTCAGAAATTTCTATACTCCTGTTTGAATGTGGATCATTTCATATCTTTGCTCATCCTCCTTTACTTTATGGTTTTCAAAAGCCCTATCTATGTTTAGTTACAAATCACCCGGCAGCCATGAAAACCGAGTGCCCTGAACGCCACCAACCTGAGAAAGTGTCTCCAGGATCTGACAGAATAAGAAATCAAAGGAGTCTGCTCAGCTAAACGTTATTCCCCTTCTCCTTTAGAAGTTGATACAATGACAGTCCTCTGGCCTCTGGAAAACTTGGCTTCCTGATGCCTGGGACACTCTCTTTAATGACTAAGCCCGTGTCAAAGACCACGCCACTTGCAGCTGCTGTTTTCTAACTCCAATGCCTTCCAACACATCCTCATTTCATCCTCCTGCTTAGGAGGGGAACATGGAGAGCCTCAAAGATCAGAGTCCCACCTCTTAGGAGTGAGCAGCACTTTGAAGTGAGCTGTGTGAATGGCTCAAGTGGAGCAGATGAACATGGAAAAAAAGAAGTAAATCAATCCCTGTGGCCCCCTACCTTTACAAGTGTATCGGATCAATTGCTTTTTACAGAGGGTCTGGTTGAATAGAATAAACATGGCATTTATTTATTTGTGCTACTGGGTATCATTACATGCTCTTCAAGTAATAAATATAATGGCCAACATTTTCTGCCTGCTTATTCTATGCCAGGCACTGCACCAATGAGTTTAGGTGCATGCTTCATTTAATTTTCTAACAACCTTATGATGAAAATATCACTTCCTCTTTTACAGATGAGAAAATTGGCATGAAGAGTAAGTAACTCTTCCAAGGTCACAAAAGTAAAGGGAGAATAGGATTCAAAGTCATGTGAATCTGATTCTAAAGTATATCTTCTTAATGAAATGACATTCTGGTGAATTAAAACAATGAATGGAAACCCCATGAAGTCCAATCAGGACTTCAGAAAACAATACAGAAACATGTGCCTCACTCTAACATGAACAAAAAATATTGATATTAGTTGGATAAAGTGCACTATTGACTGAAACAATAATGTACATATACACATACATGTATTTATGCTTGTGTGTGTATTTTATATATATAAATGTCTTTTAGGTATATTTTATATATAATATAGATCTTTACATTTTATATAAAATATAATGTATTATATAGAGAGATATATGTCTTCTGTAAGTGATAATGATATTGTCAGTGACAACTGCCAATATCACATAATATTTCATAGTGCCAAAGTATTTTTTCTTCTACTTTCACACATAAACACAGTTTAAGAATGCTTCATAGCCACTCATGTTATAATTACAGCACAGTGGTCACACAGAACCAAATTTTAGCAGTTTTAGGAGATAACTGTAAGTTAGAAATAGAACCAAAGATAAGCCAAATAAAGAAATCTCTAATTATAAAAATTCAAATTCCCACTAATAGGTACACATGCCACCTTTCTATAGGTGAATGCCTTTTGAAAGCACTAAAGTCAAATACTACATACTGTTCCCCAATCATTCTGAGTGTTAGGCAATCCTGATGTCCATTCGTGTGAGAATGATTTCCATGTCCCTACTGTCAGTCACTCTAAACCCCCAAACCTCTGAGAAGGGAAATGCTAACAACTCAAATCCTGAATCTGCAGAGAAGAAACTGCTACAGTGACATTCTAGTTAAGATAAAGATATGTTAAGATACAGAAGCTAGAAAGGAGCTAACAAGCAGGCTGGACTACAAAAGGAAATAGGACTGCCCAAATAGCAGTGAATCACTCACTCATCCATGCATTCACTCATCCTTTCCTTCAACAAGTGATTCTTGAGCCCCAGCATGTGATGAGGACGATTTTAGACAATAGGGGTGGATAGCAGTGAGCATGGCAAAGCCCCTGACCTGGAGCGAACTGTCTTCTAGTGGGATAGTCAGGCAAAAATGCAACAATACACGATATAGCATCAGAAAAACTGCAGAGTGGAGACATGGACCCCACGAGCTATTTCAGCACCATAGGGGAAAATCCTCAGAGTGCCAAATAAAATGAGGCAGTGAGCACAAGACTAGGTGGACAAGAAGTGTTCTAGGCAGAGAAGGGTGTTCAGAGGTCCAGGAGGGAGAGTGCTTGACACACTCCAGGAACAGCATGAAGCCAGTGTGGCTGGGGCAAGTGGATCTAGGTACAAGGGCAGAGACAGGAAATGAGAGGGAGTCAAGAGTCAGGCCATATAAAAAGTCTTGCATACCAAGTAAGGATTGTGTTTTTCAAACACAATGGGAAATCATGGAATGGCTTGGGGAAAATGGTGACATGGTGTTACAATTTAACCCTAACCCTAACCCTAACCCTAACCCTTCAAAGGAGCACCCTGGCTACTGGGTGAAGAATGGGGAGGTAAAGCCAGAGAAGTGTGGAGGCCTCTGGAAATCTAGAGGAGACCATGGCAGCTTCAGCCGCAGCAATGAGAGGAAGTGTGGTGGGAAGGGATGAGATTCTGGATATATTTTGAAGGTGGAGACAGTCTTTTAACAGATTAGAAATGGGATTGGAAAGAAAGAGAAGAGTGATGAATGACTTCAATGTTTTTTCTTCTTGTCCACATATTAGCAATCTGATTTCTAGGCACTGAGTACTAAAGTCACACAGCCCAGTAAAGTGAACAAAATCCCAAACATCAGGACAATCATAACTTTTCTCCCCATACCTGAAACTCATTGCCCAACTTCATATTTCTTTATATTTTAAATCTGCTCTTAGGAAATAGTCAATAAATATATCCACATGAGGTAGAAACAGTTAAGATTTAATATACTATAATTCTCAGGAGATATATATGCAGCTTAAAAAAAAAGAAACAGATTAACTCAAAGAAAGGGATCTTCTAACTATGGAAATATATATCCTCATCAAGAGATACAGGAAACAAATTTTGGATTAAGAAAACCTACTCAAGATTGTGGAATTAAATAACTTAGGTTTCCAGCTTGGCTTCCTGGGAGTCATGCTGTGAAACCCAGAGAGTCATAATTAAACTAGTCCCTAAATTGAGAGTGGGGACAGGGACAGAAGTAAAGAATTCATTGCTGCAAAGCAAAGAGTAGAGCTAGCCTAAATTATCAAAGTCTAAATTAGGAAAGTTGGCACATTCAGTGACAATTCTTAAAAGACCTTCATCCTACTAATGGGACATGAAATAATTCTAATAGCAATAAACTGCCCAGGCCAGCACATATTTAGAGCAACCTCTGCCCTTTAGAATCCAAGCAGTGTCACTTTTATAAGACTTAGAATTGCTTACAAAGTGCGGATTTCTTTTTTCCTTCTTCTGAAGGCTTAGATTCAAAAGCATGGCAACATGGAATAGAATCTTAAGTGATTTAATGATGGCAGATTGAAAGAATAATTGCGTTAGTTAATAGTCATGTTTTGACTGAGCACATATAGATTTGCAAACACTCCTGGGCTGAAATGCTAGTGCAAGGTATTCAAATTAAATGTGTGTGTATATTAAAAATCAGTGTACTGCAGCATGACTAATTTATGATAATGTCTGTTGTCCTTTTAAAGTTGTAAAGGCTTTTAGAAAAGAATTAACTTGTCATATTTTGCTGAACAGACGGCCAAAATAAAGGGAACTGATCAAGCTTCATACATTTTATGCTCTAGTAATTTTTTATTGGGTAGAGTGGGGCTATTGATTATGGAAAGCCACTCTGAAGTGTAAAGCTCTTTGCTCTTCAGCAGATGGCTTTGCTTGCCAAACTCCACATATGTATTATTAATGGACTTCTATCGCTATGCACAGCACTTAACAGTACGTTAACTTTCTTAGACTAGCTGGAGAACAAATCTTCCATCCAGGAGGACTTCAAGTGGCCTGATGGGGACTCATGAAACAACATGCACCAGAACAGGCAGACCCAATAAAAAGGTGTCAGTCTCCTATGGAAACAATTTCCAGCTTCTTTAAAAACTGTTGTTCCTTTCCTAAACAGATTCTCTTGAGGGTTGCAGGTTAGACTTCCTCTACTCTACTGCTGCAGAAAAGCTGCTTAACTAACTAAAAACAGCACTTTCTAAGGGAATCCCTTAATTTATTTGACAACCCTTTCGTGAGTACCTGTTATGTGTAGTACAATAGGTACTGTGATAGAAATCAATGGGAGAAGATTCGGAAAATGCAGTTGGTGATGTGTGTCAGAAGGCAAAGTTCATGCAAATTTAAACTGTAATCTCATTTCTCACCCTTCCTGAAGTAACTCTTGTAACCAATGACAACATATTTTCATCTGGAAATCCAGACACAGTGCCAGCAGGAGCAGGATGGCCATTCTGGACCATGGCAAGGTCCGCATGTCCACTCCTGTCCTGGATAGATGTCCTTATTTGATCTCCTTGATGATGCTAATTTCAGCTTCTCTTTATAAAAATACCTCTGGATCCTTTGTACACGCTATTTAATAACTGTATGCATAGAATAAAGTACTCTGTGAATGATACTGTTCTGGGGTGCCCTGCACATGAACATTCATTCATTCATCCAGTGTTTACTGAGCATTTACTACAAGCCAGACACTTTTTCTAGATGCTACTTGAAGGTGGATAAAAAAAGGAAGAAAGCAAACAAAATACCTTATATCCACATGTGTGAGGTGATGGATGAGAACATTATCAACTACTAAACATTCTTAAAGGACATGGTGATAATGTTTTGCATGCTCTAGTTCTGCAAGGATTCCTAATATAAGTAAACTAAGTGACTGAAAATCTCAGTTCTCTAAATTCCCCAGTGATTACTACAGAGGTGGGCCCAAGCAGGTATTGAACAAATACCACCTAAGGACATGTCTGTTTCAACTGGCAAAGGGAGCACAGAATCAAGGCAAGCTCTCATTCTCCTTCCATTCCTGGGTACCACTTCTAAAACTTCCATCAAATAATTTTTAGAATTTTATCAAGAAGAATAATTCCATCTAGAAAATCTAAAATTGAGTTCATTGCATCAAAAAAGATGTCAGGGAGAATCAGGCTGGTTGTTTAACAAGTAAATCAATGTGGGGTCCAAGGGGCCCAGGGTGATCTCTCAGCATGAGGCTGCACAGACTGATATGTTGTAAAGAATTTCAAGCCTTCCCACAATTAGAATCAATTCGTATATACCAGAAGCAGGAAACATGGATTAAAATAGCCTATCTATTCAGTGCCCAACCAGAGAATTGAAAGGATTTTTAACAAATTGGCTTTTCTGTGTAGTAATATCATAGTCTATGTAATACTGTCAGTCATGAAACTTTTGCCTTGAGATTTTCTTAAGAGTTTTACTCTGTGTTGGTCACTGTCACCATTTAATAATGCTGTCTGCTATTCAATTTTCCAACTTTAAATGATCCTCTAAAAGACAGAACAGCCATTTTTAAATGAAAACTTCTGCCTCCCTGTGCAGTGGTAGAAGTTGCTGGAGGGTCATCTGAGGTGTCACTTCTGAAAAAGATGTCTGCAGTTGACATTTGGTCAATATCCTTGTGTGTTAGTCACAATGTCTCCAGCCAGCCTGGCACTCTCTACTTAAGCACAAGGGATCTTGAGTCATAGCTGTCCCAGAATCAGGTTGTGCCTCAGACCTGTGACATGAAGCATTTAAAGCATTACAGTTCTGTACCCCTTGTCTTTATCCTGTCTAGTAAACAAAGTTGCCACATTCAGGTGATAAAATGCATTTCACCGTCCCCTTGGTTGAGATGTAGGATCTCATGCTTTAGATATTAATCAGGACACAAAAATGAACCAAGTGCCAAGGTTCTTTCTTGGTTCTTTCTCACACAATGTGTCTTCCTCAGTGTTTGGGGACAGAGGACAATGCCCAATGATCACAGAGAACCACAGCAAGAGTGAAAGTGGAAAGTGACAAGCAGATTCATCCTGTCTTTCTCATATCCATCCCCTACCTCTAACATACTCTGTGAGTGTTTAGTATTGTGTTGTACTTGGGGTCGGGGAACATAAAATCACTAGTTAATTGTATACTGCTGGAGGAAGCAGTTTCTGGGGTCTGTGAGTTTTGGTTAAAACCCACATCTTTGAAACAAATTTAAGATGACAGAGTGCTAACTCCCATGTAGTTTTAAATCTCTGGCATCAGCATAACAGAGACTGGTCTCTATCTCATTTCAGGTTCAGTCACCTGTCCAAGGCAACTTCTACTGGTTCCAGAGAGTAACTCCATGATGGACTCCTCTTGGTTACATTCCGTGGTTTATCACACCTTAGGGACTGGCACTCAGGGTTCACAGTTAAAATGCTGGTGAAGAAAGCCCAGCTGATGAGAATGTCCCACAGAGCTATGCAACTGAAGAACATTAACATGTAGGGACTAAAAACTTCTCTATTTACCTTGGAATGTTTTCCCCTCATTACCTAAGTAGCTAATTTACTCACTGCCTTTAAATACCAACCCCCTCCTCAAACACTGCTTGTTCAAATGAGGCTTCTTTCATGACCCTGTGTAATTCTATAACCTGTGCGGACTCCCATCTCAGCATTCCATAAGTTTCTACCTTTACCTTGCTCTAGTATTTTTTTGGGGGGGTGGTATACTGAGGATGGAACCCAGGGGCACTCGGTCACTGAGCCACATCCGCAATGTTATTTTGTATTTTATTTAGAGACAGAGTATCACTGAGTTTCTTGGTGCCTCACTTTTGCTGAGGCTGGCTTTCAACTCAGGATCCTCCTGCCTCAGCCTCCAGAGCTGCTAGAATTACCGGCATGCACCACTGTGCCTGATGTTGCTCTGGTATTTCATATTTTTCCATAACATATTCATCAAGTGTATAGTTTAATTATTTACCTTCATTAAGTTTCATGAGGGGAGGGAAGTTTGTTTTACTGTATTCTCTGAGATACCCCAAACACTTAACATAATGCTTGGCATAGAGCAAGAGCTCAATGAGTATTTATTGAATGAATGAACACATCTTCAATTGCAAGCATGACAGAAAAGGGTAAAAGCCAAAGCACATTCTGAGACAGTTAAAAAATAACAATATGAGGACTCACAGAAATATACATTTACCTGCTGGGGAGAAATGGAGTGAATTAATTGTTTGATGCATAAGAATTGCTCATGAATTCTGGGAAAGGATAATGGGTATTTCCGTTCCCTAATAGATTTTTGTTTCCATTTTCCGTGTTCACAATGAATTTCAATCACTGATGTCAAACTGGAAACAGAAGTTAATGCACAACCTTTATTCTGTGTGGTATATCTTTCCTGTGGTAGAGACCACAGCTCAGATTTCAGACAAATAAGAATGTCAACTGATGTTGATTTTGTTGCTGTTATTTACTCATTCTTCTTCCCACAACCAAGTAGAATCATTAGTTAACACATCATTCGCCACAGGAATTGGTGGCTGATATTTCAGTGAATTCTCCAAGACACCTACTTCCTAAATATTCACCACTTGAAAAGTGTTTTTGTTTTGTTTTAATTTTAATAAATTCCAAAATCAGCAACATTTTCAAATAATAGAATTAGGGGGCCAGGTTCATCACCAGTGAAATTTGTCAGTCTCAATTTTCAAACATTAAGGATCAATCAAATGAAGATTATAACTAAAAATAAAAAATAAATAATAAAATAAAAATTTTTAAATGAGGATCAATAAAGAATTTCATTTTGGGTTCATATCAAATTATTATAATTCCAAAAGTTTTTGGAGAAAAAGATGGTGCATATAATTGCATATATGTGTGTGTGTGTGTGTATATATACATACATATATATATGAAGATACAAGATATATATGTGATTATATGTAAGATCAGGATATATATTCTATATATATCTTATGTATATACATATATATTTTTATATATATATATATATATATATATATTCTTATCTTCTTATCTTGGTTATCTTGGTGCAGTCTTCACTGAACCTATATGAGAGTCAGTGTGATGTAATGGGAAGAACACTGACTTAAGAGCCAAAAGGACTTGAGCTGAAACTTTTTTGTTCCTCAGTGACACTGATTTATTTAGGAAGTCAGGCACACATTCAACAGAGATTGCAGGATATCTCAAGGGAGAGACAAGTTTTGGGGTTAAAGGAGGAAAAATGCACTCAAGGGAAAATGCAGGCCATCTCAAGAGAGATAGCCTGGACTGAATGCTAACAATGTCAGTTTATACATCTTTCACTCACAAAATTGCCCCATTTGGATTATAAACTATAGTTACTCTAAATAGTCTTTAGTTAATTTCTAAATCTGTTATAATTTTTGGTCCACAGTAAATACTCAATGAAGATAGGCAGAATTTAACAAATATAAACACAACCCAACTTTCTTAGCATCATCAAGAAAGTTTTATTCCAACTCCAACAAAATTATAATAGTTTATGAGAAACAAAATGCAGGTAGGTCTACAGATAATGAAAATTGAAAATGGCAGGAAGCGATCACTAGCCATTCCTTGAAAAAAATAAAGTACCAAGGTACAAATATCAATGTCATTTAACCCAGATTCCATTCCTGCCTACCTGTCATTGAGAAAACTTATGAATTATACTTCCATAGGGAAAATGATTTTCAAATTACCGAGAAGAAATAAGTTTCTATCCCATGAAATGATTATAGCATGCAGTCCAAGGAAAGGAGGAGTTCTCTTTATGGAGGAAATAAGTCCACGTTCAAGTAGCAACAATAATGGCCACCCGTTTGGTAGTACCCCTGTGTGCCACGTACCGGGCCTGGCATGTTATGTATCTGTCCTCATTTTTCAACTATATATCATAGACAATATTTTTAGACACATTCTACCGAAAAGGGAAATGTCTTAAGGATGTTGTATAGCTTGTTCAAGTTCACAGAGCTAGTAAGTCATGGAGATGCAATTTTAATTCAAGTATATCCAATATCAAAAGGGACAGAGATCCCAGAATCATGCACTCTCCAAGTCTTCCTGGGCTCAAAAATTAGTGTTTGGAAAGGTAGACATATAATGAATACAATGAGAAGGATTCTGTGAGACTGTAGGTTAGCGTGTAAAGGATCATGAACTGCATCCATCTCCTCTGCATTTTAAGTAAGGAGTCTTTTTGGAAAAAAAAAATCAACTTGTAAAGGTTATGTTCAATCAACACTGATTCCACTTGTAAAGTGAAGGATGGAGTGCCGAAGAATCTCTCAAGAAAAAAACTTGCCTTTCTATTCCTTACTGAAAAACATACGTTACTTCAGGGTTAAGGGATAGCCAGGTTCAGCCCATCAAGCACACCAGGTAGGTTTATAATTCACCTGCCCTTCCTACAATACCAAATGATTACAAGGAAGTTACTTTTTCCTTGTTTTGCTTTTGTTTGGGGTCATGGTTCTCAAATCTCATGAAGGCTGTAAGAAACTATAGGAGATATTTATTTTAAATAGATAGGGTTTAAAAGATAAAGTTCAGGGGCTGGGGTTGTAGCTCAGTGATAGAGCACTTGCCTAGCATATGTGAACCACTGGGTTCAATCCTCAGAAGAACATAAAAATAAATGAAAATACTGTGTTTATCTACAACTAAAAATAAATAAATAAATAAAAGATAAAGTTGAGGGCAGCTGTACAGCAGAAATTACCATACAAATCCAACCCTAAAAGATTTATGAACAGCCAGCATTCTACCATTTCAGCCAACTACAACTTCTGCTGGTATCAGAACCACCCAGCCCCCAGTAAGCAAATAATCTAAAGGAAAATATGCAAGAGGCCTTTATCTGGTGAAATATAAGCTGGCAAACTATAACTGATACCAACATGTTGAAACAGAGTTATTAATAGATAACCCTTTTTCCCTCTGGCTTTCTAAGGATTCTGGAATAGAAATAGTGCCACAGAGTAGCAATAAGATTGGTCACCGAAAGTGTGTTAGTGGCTCACTAGCAATGCAATCTCAATAATTATTTAAAGTCTAAGACCATCATAGACCTTATTCAAAATTACTACGAAAGTTTCGGAGGTTTTCATTAGAATTAGGTATACCATGTTAGGTAATAATAGCTAATAATTACTGAGCATTTCCTATGTGTCAAGCACTAGATAAAGTAAGTACTGCTCTTACGTGAGTTAAGAAAGGTACTAAAATTAAGTAACTGGATGAAATTCATATAGTTAGAACACCAGAGAAGCAGGATTTGAACTCAGGGAGTCAGTATCAAAGCCCATGCTCTTAGCCCACCACCCTATAATGCCAACTATGGAACTCCCATATCAAGGAAAGACTCAATAAATGAGTCATGGCTACTTTTATTATTGTCAATATCCCTATCATCACTCCAAATGAGGTCATAAAATGAAAATATTTGCACCAAAGAATGCACACTACCTGGGACATGGTTGCAGAAGTCCTCCTTCAATAATGCAGGCTTCTTTCTCTAGAAGTTCTGGACATTCCTTTCCACCACCAATGGCAATGTGCTTCACCTTCCGGCTCCTGCTCCTAAATCCTGGTGAGAGACTCCCTGAACGGCATGTCTTGGAGCAGGGGCTCCAGGAGGTCCACTCGGAGGTTTCACAGTCTTTTGGCATGACACAGGGTTGAACAGTCAATGGGAAGAAGTCCTGCATACAAAGGCTGAAGGACAACAGCAGAAAAGGGGAGGACAAGATGAAATGGATACAATCAATATAATTTTAAGTTCTGACCATGAGAAGAAAAAAATTTAAATTCAGTATAAGCTTTAAAGAGGAAGATATTTACATCTTATAAAGTATTTAGGGGCATCAACGATAGCATACAAGAGGACATCACTTTTAAGAATGTGTACTCTAGGCTGGATGGGTGGCACACGCCTGTAATTGCAGTGACTCACAACGCTTAGGCGGAAGGATCACAAGTTCAAAGTCAGCCTTAATAATGTAGCAAAAACCTATCTCAAAATAAAAAATTAAAAAGGGCAGGGGTATGGCTCTGAGGTTAAATATCCCTGGATTCAATCTCTGGAACCAAAAAAAAAAAAAAAAAAGTATACTCTACTTTACCTGAACCAGTGAAGCTGTTTCACTTCAGCAAAATACATATGGAAGGTGGGCTGCCCTTGTTCCTGTCCAGAGCATTATCAAAAATAACAGAAGGCCTTCTACAGTGTTTCACTGAGGATGCAGCCCTCTATTATCATTTATTGACTGGATCCCAACTGTGCTGCACTTCATAGACCACAACAATTGTATGCACTTAGATATATTATCTTCACTATGCAGATAAGGAAACAAAAGTCCAGGGAAGCTATGTAATCTGTTCTTCACCAAACATACATAAATGGAAGCTTTAGAGTCATCTACTCATTCTTAGAAATATTAAGCAATTTTTAAAATAGGATAATGATTGTTTCCTCACACTGTTAGGCTCTGAGCATCAATTTCCTCACCTGCACATTTGAGTGAAATCATGTAGACTGAGAGTCTAATTGCAAAACATAAATAAAGGAATGAGATAATGTGACATTGTGATGAAGTCAACACAAAAGCCTTTATGAGGAAGGGCATCAGCACTGGTGAAGTGGGGATGAACCCAGGGGCAGACGGGGTGCTCTGGGAGAAGGATCTCTGAGCTGCAATTTTAAAAGATAAATGGAAGCTTCTTAGGCACAAAGGGAATATTATTATAAGTCAAGGGGATAGCATATTCAGGTCTTGAAATCACACTTCATGAAAATGGGAACCAGTCATATACTGGAGGTGGCTATAAAGCTCCCAAGAGACAACTGCTTAACTTTTAGGAATTTTGCAAGACAATTGACTACTTGTAGGTAACCTGAAATTGGCCAAGGTGGGAATATTTACACTACAGAAATTGACAATGCTATAAATCAAACCCCCTCCTCCTAACCCCTAAGGATGGGTTGTTAAACCTTTACAAGCACTCCTGGGAAAAACTAAAAGTTAATTTGTTTTGCTGAAAGTAAGAAATCAGATAGATATTAGGTATGGGAGTTCTTCAAAAGCAGGTCTGAAAAGGTTTCATGTCATGGCCTAAGAAACTAGGATTTAACTGTATGTGGAATAAAACGAAACTCATGGGAATATAATATTTTAAACATTAATTGGTATTCTTTCCATCACTTCATTGTTAGCCCTTCACTTATTCACTCAAAGGCATCCATTACTTTGGGAGACAAAGGGTCATTTTCATAGAAATGTACACTAAAGAAAAGTCAATATTCTAATGCTGATTTCCAAAATTGAGCCTATGAACTCTGGTAGGATAATGGGCTACAAACAATTTAATAATGGCCCCTCCATAAGTGCTCAAGCAGAGGGAGAAGTCTTAAATTGTTTCCAGGTTACTAACTTGGGGAAACACATATATGAGGGAGCTACTATTTAAAAAGACAGTATTCAGAGGGGAATAAAACAAACATTGATGAATAAGTTATAGTGAGAATTCCACATTGGCATCCCTTAGTAAGTCATTGAGAGTTAATATGGCATTCCTATAGAAAAAGATAATGATATAAAGCAAAATTTTGGTCCAATGTTTTCTTTTTGTATAATCTATTTAGATTCTATTAGTCATTCCAAAATGAAAAGAGCAGTATGTACTTCATTGTCATTAATCCAATATGATGTTCAGGGGACCTGGAATAAAAACTCACTAGGAAGAACCTCTCTTGTAAAGCTCCACCCAACAGAATGGACTGTCACTGTCACTGGGCAATGTGGAGGTGGGGAGTAAGGGAGCTACCTCATTCTTTTGTGTGACACAACAGAACTGTCAATCAACAAGAAGTTTCTAGGTTTTGACTTTTCTGAAACCATTATAAATTAAGGTCTAACCCTCAGCAACTGAAAATGCAACCTCATTTTTGGAAATAGGGTCTTTAAAGAGGTGATTGATTAAAAATGAGACATTAAATGGCTCTAATCCAATCTGACTATTGTCTTTATGAGACAATATTAGGACACAGGGACATGGAGGGAAGACTAAGTAAAAGCATTAAAGACAGCCACAGGTCAAAAGAGAGAGGTCTCAGAAGAAAGGAACACTGCCAACACCTCCATCTTATACTTCCAGATTCTAGAAAATGAGAAAATATATTTCTGTTGCCAGTGTGTGGCATTTGTTGTGCCTGGGCAAACTAATTCAGAAATTTAATAGTTTTTCAATGTTTTTGGAAATAAGTTTCAATTTCCAAGATGACTTTCTTCTTCCCTTCATAAAGTCCAGCAGGATTTAGTTCTCTGTCTGTGGTAGAAGTGGTGACTTGGCTCTTCCCACTTACCAGCTTCCACTCTCATCCCTCTCACATGGACTGGACTCTTCCCACTGGAGACACTAGACTCCAACAACAAAAGTAAGTGCATGGACTAACAGGGACCAACTGAGGCTTTTACATTTTTGGAAAGGGATCCAAATTCTTCTTTTGTCTTGTAATTTTTTTTTTTTTTTTTTTTTTTGGTCAAGATAAGGCAGTTGTCCCTGTAAGGCATTGGTTACATATTTACTTATTTTAATGTTAGCTACAACAATCTATTCCCTTGGTTAAAATAATGAAAACTAATTTGATTAGTAAGATTCCATTTAACTGGAATAGAGGAAGGAACAATAGGTGGTAAATCAGAAATATCTGGATCCTAGTTCTTTATCACAATATAGTGATATAATCTTAATTTCTTGACTACCTAAGTTCATAATCTGCAGGAGAAAAAAATAATAATAAAATGTGATTTGCTCACCCCCAAGAGTTGTGGTAACCGTTAGTTTAAGAGGAATCACCTTATAAACTACAGCCCATGAAGATTCCTGTCCACAGACAGAAATGGGAAGCAATTCTTTCATAAAAGGCAGTGTGACTTTTTATGAAACAGACATATACTGTTGATTTGTCTTTTAAACAGGAGATGCTGTGGTAATTATACCTCCTTGACATTTACCAGAGCATGCTGTCATCTGTAAATTACTTCGCAAGTATTCAACTGTAAAAGAATCTTCAAAACTTAAAACCCAAATAAGGGCAAAAAGTCTTCCAAAATAAAAATCAGCAGTGAAGTACCCCTAATTCATTAGCACTTCAGTTATCAGTTCTTTAAACAATATTAAATATTTCAAACACACAGAAAATAGATTAATAAAGCAAACACTCTAACACCTTTCAAGTAAATGCTGACATTTGGCTCAGATTTTCTCAAATAAATAAAAAAAAAATTACAAATGCAGGTAAATCCCCAGTGTCTTTGCAATCCTAGTTCCATTTCTGTCTCCCATTATCTGACCACTATTCTCAAATTGATGTTTGTTTGTTTGTTTCAGGGCCAAGGACCTAACCAGGGCCTTGCATGTGCTAGGCAAGTGCTCTGCCACTGAGGTAAATCCCCAACTCCTCAAATCAATTTGCATTATTTTAGATTATGTCTTATACTTTAAATAAATACATTCATAAATAGTATTGCCATACATTTTTTAAATTTTTATTTAAATATCATTTTGTTACACCACTTGCCCTGGAAAACATTTTCCTTGCTTAGTAATGTGATTTCTAGATCTATATGTGTTGATAAGTATGGATAGAGTTCATTTATTTTTATTGCTGAGTAATATTCTAATATGTAACAATTTATTTATTTGGCTCCCCAATTAGGGGCTCTTTGGTTGTGCTCAACATCTTGCAAATTAATGAATTGAACCTCCTTGTACATGTAAGAGGTAGTATTATTGCCTAAAGTTGTACAACAAGTAAAGTTGTAATACAAGTATTTGTAAATACTTGTATTTTCAAATGTATTAGATATGGTCATATTTCTTCTTTCCTACCTGTTCCTAGTTCCTGGTATTATTGGACTTACTTTTCAAAACCATTGAGAAAATGTCTTCTTTTTCCAGATTACCATTGAGCATCATGTTGTCTTCTTCTCTTTAGTGATGACTCAGATTTCCTAATCTGTGAATCAGACCACACAGCCTTCCTTTTGTGGCATGCTGAGTAATGCTCCCCCACACCCTGACAAGGATCCACAACTACTGGCTCAATCTGTGAGTGTGTAAACTTATGTGGCAAAAGGGGTTCGCAGAGGTGATTAAGTTAAGGATCCTGAGATGGAATGATGATTCCAGAGTATCCAGGTGGGCCCAAAGCTATCACAGAGTTCTTGTAGGAGAAGGAAGAAGGGTCAGAGTCAGAGGAGGAGATGTGAAGATGGAAGCAGAGGTTGGAGTGATGCAAATTCCTGTCTGAGGAATGCAGACAGCTTCCAGATGCAGAAAAAGGCTAGGAAATGGCTTCTCCCTAGAGCCTCCAGAAAGAAGATGCATTACTTGCCTCCATTAAGATATTTTTGTTATCTGTTATGTTTCTACCTCTATTTTTTCTTAGTTTAAGCAGTACACTCACCCACATAGATACATATATAGATACTGACATAACAGATATATAGATGCATACTCATAGATTCTAAACAGTGACCTGTTGGCTTTATGTAATACAAAAGTATTTTTCCATAATTATCTTTTTGATTTTGCATGTGATATGTCACTACAGCAAAAATTTCAATCCCTTGTTCAGTCTTTCTTCTTATAGTTTGTGTTTTCATGCCACACTTTGAATTTTTCCCCTATCCCAGTGCCATAATGTCATACTCTCATAATTTTTCTTCCAGAAAATTTTACACCTTCCTTTTTCATTATTTAAATCATCAACTTGATATACATCTTAGTGTATGTTTTATAGGTCCCCCATTTTTTTAAACCATTATCAGGCAGATGTTTAACCTATGTAATTTTTGTATCTTCACCCTACTTTCCATGTTTTTTTCTTTCCAAATGACTTTGCCAAAATTTTCTTCTATGGTTTTAAACATATTTTCTGATTAGATTTTCATGCTCATGATTTCTTTATATTTAATTATACTTTTAAAATATCATCCCACCTTTATTTCATGACTACCATATTTCATCTTGCATCTTTCACAATATTAAAATGAGTTTTAAAACTATTTTTTGCTCCCTACATTATATCATTCTATTCTGATTTCTGTTTATTTTGGTATGTTTCATATTGGAATTAGCTCAAATATCTGGTGATCCTGTGTGATAGGGACTAGAAAAAGAAATAACAAGTCCAAACTGGAAGCCTTTGGTTATAGGTAGGGCTTATCAAATGATAAGATGTTATCATCCACTAACTATGCAAAGGTCAGGCCATTTCACTGGAGCCACTTAAATATTGGTCTCCATCAGGCTTTACTTTCAGCTTGCTTCTTTCCCAAGATAGAAATCTTCTATCTTTTGCTTCATCTGTGTAGATCCAATGATAGATTTATAATAGCTGACTAGAGAAAGGAAGCATTCTTACAAAGTGTATATGGATTTTCAGAGAAACTGCCTGATCACAGTATGATGTTTTACACTTCTGTAATCTTCTGCAGGTAGGAGGTAATGTTTAGAACCACTGAACACATTCATCCTGGACACTTAGTGTCCGTAATGTCTAATCCTTCCAAGGATCTT
Source organism: Glaucomys volans (assembly GCA_020662805.1). Lineage (NCBI taxonomy): Eukaryota > Metazoa > Chordata > Mammalia > Rodentia > Sciuridae > Glaucomys > Glaucomys volans. The sequence continues at coordinate 139,389 of JAJEJO010050096.1, forward strand.
GTATTAAAGTTGGAATTGAATAAGCTATAGTACTATAACAAATAAAGTGTGGAATTTCAATATTTTATCAAAATAAACATAATTTTCTTATCTATATATGTGAATACACCACAGTGAATCTTACCATCATGTACATCCATAAGAATGCTGTCCTGACTAGACTAATAGATATACCATGTTTGTACAATTATATCAAAATGAATTCTACTGTCATGTGTAACTAAAAAGAGACCAATTAAAAAAAGTCTGAAAAAAAGTGCCTTCCTTTATTTTTATTTCTATTATGTATTCCATTCTGGTCACTTCATAAAATTTGTTACAGGTTATTCAATTTTCCTCAGGCCACTCCTCTAACTTAAGCCTTAAGGATTCAGCTTGTGTCTACCATACAGATTCACCAACTGGAATATGTGGCTTCCAAGTTCACCTTTAAACAGGGAGGGAGAGCAGGGAGATGGTACAGGGCGACTCATGACTTTAGACTGAAAGTGGCTTCTGTTACTTATGCCCCATGTCACTGACTAGATCTCAGTTAACTGGCTCTAATGTACCTACAAAGAAGACAGTAAGATAATTTTCTGTGCACCACAGAAGAGACAAAAATGTGGTAAGCACATAGATGTGTCTCTAATGCAATTATGTTATGTAAATTGTGTCATTTCTTACAAGTTTTTCAACTGAAGGAGAACTTGCTGCTTTCGCCATGTTGCTGCATAAATTACCATTCATCTGGTTTTCAGCTCCCCAAATTTGCTGATCTTCCTTTCTGGTGGACATATTATTTTGCCATTACATTTGTGCTTAAGAGTTTGTGTCTTTTTATTCGTTACTGTCATTTAAGAAGACTTCCAGAAAAGAGCAGAAATACACTTTGTGTTCATTTTGTAATTTGTGGCCAGAAACCGAAAGTTATGTGACACAAACCTTTGCTAAAGCCATGTAATGATCCCATCTATAAATCAATGTGTTCCTAGAGAGCTAAATCTACCCTACACAGGGAGAGAGTAGTGATTAGAGTAATTAAAAATGTATGAGGTAAGCATCTAATTGTGAAAGTATTTCCATTCATTTTAATTTTGTTCTAAATTAAATAACATCAGTATATAAAATTGAATATTTCCCAAATATACTTCATAGTTAAAAAGTAATTTTTTATAAATGTGAAATAGCAACTAAGAAAGCACTTTGGAAACTCTTAATAAAACAGCGGGCCACACAAAAGTGTTGTTTTTGCAATTATTTAGCAAAAACACTGCTATCCATATGGCATCCGCATATCCAAATCAGAGCAAAACAACATGGGAACAGTTGCTCCTGAAGCTTACAGATTCTAACTTAGGGAATGTTTGCAAGATCACATCATGAAAATAACACCAAGGAATAAAAATGTGAGTGAAAAAATGACAAATGAGCCAGAACTGAAACCACCTTAAAGGAGACTAGATCTGGGAAATCAGATAGCATGTATGCTATTACTTTTAATGATTTCAACTCCAAACTGTTAGCATTTTTCTGCTACCAGGCCAATGAATAGGAATGTATGAAAAAAATGACAAGGAAGATAACTGGAATACGGAAAACATGCATATGCCAAGGCTTATGTAAATCCACGAATGCTTTAGAAAACAGAACTCAAAATGAGCCTTGCCACCTACTACAACATGGGATTCAGCAAACAAAAATATTTCAGTAAACAGAGTTTTATAAATATAGTCTGGAAGACTATTTTGAAAATGTTAGCTTAGCAAGGAAACATATCGAGGGTTACTCAGAGGCCTTAGCTGGAAAAGTACATGAGCTTTCTTTTCTCTATGACTTCCTTTCTTTGCCAAATTAACCTGAGGGACTTATGTCTTATTTATCTAAGGTTAGTATTACAACTAACGGGGGGCAGGGGCACAAACTGAGATGTGAAGCCTTTTTCCTCTGTACTTCTCAAATAAAACTGTATGATTAAAACTTCTCTTAATTTCTTATATCTATTTACACAATTTTAAACTTTCAATAGGTAATAAACCTAAAATCACATAGTAAATCTAAAATAGCAATATGAAATTAGGTTTTAAATATGTAGTTCAGTGTCTTCTATGGAACAAAAAGATTGTTGTATAGATATAGATGTAAGCATACAGATATACTGAGATATTAAATTCTTGAGAAGGAATACCCTTGAGAGTGTGCTATATCAAAATAGAATGTGTTTAGTATTATGATCATTTCCTATCACTAGAATACATTATTCAACAGAGATTTAAAATGCAGTGCAAGTCTCAGAATATAACAGATTTTAACTTCTCCAAATTTCTTAGACAGAACACTAAGAATGATATGTTGATTCATATTTGTGGGCGTGCATGTAACTGGTTAGAGACGAAAGCAGTGTCAGCAGTCATCTAACAGTCTTGGCCACTGCTTTCATTTTATAGAAATGGAAACTGAGGCCCCCCCCCAAAAGAGAAGCAATTTTCTAATGAGTAAACAGCAAAACTACAGAATGACCAAGGCTAAAATTGAATTACTGTGCCTTTTAGTCCAAAACTATGTTGGCATGTGAGAACTGTGCTTGTTTACACATGCAAAATTATAAGATCCTAAAGTTGCATTAAAAGAGAAAAAGCCTACCTTGGCCTCCAGGTTTGGAGAACAATGGCAGTAACCTGACTCGGAAATTCCTCTATCAAAACTACCTTCACAAAACAAACAAACAAACAAACCACCCTCACAACAAAAAGGAAAGCAAATAAAACCACACATTACCCTTGCATTCCCCATTACTAGTAACAAAACACACACACACAAACACACACACACACACACACTCCCCTCCAAATTATGTATAAGTAAAAAAAGAAAAAAAAATTGTAATAGATTATGCATGATAGATCCAACCCAGTGGGTGTGGAAAGAAGAGATGAGTTCTAAGAGATTCCATGAAAAGGGCTATAGAGGTATAAAGACTTAAATGAAGCACAGAAAAAGATCACTTTCAAAAAAGAAAAGTTTACCAATGACTTCAAAATACTTAATACTGGTTGGAACTTGGCAGTTCACAACAAATACAGAGAAAGGTGGTGAAGTGTATGGAACTGAGGAGGCGGTATTGGAGAAGCATTCCTTTGAGGGATAATTACATAAAGAGAGAAGGACTAGTAGTTAATCCTTAGAGATGAAGCAGAAAAGGGAAAAAAGGAAATTGAGAGGGGATTAAGAATCCTGTAGAAGCAAAGGAGAAGTAAGACATGGTACCCCTTCCTCACCAACACTACCAGAAGCAATATCTACAAATGAAACTTCACAAAAGAAGGCAGAAATGACAAAAGGATTGCTTTTGAATTAGAAGCCTATTCATGAAATGGACAGAAATTTAACCAAAACACATTACATCATTCAAAACTTTAATGCAATATCAGAAAATGTATACTAAATGTACTAAAATATCTCCTCCATAGCAAGTATAAAGTTAGAAAAATGTTATAATACAACACACTACACTGCAGAAAACATCCACAAATAAGTTGCGACGAGAGAGAGAGAGAGAGAGAGAGAGAGAGAGAGAGCAAGCGCACGTGTGGGAGAGGAAGAGGGAGGGAGAGAGACCTTGAGTTGATTGTTCTCAGAAAGAAAATAAAAGAACAAAATCATTTCCAAAATTAATTATGAATTAAAAGAAAGACACAGTCAAATGAAATAGAGCACATTAAAGGAATTAAAGAAAACTTTAAAAAATAAAAAAAGAAATGAGGAAAAAGTAAAGTAGATGAGATCAATGGATTAAGAAACTGTGATGCACACACAACGGAGTTCTACTCAGTCATAAAAAATAATGAAATTATGATATTTGCCAGTAAATGGATGGAAATGGAGAATATCATGCTAAGTGAAATAAGACAAAGTCAGAAACTCAAAGGTCGAATACTTTCTCTCATATGCAGAAGCTACAGTGAAATAAAGGAAAGAGGGAGTGAAGGATAATATAAAGAATCGATCAAATATAAATTAACAGATGAGCAAATAGAAGTAAAGTAGAGGAAGGAGAATGGGAGAGGGTAGGGAGTTTTGGAGGGAAAAGGGGAAAAAATGGGATTATGAACTGAAATCAACTTCCATGCATACATGAGTTTGTCAGGATGAACCCAACTACTATGTATAACTATAAAGCTCTAATTTGTAACTGGAGAAATAAAAAGTAGATAAGAGAAAGTAAATGATAGGGAAAACAGATAGAGTGGTCCAATTTATACATATATATAAACATTTATATATATATAAATTTATATAAAATATATATATATATTTATTTCATGTCCTTGATAAAGAAAATCAAAACACTGGACCAAGTGACTATTTAAAATTTTTAAAATCCTGAAATTTCAAAAAATAAAAAATGTGAATCTATACATTGAAGGGATATGCCACATACCATGGAAATGTGACCCAGAATAATCAACTCTTAGACACGTAGTAGTAAAACTGTTAAACCTTAAAAAATAAAGGGGAGCAAGGTTTCAGGAAAAAAGGATGGAATAACTTAAAAATGCACAAAAGTTAAACTGGCAGAAGAATTCTCAAAAACAACAACAACAACAAAAATAAAAACCCTACACACATCAAGGCTGTAGGGGAGTCGCATTTTCAAGAAAAGCAATGAGAAAGTGTGACCTAAGAATATTGTCGCCAACTAAACCATTCTTCAGTTTTGAATTTTACAAACTGAGGAAATACTATATGTTGTGAATTTTCTTAATAATCTACTGGAAGTTGAGATATCCAACCAAACTTGACTTCGTGTTATGGTTTAGATATTAGGAATTCCCCAGAAGCTCAAGTGTGAGACAATATAAGAAGGTTTAGAGGAGAAATGATTGGGTTATGGCAGTCTTAACCCAATCAGTGAATTAATCCCCCTGATGGAATTAACTGGGTAGTAACTGAAGGTGGGTAGGGTGTGGCTGGAGGAGGTAGGCATTGGGGGTGTGCCTTTGGGGGATGTATTTGGTGAACTGAGCTTAGTCCCTCTCTGTTTCCTGAACACATTGTCACCTGCTTACCTCAGCCACAGATTACCCCCATGATGTTCTGCCTTACCTCAAGCCCCAAGGAATGGAGCCAGCTGTCTATGGAGTGAGACCTCAGAAACCGTGAGCCCCAAACAAGCTTTTCTTCCTCTAAAATTGTTCTTGTCAGGTCTTTTAGTCACAGCAATGAAAGAGCTGATTAAATACTTTGAAATCTTTAGTAAAATCACTGAAGTTAATCATTTCAAATATATAACTGTATAGCAAAGGTAACAATTAGTCAGGTCATGGGCAGAATAATAAAATGTAAGTATTTCATGCTCTAACAAAGTAGTATGCATAATATGGAAAGACAAGGATAGAAAATGGGGAAAGAAGGGGGCTGGGGTTGTGACTCAGTGGTAGAGTACTTGCTTAGCACACATCAGGCACTGGGTTTGATCCTCTCCACCACATAAAAATAAATAAATAAAATGAAGGTGTTGTGTCTATCAACCAACAACTAAAAACATATATAAAGAAAGAAAATGGGGAGAGAAGATTATAGATAGTAAGCAATAATCATTTAAAACTAATATGATAGTTAATAATGCATTAGTGTAGAAAAGGTAACAGAATTAAGGGCAGTATAACAAGTGCCAAATATGAAGGTGACCCCTAAAATGTAAAGTCTACCATTCCTAAAAAGCAAATAAAGTAAATTTAAAAATCAAAAAGTATACACCTGGTTGGAGATATAGCTCACTTGGTAGAGTGCTTACCGTGCAAGCACAAGGCCCTGGGTTCAATCCCTAGCACCGCAAAAAAAAAAAAAAAAAAGTATACACCAAAGAAACCAATATACATAAGTTACATGTAAAGTTATACATATTACAATTACAAAATAAAATGACAGAATTGAGAACAGTTGAGAGTCATTATTAAATGTAACGTTAATTAATTTATTAAAATAAATTTAGTGTTTGCACTGACTCAAAAAGAAAAACCCAATTCCATGCTGCTGCTAAATATAAGACAAGCCTAAAAAGTGTTTCAAAAAGATGGAAAATAAAGGGATGGACAAAGACTTATAAGGTAAATTAAGACACACAAAAATGTGTATTTTGCAATCCTAATACCAAGTAAAATTCAAGGAAAAATCATTAGAAGAGACAAATAAAGGTAATTGAAAATGTTAAAATCATTATTCCACAATAGAAACATAGCAGTTCTGAGTATGCACCAAATAACGGAAGAACAATGTATAGAGAAAACATAGAAATTTCCAGAAAAATAGATATAAACTAATAATCAGAGACTTAAGAACTATTTTCAGTATAAAACAGACCAAGCAGAGTGTTACGGTTTATACATGAGGTGTTTCCCAAATGCTCCTTTGCTAATGCAGGAATATTCAGAGACAAAATGATTAGATTTTTTTTTACATTTTTTAGAAAATTTGTCCTTTATAGTTATACATGACAGAATATATTTCAACATATTCATACAAACATGGAGTACATCTTATTCTAATTAGAATCCCAGTCTTGTAGTTCTACATGATGTAGAGATTCACTGTGGTGTATTTATATATATGCAGAGGAAAGTTGAGTCAGATTAGATTTTGAGAGCTGTAACCTGAACAGTCCCTCTTAATTTGAATGAACTGACTGGGTGGTAACTAGGTAGGAGGGGCATGGCTGGATCACTAGGGTTGTGCCCTGGAACAGTATATGTTCCCTGAACTCCCTTTCTGGTCCTGCACCCTAATCTAATTTCTGACCCTACCATTAGTTGACCAACTTTCGTCCCCAGGGCCCTTCCACCATGGTGTGCTGCCTCATCTTGGGACCAGAACAATAGAGTTGGCCATCTATGGACTGAGACCTCTGAAAACAAGAGCCCAAATAAATTTTTCCTCCTCTAAGTTATGTTGGGTATTTTGGTCACAGTGACTGAACAAAGAAGAAAGAAGAAAGAAGAAAGAAGAAAGAAGAAGGAGGAGGAGGAGGAGGAGGAGGAGGAGGAGGAGGAGAAGGAGAAGAAAAAGCTAACTAAAACCCAAAGAAAAAGTAGTAAAGATTATAAAAATCCAAAAAAGTATAATCAATAAGTGTGTATGCATTTATGTAATAACTCATAACCAATAATAGAAAATATTTTCAATAGGGCTAAAATATTATAAACAATTCCTTCTTCTTACAAAGCAATAAAACTAGAAGTTAAAAATGAATCAAAGAAAAAGCAAATATCCTTTTAATCTGGAAAGTAAAATGGTTTGCATTAAACAGTTGAAAGGGTACAAACAAAATACCGAATTTCTGAAAAAAATTACAGTAAAATACTACATGTCATTGTCTATGGAGTCTATTTAAAGCAGTGATCAGAGAAAACATGTGTATTGATACAACTGAAAATATATTACTTAAATCCCCTATTCTAAAATTTGGAAAGATAACAAAAATAAAATACAAAGGAAACATGAGGAACTAAAGAGTAAAGAAAAATGCAGAGATCAATAGAGATCATAAAATCAGTAGACCATATTAATAACCCAAAATACTTTTGAAAAATCTACAAAACAAGCAAAATAATAACTATTCAACAATAACTGAAGAGAGAAAAATACATAAAAAATGAAGCAACTAAAACTTTTGATAAAGGATATACGTTTATGAAAATAAATTTGAAAATGTAGAAGAAATGAGTCATTCAAGAATGTAGTCTATCAAAACTAACCCAGCATGAAGAGTCCAAAACTAAACCCACCATAAATACAATTTTCTAGGAAATACCTCACACATGCACAAAAAACAGTATCAAGCCCGTATGGTTTCATAAAGGAATTCTACCAAACATTTAATGATTAGATATTCTCAATGACAGATAATTTGTTTAGAACATATGAACAACAAATTTTTATGAAGCCATTGTAATAATATCATTTCTACTCAATAAAGAGAGCAACAAGAAAATGGCAAAGTGGGGTTTATATTGCAGGATGCAAATTTCTTTGCACAGTTTCCCAAATAATTAAATTTTTAAAAATTGTGTGATTATCTACAAAGATGCGGAAAAAACTTTTGACAAAAATCAACATCTATTAGTAATACAAACTTTTGGCAAAAGGAAAAATAAATATGGATTGATAGATAGCTCTGTAATATAATTAAATATGAAATATGCACATGTGCACAAACGTAGACATAAATACATAACCCTTGTGAGATCAGGATAATGCCCTTCTCCCAAGAGATCCATGTGTAACCCTCAATACCTGAGAAATGTTACTTTAAATGGCAAAAGGTAGCTTAGCAGAAGTGAGAGTAGCACCACCATGAAAGAGAATTTGAGTTAATACCACCATGAAAGGAGTAGCAATATCTAACAAAATTTGATGATGTTTTCCCAACAATACCAAAAATACATATGCAGAAGTTAATTTATTAAAAAAAAAGTATTTGTAATTGAAAATTATTCAAATCTATCTAAATATTCATGCGTAAGAATTTGTTCAAATAAAACTATGGCTGCACACCACAACAAAGGACCATGGAAATATAAAAGAAAATGGGAAAGATGTTGAGCAAACTAACATGAAGCAATTCCCAGTAAAGAACACTAAGTGAAACATTCAAAAGAGACCATACCAGGTGCTACCTTTTGTGAAAGAATGTAGGGGAAGCAAGAAGATATAAAGAGGGGAGGATGAACCAGAAACCAAGGAAACTGGTCATCTATATGGAGTAGGAGACAGGGTGAAGGTACACACGAAGGAATTCACTCACTCCTCTGAGTATAACCATGTATAGTTTTGATATTTAAAACCTATAAATGTCCAGAAGATTTGAAGATAAAATTTTATCAGTATAGATGAGGAGGGGAAAACAAAATGTAAAACCGAAAATGAATTTGGAAAAAGAAAACGTCCTCCACTTGCATTCTCACCAGCGTAATAAAAGGAAATACATATGTGTTTTTCCAACTACTTTCAAAGAAAAAAATTATGAAAAGGACTTGTATTGTTTAGGGTCTGCATTTGTTTATGTTTGGGGAGGGATAAGAATGGAAAAATTATTTTCAAATCTACTTTGGATCACTACTTTAGTGGTAGAGTTAAAAAAAAAAAAAGCAACAACCAAACAAAGTAAGAATAAGATCTGAGCTTTTGAGCTGATGGTTCTTTTTATAGTCTTAAAATTTATTATCCTTCAGATGCTCCTTTACAGGGATATCACGGTGTATTTAGACACTGAAGTGGTCTGAGAATTTAAAGTATGTTTAACACGTACAAATGATCATAGCTCTTAAAAGACTGCCCAGACCACATGTTCCTCTGTATCAAAATAAAACATATTCATCTGAGATTTATTCATAAACAACATGAATCACTATTCTCATAAACAGTCTGCCTAGTCCACAGCTTGCATCTTTTTTTTAATAGACTCTATTTTGATTCATTCTACACAAATTGGGTACATTCATTTCTACAGTTGTGCACGATGTAGATTCACACCATTCATGTAATCATACATGTACATAGGGTAAGGATGTCTGCATCATTCCACCACCTTTCATATCCCCGCCCTTCCTCTTAATCAGATTTTTTTTTTCTTTCTTTTTTTTTTTTTT
>JAJEJO010050098.1:0-22034 GCA_020662805.1 Glaucomys volans
TGTGGGTGTCACTGAGGTCATCAAAGGCAGCCGATCACTGTGCCCCGGACTGGAGGGCATAGAGGGGGCTAGTCAGAGGCTCACACAGCCTGTGTCCCCTCACCAGTGGAGGGTGTGACTGTCCCCTGAGACTGCTCAGACAATAGCCCATTCCTCCAGGTCACTCCAGGGACCAAGGTTCCAGTGACTCCATGGGTGTCAGTGTCTCCTCTGTGCTGGGCTCTCCTCCTCACCTGACCTCTGTGCTGCAGCCCACAGACTCACTCCTTCCCCACCTCAGCCATTCTCCTGCTTCCCGGCCAAGCTACACTTTGGCCTCTTGAAAACGGAAATCTTTCTTCCTCAGACGCCTTGCAGCTTGGGTCTGCAGGTGGCCTCAGCTCCTAGGGACAGGTGCCTGAGCAGATCTGAGGTGTGTGGGTGCAACTCTGGATGGAGCAGAGAGGGCCTCAGGTCACCAAAGAATATGGGCGTCTGCTTCTCCCAGAGCCCCTGGCTGCGGGTCCAGTCCTGAACACCGTGAGTTGGGCGTCCGAGGGAACGGAGGGTGGTATTAAGTGATGGTCGTGTGGAAGATGTTCTTGGTTCCTGGGAACCAAAGCTGGTTTCCTGTCCTCTTAGATTCTCTGACCTGACAGTCAGAATAAAGTCAGCTCAGCTCATTTCCCAGAGGTGCAGTGACAGTGTGAACACAGGTCCTGGAGTTTTCTCTTGTCTTTCTGAGGTGAAATCACAGGAGCACAGAAAGGCAGGTGAGAACCCTTTGTGGTCCCCACCTGGAGCTAAGCACTGACACGTGTTCAAGTTCCCTTGTGGGCTTGGTTTTCTCTTCAATGTGGCCCGAGTAGAAATGACACTGTTCCCATCCTTCCAGGCCAGTCTTGTTCACCATCCCATCCGCTCATCCGGGAGGCCTGCAGGAGGTCCCTAGGGCCAGGCAGGCTGCCGTCCTGCAGTCTGGAGCTCTCTGCCACATTCCACCACAGACCATGGGACCCACAGGTCCTGAGTCCTCTCCCTCCTCCAGCTTCTGAGGGATCCAGCCTGACAGGCTCCTGCCCCAGACACACAGCTCCAATCCAACCCCACACATCGGCCACCTCAGACCCAGCACAATAGGGTCTGCTCATCATTCTGCCTGGTCAATGTGCCGTCTCCTCATCAGAGCATCCCTGCAGTTACCATGAGGACCTGGACTGTCTCCACAAGGTCATGTGTTGCAGGCTGGCTCCCAACACAGCCATGTTCAGAGCAGGGGCTTTGGGCAGTGGGTACATCCCGATGGCTCTCCACTGACCAGTGCACAACTGCAGGGATGGGTCCTCACTGAGTGGACGGCTGGGAGGAGGGAAACTGCAGGAGGGCTTGGTGACAAGGTACAGGACACTGGCCTGTTGTCCTGGAGGGGCTCCCTCTCCAGGCCTCCTCACCCCACCTCTCTCCTGCTGCCCTGCATGTCATCAGCAGCTCTGTGAATGAGGAGCTGCCTGCAAGGTAAGGACACAGGTGACTTCCTTCCTACACTGACTACACATCCTGAGCAGCAACACTCACCATGCTGACTGTACTAACTCTGCTAATTAGCATTACTAATGCACGATGCATGGACTCCCCATGACATGACTGCAGCCATGTTGACTCAGAGTCACCACAGCTGGGTTTTCATTGTTGCACAAGAACCTATAAATGATGAAGGTCATTGGAGCTCTAGGGGAGCCTGGCCACTGCAGCCTGGTGCAGGGATATGCCTGACTCTTTGCTACTAGCTTAAATTGGAACACACCATTCCAGTTGTGATGAGGAGAGTTGTTTTCCCTCCACTGAGTATGTTCCTCATCTGAACCATGATCCCAGATCGTTCTGTATCCAGAAATGCACTTCCTTCAGGAACTTCCCACACTCTGTGCTCCTATCTCCTGGTCTGCCTTCCTCTCGTTCTTGCTCTCACAGCTCCTTGGGATCAGTGTCTGGAGCAACTGCCCAGTCAACAGAGAGGCCAAGGAAATGGGGGAGAGGGAGGGAGCATCCCTGGACCTAATGCCCAGGTGGCCAGGTATAGCCAGGTGGGGAGAGGTGGGCCCTGTGCCCAATGATTGTAGCCCCCAGCATGAGCATGGGAATGTCCCCTAATCTCCCAGGGTCATCCTGCTCTTTGCTGACTGTCCCTTATCCCACTGGGGCAAGGAAATGTGGCATCCTCAGGTGAGGTCCTAGCTAGCCCTCAGGTAGCCCCCAAGGCCCACATGATAAGGGACATCCTTTCATCACGTTATAGACCATGCAGTACATGAGAGGCAAGGCCCGAGGAGGGGTTCTGAAGGAGAGATCCCTCTTTGGGAAGCACTGGTGTGTCCCAGGGGACATGGGGGGGTGGGCATTTTGCATGTAGTAGTCATCTATGACCAGGTGCTTCAAGGACCCAAAATGCTCTGTTCACGAAGACACTCACAAAATGCCCTAGCATTGTGTGTCACTCCTCTCTCCTTCACAGTCTCACACCCGATGAGAGGGTTAGGGTGTGGGGAGACCACTGGAGAGACAGGAGGGACTAACGGTGTCCAGGACAGGGTGTTCCTCGTCACAAAGCCTGGTACAAAGAGGGAAAAGCACAGAGGAGAGGGTGAAGAAGTGGGGATCCCAGTCATATACCCAGGCACCTGGCGTGATGGGATTGGCTCCACCGGGGCTTCCCAGGGAGAGATGGGCAGGCAACCCCTGCACCTTGGGGGCCTGTGGAGGGCACTTGAGAGGGAGCAGCTGTTCCAGCCTCCCGACTTTTGCAGGAAGGTCAGGCACCTCCAGCTCTGACCCTGAGGCCACTTGAGTTGTGCCCCTCCTTGCTCTGTGGTCAGGGTGGGGCTAAGGTGGTCAGGAGTTAGGGCCCTGGCGACCCACCAGGTATTCCTTGTGGGAGTGTTTTCCTGGGCCTCCCAGGGCAAGGAGGCAGTGGTCCGAGTTTCTGCTTATCTCTGCAGCCCTCGAGAACGGGCTGGGCTGCTGTTCTGTTAGGAAAGACACTACAGGGGTCTGTGGGGAATTTCTACACTGGGATGGTCAGGAAAAGGAGAATCTAGGGAGGAAGCCTCATGGGAAGCTGTCAGCCTTCCTGTCCCCAGACAGGGAGTAAGTACCAGGTAGGACATGCTGACAGGTGGACAAGAAAGATGGGGACCAGAGAGAGCTGCAGCAGGTTGGGATTTATGTCCTTGGATGCATGCCTTCAATAGTCCTGTCTGGTTGGTAGAAGCCAGTTAGGACTTGCAGAAAGCCTGTGGACTAGCGGGGGTAGAATAAGGTGAAACCTAGGAGCTCTGCTGCAGGGCCTCACCACCAGGGTTCAGGAGCAAACCACACCCCATCTTGCCTCTGTGCACGCTGTTCTGAAGGTAGCTGAGGTCTTTCCATCAGTCTTTGTAGTTGGCCTGGCAAGACAGCTGGTCTTCCCTTGGAAGGGCACCAGGGGACATCCCAGGTACTGCCTCAGGGAAATCTGCACAGTCCTGCTGTCTGTCACCACATGGTGGCTCAGGACCTCACTCAGTTTTCTGATAGGATTTTAGTGCCGATGTTCCCAGGTTCTATCATGTGGGTGATGTCATGCTAACTGGGGACCACACACTTTGTCTCAGGGGTCAGTGAAGCAACTGTGCACACATCTGTGCCTGAGTTAATGTGCTGTCACCCCATGAGACCCAATGTAGTGGAGCATCCTGCAGTTCCCACAGGGATCCAGTGGGTTAGAAATGATGCATTGCAGGAATGATGTGACAGAAGCTGCCTACCTTCTCCATGTCCCATGGACTGAAGCATGTGCAGGCTTCTCCAGGAGTCCTGGGCTTCTGGTGGCCTCTCATGACTTGTATGGACCAATGCCTATGTCCACAGAGCAGCTAGTCAGAAGGAGCCATGTGGCTGTGGTGTGCACCCAGCAGGGGACATCTGAGAAAGCACACAGGTTGACAGCACAGGGAGGGGCTCTGGGCGCCCTCTACAGGGCACACCAGTGCAGATAAGCGCCCCTGTATGGCAGATGACAGAGTCAGGCTCTCTGGCAAGAACAGCAAGCACACAGGCATCTCGGGTGCCCTGTGAGAGCCCTGGAAGGAGGCTGGACTAGACCCTCCCCTTCAGAGCAGCAGTTCCCAGCCGTGTGCAAGGCTCTTCTAGAAGTGACACCCTGACAAGGGTTTGAGTTCCAGTGCAAACTGACCAGCACCCTGGGATGGGTGGGTGGCCTATGGCACCACCCTCAATCTGTTAGGGCACAGCCCTCAGCTTCTCCTGCAGATGACATGGACCCATGGTCTTGTGAAAATGCCCCAGCACCTCAGGTGGCCTCCCCAGTGCCTGGGATCTCACAGGAAGGGCTCATGGGGTGGCCCATGCCTGGGAATGCTTGGTGGACAGACGTGTGCAGTAGGGGCTTCTAAGCATCTGGACTGCTGCTGCAGGATGTCCTGCCCTGGACACTACCTGGTCTCAGACAGAAGAAAATGCCAGGAGCCAATGGGCAGAATGGTGGGCAGCATGGCTGTGGGAACTCCTGGGCCACATCCACGGGTTGTTTGTACCTCAGTGGGGTGGTGTCCTCAGGCCTTACCTTGTTGATGGCAAAATGGTCAGTGGAACAATGGTCTAGAGTCCTCTGCCAGCCTCTCCTAGCAGTGACTAGAAGTGCTGCCACCAAAGGCCTGGAGATGTCTCATGTGTGCGTACCCTGCTGCCGACAGTGCTGGCACCCATTGCACTGTGCCCAGCACATGAGGTGTCCTGGCATTTCATCCTCCATAAAATACCTGGGCAGTAGGGTCGGCGAAATGAAAGGATTGCTGTTCAAGGAGCTGATCGAGGCCCTTAGGCAAACCCACCATGGCAAGATGGGGTGAAGTTCTGCAGAAAATTTAGCTTGGCTGCCTCTCACGTGCACCTGACGCAGGGCACTCTGCCTCCTGCCACAGGACCACACCCGTTTCCAGAGTTCATACAGTTCTGCTATTCTGACACCAAGCCTGAACTCCAGTGCAGGGACACTGCAGTGGGCGTCCAGTGGTTTGCTGCCCACCCCAGGTGGGTTAGCCTAGAAGACACGGCCTTCTTACATGCTCCCTGTGGACTCTTTGCAGTTTAGCCCTGAGTGGGCTAAAGGACACACCTCTTGCTACTAGGAACAACCATTGCTGTGGTCAATTTGGCCCTGGGACTCTTGGCAGGAAAGTGTGATTGTTCTTACCATTTGCATGACTGTTCTGTCTCTTTTCATGCAGAGCCTCTACGGCTACTGAGGGCTCTGCCTCCAAGTGGGACAGGCCTCACTTGGCACCACCTAGGCAAGGCTGGGACCCAGGCTCAGGGCATATCACAGAAGAGGGGGTGTGTGAGATTGTAAGAGCAGTGACAAGGGGTGGCGCGTATGGATTCGCCTGGATTTGCCTACTGCTGCATTGTGTTGACATGGCCATGATGGGCTCAGAACAGCCCCAGGCATTTTCCTTGAGTGGTTTCCCAACATCCAAAAGAAAAAAAAGAATCATTTTAGTTGATTGTGAAGTTTTGCAACGGAGGTGCTTGGTTCTTTAATGTTAGCTCAAGGTTACGGAAATACAACCAGTTAGGATGCGGTGACTTCTGCCGGAACTCATAAACTTGCCAGGATTCAAGTGGTGTCTGAGCAACCCAGTCAAATGCTGCCTTGAGGAAGTGCTCAAATAAATGTGCTCTCCACGCTCCTGCATCTGTCTGACTCTCTTCATCAGTCTCTTGGCACATAGGGACCGTGCACACACACGCACCATAGTAACTACAGAGAATACTAACAAGGCATACTAAATATGCTAACCAAGCAGAAGCCAATAGCACTAACTATAAAAGTAACAGCAAGAAAACAGACAAAATGGGGAAATAAAAGAATTTTAAAAATGTAAAGATGGAACTAATCCAATCCACATGGCTTGCCTAGCATGGGTAATGCCCTGGTTTTAAAGCAGAGCATAGCAAAGTATATACCACTAAATACAAAATTCATAACATGAAAAATGAAGTGATCATATAATGATTTAAGAAAAATGAGAAAATAAAAACAAGGAATGAGAAAATGGAAAACATTTTAAAATAACAAAAAAGATAAGAGAATGGAAAAATGAGAAAAAAATGAATTGGGAAAAAAAAAAAACAGAGAAAAAAAATCCCAACAAGGTAGGTAGGTTGAGCAGGTCCCCAACTAGGAGCTTCCTGCATAATAATCACAAAAATTCCAGCCCCAGGCTGAGCCACGTTTGCAGCCCCAGGCTGAGCCACATTTGCAGCTTCTTGGCACTGGGTCCATGGAAGGCAAGAGCAGGAAATTAACCAATCACATCGGGGAAAACCCACAGTGGTTCGCTCACTTTTTGTTCTCAAGGAACTTTTCCATCAAAACTCAAATACCTCCAAAAAGTGTCTGTTTCGTAGAGAATGATACTTGTTTGGAAACTAAAACCTATAGCATTCTTCAATGGCTATTTCTAGTCTAAAAAATCCCCCATGAGGCACTATGCCACCCCAGGCCCAAGGCAGCAGGTCCAAACAATCACGGACTCAAACTCACAAAAACAGGAGCCAAAATAAGTCCTTCCTCAGTGTAAGTTGCTGATCTCAGGTATTGTGTCACAGTGATGGAAGTGAGAAAGATGCCTAGGCTACGTTCCATCCACAGAGCTGAGAGGAAGACAGCTTTCTTCTCCATTTCCCGTTCTATCTTCATGAGATCTCTCATCAGAAACCTTGGAATGCAGAAGGCAGTGGGAAGATACTCAAAGTGATGAAGAAAAAACGTGTCAACCAAGAACCCTGGGGCAGGAACTGCCCAACGACAGGAAACCGTGCAGTCAGCACGGGAGTGACTGCCAGGGGCAGGGGGTCTCTGGGGCGAGGAGCTGGGCACAGTGCTCATTCAGCTCTGTTGGATGTCTACACTGACCAGAAAGCCAGGAAGTGGGACTGTCACTGAGAGCCGAGGGACAGGGACCTGCCCTGAGATGCTCTGGCCCACTGAGCAGAGGACAGTTGGGGAAGTCCCGGGGGAGGAGTAGCATCCCACCTAGGCCTTGAAGATGGGCCAAAGGTGGTGGGCACAGGAGGGGGTTTGGGGATGGGATAGTGGGAGACAAGGGCAATCTGGAGACCACGTGTGGGGACTGTGGCCAGAGTAAATTTGACAGGCAGAGCTGCAGGAGCAGCTGGGCCTGCTCTCCTCCAAGACTCGGATATGTCAATCAAATTCTCTTACCAAGTGAGCAAACCTCCTGCTCCTGCTTCTTCAGCAAGCACCAAGTGGAAACCCCAGACACATGGCCCATGGGAAGACAGCCCACCATGCCCTCAGAGTCCAGACGATGGGCCCCTCATAGGCTGATGCTCTCTCCTGGCCGGGTGTGCTTGGAGTTGCCAAGGAGATGGGGGCAGTGCCTGGCTCCTCCAATTAAGACAGAGGGTATCACTGGCTTTCACTCCTCCTGATTATAAAGTACACCAAATTATCATTTAAAACCTATCTCAATACAGAAAGACACAGGAAAAATCTGCCTATAATCCTATCATTCAGGATATTTCTGCGCATGCCATTTTAGACTGTTTCTAGGCACACAAATACATATTTTTTAACACAGACACCCATACAACCAATAAACCACCACCATGGTACAAATACCCACACCAGATGCAGATCTTTCTGGCATGGCCCACTGAGTCTGGAGGACTCGGGACAGGGTTTCTCCCCCTCAGCACTTTCACATTCGGGGATGGGTCTTTCTGGGTGTGGGACGGTCCTGGGCACTGAAAGATGTTTAGCAGCCTCTGTGTCCTCTACCCACTAGGTGCCAGGAGCAAGCCTCCCCCACCCCACAGTGATGGCAATCAAAACTAAAACAAAACACTTTTTCCTTTTGTGATTAATAAATGTCATGTGGGAGAAACCTTGAGTCTGGCTGAATTATTTCTCATCAAACTTCCACTCCTCCATGTTAATATTCATTACTGGGATTTGCCAATGCTGAGAATTCATTACTGATCATTTTCGCAGTAGGTCTGGTAAAGGGTGATTCTGTATTTTCATGATTCCTTCTTCACTTCCTAAGTAAAGGAGGAAACTATTTTGAATGTAAAAGCACAAATTAGCCAAAAGAGGATGAAGAAAGATGTGTCCTGCTCAGACAGCTCAGGCTGGCTGGAGTGGCAATATTAATCTGGGGCAAGGAGGTTCCTGAACAAACTGTATTTCCAGGGTTAAAAAGGTGACTTTGTAGGAAAGGTGTCCATTCTTCACAAGCACATGACAATCCTGGACCTAAAAATAGCTTCAAAATATGTGAGGAGAAAACTGATAGAAATGAGGAGCTAAAACCTCCAGTTATGGTAAGGATTTCATCATCTCCCACTTTGACAGAGGAGACAGAAAACTGCTGAGGATACAGCCGATGTGAACATCAACTGCAAACTCGTCCTAGGGGACATTTAGAGTACATTCCACTGAAACTCCAGGACAATATTCATTGGTTTTAAGAATACATGGAGGAACATTTCAGAGACAGACCCATGATCTGAACCACAAATCTCAGTGGATTTAAAAGGATTCAAATTACACAAAGTGTGTTCTCAGACCCCAGTGGAATATGTTTAGAAATTGACAGGATATCACTACAAACTTTAGACGGATAAGGAGAGGGGGAGATTATAAACAACCTTAGGCCAATGAATTCATTGATTTTGACAAAATACACTGATTCTCTGAAAAAGAGAAGGTCTATCAAAGGTCACATAAAAAAGAAATAGAGGGGCTGGGGATATAGCTCGGTTGGTAGAGTGCTTGCCTGTCAAGCATAAGGCCCTGGGTTCAATCCCCAGCACCGCAAAAAAGAAAAAAGAAAAAGAAATAGAAAACGTGATCAGTGCTATGTCTGTTAAAGACCCTGAGCTGGTTAAAAACTTCCCACCACCTCCAGGTTCAAATGGCTTCACTGGTGAATTTTGGCAAAAATTTAAGGAAGAAATATTTTCCACAAAATCTTATGCAAACTTGAAGAAAGGAGGGAATCCTTCCCAACTCGTTCTCCAGGCCCACAGGCGAAATTCTCACTGCACAGGATAGTTGGCTGACAGGAATCCTTGCTTCTGTTCATCAGATGGCTGAGAACAAGCCCATGCCCATCACTCTGTGCCTCTCAGAACAAAACCGGCCCCTTGGCTGAACACACAGGCTCAACCTCCCACTCTGCACTCACCGTCATAGCCCCACCGGTCACTGGGCCTTGTGCAAAGAGTCAGGCGAGAGAAAGAAGGTTCTGGCACCAATGGGCAGGCAGGAGAGAAGGGCGACAGCCTGGGGACAAACCGACCTCCAGTCACAACTGAAGGGTGACTGCAGCAGGGGGGCCATTCCAGGAGCAGAAGAGCCACCGTGGCAGCCTCACACTGAAGCTGGGGCAGAGGCACATCCCCTGGGCAGACACACACAGGATGCCTGGGCCCTCCCCTGCCCAGGGGCTGGCCTAAAGAGGGATCCCAAGGCCTGAGACCCAGAGACCACTGTTGGCCGGGCTGGCCATCACCCCCAGGGATCCACAGGCCTGATAATGCCAGATACAGGGGAATGACTAGGTTGGAAGGACCTGGGTTAGGGACAGGTGGTCCTGCCAGCCGTCTCCCTGCCAGACAGAGAGGGACTGATGGCACCCTTCTGGTCATTCATTCTGCCAATGCATGGCCTAGGCGATGGGGTGTCGCTGCCTACTCTGGACACACCAGTCCCTGGCTTCCAGGCCAGGTGCAATTCTGCCCATGCCACCTAAGCCACCCACACATATCCAGTGCCCAGAAGGATCCCAACAGCCAGAAGGACCAGACACACCCCCTGAGCAGGCACACAGCCTGCCCTCCACAGGGTCCCACGGTGGGGGCCAGCCCCTGGGGAGCTCAGCAGTCAAAGGGCTCCTGACTTGGCCTCCAGCTCTCCAGTGCTGACCACCATTGTACTGTGCAGACTGCTCAGCACTAGGAGCTGCCCGAAGCCCCAAGAATGCCAAGAACAGTCTGATCCTGGTAACCTCAGGCCCTGGGACAACTGCCTGTTGGTTCCCATTTGGGCTGGGTGAGAACAAGCCAAGGTATCCCCATGAGTGCAGACTGCACTCTGGGCCAAGAGGGATAGGGAGACACAGGGCAGCCGTGAGTCCAGCTATGCACAACAGATGCTTGCCGTGGAGGGAGAAGAGGGAAGACCTCAGAGCCAACCTCAGACCTTGCTACCCACCCTCCTCAGCAGGTGTTTAGAGGCCAAGGATCCCTAGACTTTAGGCGGCCTCCAGTGATCCTATCCCAGGGCTCATTGGGGCTCAGGGAGACCAGGCAGTGGCTCGGTTGGGGAATCGGGGCAGGGATACCAAGAGAAGGACTGTATGGAACTGGGCAGGAGTGGGCGCTAAGAGGGACAGAGTCTAGCTCACCCTGGGGAGGTGGCAGTGGGGCTCAGTTCAGGGAGACCCCCATGTGCTGCCAGGCACACACTGTGCCCATACCCACGTCACCTCCAGTCCCCCACAGCACCAGGAAGTTTCTCCTT
Source organism: Glaucomys volans (assembly GCA_020662805.1). Taxonomy (NCBI): domain Eukaryota; kingdom Metazoa; phylum Chordata; class Mammalia; order Rodentia; family Sciuridae; genus Glaucomys; species Glaucomys volans. The sequence goes on from JAJEJO010050098.1 coordinate 10,592, forward strand.
GATCCACAAAAGGGGGCCCCATCTATACCCACGCAGACGCTGTAGGGCGCATTTTGGAGACCGCCCACGTCGGAGACCGCACCTTCCTCGTCCTTGGTCCCTGGGTCCCACAGCACCTGCTCCTGTCAGCGCTGCTCCCCACAGCCCCACATGGCACTGAACCTGGGCAATTGGTAAACCCTGTCTCAAAATGAAAAATAAAATAAAAAGGACTGGGGGTGTAGCTGGGTGGTAGAGCAGCCCTGGGTTCAATCCCGGAACTGCCTCCCACCCCCACAAAAAATTGTCCAATTGTTAATCTCTTGGATTTTCTTGCACCTACTAGATCTTTAAAAACAGTCAGTGTACTCTTATCAGGTGATAAAAGTTCAAAGGTGAGAGGATCCTAATAAACAATGATCACTTAAGCTAGGTTTTCTTTGAAGAGATACACATATACACAATGACTATAAATCTATCCAGTTCTAATTTATTTAACTAAATTTTCGCTGCTCTGACTGGCTGATTTTTAAATGATTGGAGTTATCGTATTTGAGGAATTTAACATGTTTAATTAGTGATAAGAAAGTAATAAAAGTCTGGTTTCACAGGCTTAAACACTTACCGAGGGTGTAAACTTTCAACACTTTAACTCTGAAACCCCTTCGTTCCTGCCTACGTGAGGTGGGCTAAATTTAGCATGGGATAAAGTCAGAAAAATCGATGATCATTTAATCTATGTGACAATAGGCAGGACGAAAAGAGGATCATTTTATCTCCTCAGAAAGGCGAGGGAGCCATTCTCTCACATCAGGAGTGGTGAGCCTCCCGCCTCGCCTGACTCTGGGTTGAAGTGGGATGCGGCTTTGGAGTGCACGACTCAGCCCTGTTTTACACACGTTCTCTGATGAATTAGAAAACAGTGGTGCCGCACACACCCACACAGTGGGAGGCGTGAGAGCTGAGGGCACAGGTGTCCAGGAGCCTCGCCTGTCTCTGATCTGAGTTTGATTGTGCTCTGATTTTCAACTGTTAAACAGTCAGACTGAAATAAGACCTAAGAAGTTTCTCCCAGACCAGCTCTATGCTGCAGCAAAATCAGCCTGGAAGAAGTGAGAGGAGCAGGAGATGGAAGGGGTGCAGGCTCCAGGGCCAGCTCCTTCCTGAGGCAGCCCGAGACGCTGAGGAGGCTGTGCCTTTGCTGTCTATAAAATGCACCGCTCGTTTCTTCTGGTAAAGCTACTTAGTCAGATGCACGGCTGCCCGCAAAGTTTTTAAATGTCTGTGGGAAGATGATCTCCGTATGGACCCCAGAAGGTGACTTTTGAAGATTCCCACCTTTGTACCTAAAAGTGTAACATATGTGCTGAGGCCATACCAGCTCCAAATTTCATGGGATTCTTGGGAAGAAGGAACATCCCTTCACCAGAATCACTAAAAAGTTTTATGAACTTTTCTCCTTCAGGGTCAGCTGCAGCAAATTAGTTTAAGAAGTATAACTATCTTAATTTTGCAAAACACAAACTCAATTGCATTGAAACTATTACCAAGTATTCGGATTGATAATGTTTATTACCAAATACAAGTTTATACAGTCTTTTAAACTATAACACTTTGAGACATTCTTATGCAGAGCGCGTGCTTTATCCATGGTGCTGTGAGTCACACGAAATATAACCGTGGGGCCAGGTGGGATTTGTGATATAAATGAATCACACTGTACTCTAATGTGTACATGGAGCATTTAAAAAAATGCTTTGTGGCGGGGGGAGGGGGGCATTTTTCCTTCCAGGAAGGAAATTTCTACAGATATATTCCAAATCACACTTCAGTTGGCATGGATTTTCTTCCAGTCTCTCCTAAAATGAACTCCAAGTACAGTTTTGCATTGATTTTATCAATTTGGGATGAATGAGTATTGTGCGGCTTCTAGCAAGTTTCCACTGATCTGCCAGAGATGACTACATCTCATGAACCAAGCGGTCATTTCTAAAAGATAATAGAAACTAATTCAGCAGGTGGTTTCTTTGGAAACTTTCTATGTCTTTTCATTTTTATTTCAAAGAGTTCCTATTTTACCACTGAAAAAACGAACCCAAGATCGCCACTAAAATACTAAGGTGTGGAAGACAGGTTTCACAATAGGTGATACAGGACAGAGGAAAAGGGACCAGCCTGCTCATTGTGGTTGGCTCACTGCTCAGACTGGACAGATCAACATCATTTACCCCAGAGGTATTATAGTTCCTCACTTAATCTAGAAATGGGGAGCATGTGTGTGCAAATGCTAAAGAGATTTTTCAGCATATCTGTCAATGAGTATGTAAATATCACAGGAAGAAACAAGCCTCTCAGACTCTATTTACCATGGACCCCTCAGCCCTTAGCTTGCCCACGGTGTCTTTGCAGAACACTCCAGAGTTACTTTGCAGCCTCAGCCTTGCCAATCGGGGAGAGCAATACAGCAACACACTGGAAATTTCCAGCTCTATGCCAGTTGTACCCTCAGGCCACACTCAGGCAGGAAGAACCGCTCAGCAGGGAGTGGACAGCCCCAGTGGCTCCCCAGCCAAGTCTTTCTGTGTTCCTCACTCCTGCTGACCAATGTTAGTGTTTGATTGACAGATGTCCTTGGCCTGCCTCCCTCCCTCCTTCCCCTCGTTCTCCTTCCCTGAGTCTGCAAGGCTGGCAGGTGCATCCCAGTGGCAGCCTGGTGGACTGGGATCCTGTGGGTGACACCAGGTGGGAGCAAGAGGACTGCAGCAATGAGCCAAGGAGTCCGGGCAGATGAGTGGCACCCAGGCTGCCCTTGAGGGGAGAAGGTGACCCGTGGAGGAGAGAGGAGGACACTCCAGTTCCCGGCCCTGGCTGGGAGGCCACACCGAGGAGAAGCCAGCAGCCCCCGCAGCTACCTTACTCCCCTGCCAGGATTGCATGAGGGCAGCACTGTAGTGTGTCCAGGACCCAGAGGTCCCCTTGCTGGGCAGACAAAGGCTCAGCCCTTCCTCGCACCTGCCACCCTTCTCCTTTCCTGGCACTGCGATGCTCCCCTGCGGTCTTGGGAGCAGCTCAGATGCCAGTACCTTCATTGAATGACCCCAAGAGGTGAGTCTACATTCCTGAGGGGGGCTTTAAGTGCCACATGGGGGGGGGGCAGGGAAGAATCCAGAGAGTCCTCCCCGGGCCCACCTCTTGCCTTTGACTGAGTAGGATGGCATCAGGTTTTCAAGTCCCCACTGTGTGTTGACAACTGTAGGTCACTTTGGCCACACTGGCAGGTTCTAATTGAAACCTGTTCTTACAGATTTTATAGTTAGGGAGAAATATCCTTGTCTCCCTGAGTTCTGAGTTCTGGGACCCAGCCTACCTAAGGGTCACCAAAGTCCCTCCCTTCAGGATAACTGATGCTTGCCCACAGTTGAGGCCTGCATTTCTCCCACAGATAGCAGATTACTTGCTGAGAAACGTAACATATCCTATTGACTTAAACCAGGCACGGCTGGAAGCAAATTGCTTTAAAAAAAAAAAAAAAAGGAAAGCAAGCAAGCAAGCATGTGGTGTCAGTGCAGTCACCCAGGTTTAACCTCGTGTTCCTGCCAGTCAGGTCTGTCTGCACGTTATTGAAACAAAAGGAGTCATGACAACCTGCTGAGGAACTCTGTGGACAAACTTCATTGCAGGTCCTGTGGGGCCTCCTGCAGAGGCAGCCCGCTGAGGACCCTGGATTCCAGAGGGCCTGGTGGCTCTAACTGTGCCGCAGGGAAGGAGAAGAGCCAAGAGTGGGCTTGTGCAAGAGAGGCGGACAAGATCCTGGTTAAACTTAGGTCAGCAGCCCACCATGGAGCCCTTCAGCCCTGATCCCCACAGTGGGCACCAGCCAACACCCAGAGCAAATGGTGGCATGGTTGGCCTGGGGCTTCTGGGAGCTCCTCTTCACCCTCTTATCCCCCTGAGCCAGGGGTACCCAGGATGGGTCCTGTGTGGCAAGAGGACAGAACAGCAGAGGGAACTCAGGGCAGCTGGGCCCTCTGGCAGGAGGGGGCAGAGGAAGGTGGGTGGGGGCACAGAGGCTGGTGATTTGTAGCCTGAGCTAGAGCACACATCTGACCAGAGGTCCAGTTACCCCTGGCGTCCAGGCCCACCCTGCCAAGCAGTAACCCACAGCCCTGTGTTGCCAGAGAAATCAACCAGGGGCTGTCTGCACGGCAGGCCCAGCTGTGGTCAAGAAGAGCCCAAGCCCAGGACAGAACAGAACACCAGCAGATGACCAAGGACATCATCATATAAGCCTGAATGTGAGGGGCTTGCCCAGCACGGCCCAGGGTCTGGGTCCAATCCCAGCACCACACCAAAATACAAAAACAAAAAATAAAAAACCCATATATATATAACCAAGTTAATATACAGGCCTTCTACCACTAAGAGAGCTAAAAACAAGCATAAACATAAACGAACCTGATTTTAAGTTAATATTCTTCCATGGCATCATTTGCTCCAACAACCATTTGAAGTCAACATTCTTATTAAAAGTCACAAAGTGATAGAAATATTCTCCTTTTTGCAAACCACATTCTTTTCCCCCAGGAATAGGTTGTCTGCAAAGCCTTCAGCTGACAGCACGAAACCACAAAGCGCATGGGCTCCTTGGAGAGAAGGGTCTTCCTGATGTTCTAATGACCCACGATCCCCACCTTTAATTGGTAAACATGAAGAGATGGAGATGACATTCCAGGTGCCATACTGTGAATGCAGTATAGATTAATGATGCACAACACAAGCTTCAACTGTTCCTCCTCTCATTCTGGATAATCATTAAAGACTAAAAGAATAAGAAGCAAAAAGATGCACAAATTGTGTAAGAAGAGTTTCCTTCCCTAACAGCGAGAGCTGTTTTCAGTGTCTGTTAATGGAAACACTGCAGAATATTCAGCAGATATTTAAAAATCTGACCTATTGAAGAAAACCAAGGAGCTGAACTAATAAAAGTTTTATTTATTTATTTATTTATTTTTAAGGATGTTGGGTTTAAACAGGAAACCCCTCAAGACAATGTTGAGGCACTTTACAAGACTGAGAGCCCACGCTTGCTAAATGAGATGATGAATTAAGAAGGTATATATTTTATTGGCACAGCATCTCCTTGAAAGAGAAAGCATGCCACTTGTGCAATACTTGGTGAATTACTAAAGCCAGGAGACCACAGGCTGTGGGCGCTGCACCGACTGCAGGTTTGGACTCGGAGCGGCCAGTGCTCCGCCGCCCCGGCTCCTCTGGGGCATGCGCAGTGAGGTCAGAGCGGCTGCCCTTGGACTCGGGTGTTGCTTCAGCTTCTCGGGGTTGCATGCACGCGCTCTCTGACGGTTATGGGAAGCCAACCGTCTGGTCCGGCTTTAAGTGAAGATCCGGTTCCCGCACCCGGCACTTGTCTTCCCAAGCCACCTCTGGGCCACGCCTCACTCCGTGCCCCGGGAGCTCCCGGGGCCCTTGGGTTTGCTGAACGGCTGCACCTGGGACGGGACTCTGGGAGGCACTGCTCCCTGCCCTGTACAAACGGAGGGGCAATCTCAGCTGAAAGGCCCCCTTCTCCACTATCCAGACGCGAAGGCGTGGCCTGGGTAAGGGACCACTAAGGCACCTGGGGCCACACCTGCCCTTCTCCGTGCACACTGGCTGAAGGGTCGCTGACCTATCGTGGATCTCTTGGCCCCGATTAGTGCAGGCCAACAGGACCAGAAGTTCCGTGGGTCCCTCCCCAAAGGAGGGGAGTTCTGGAGGAAGGTAGTTGACAGGCCCTGCATTTTCGCCTTACAGTGCTGCCCCTTGGGGATGCTGAAGTCATGTTTCCATTTTGTCTTTCCGATGAAGTCTGAGCACTAAACAGGAGTATGCACCGCCCCGAAGCAAACGGACGAATATCTGTTGGACATGTTTCTGGAGCATCAGTTACCCCACAGGGTTGGAAGAAATGGAGTTAAATAATTTCCAAGGTAAGTAATGAAAATTTAAAAATGAAGCAAGGCTGGAAAAATCCTCTTAGCAATAGTTATCTATGGCTAAAATGTCAAAACACCTTTGAGAAAAAATTTCTAAGGAGAAGCTTTTGTATATGTGTGTGAGAGGTACGGGGGTACCCAACCCAGGGCCTCCAGCATTCTAGGCAAGCACTCACCACTGGGCTACCTCCCCGGCCCTTTTAAAATATATATTTTTTGTAACCAGGGATTGAACCCAGGTGTGCTTAACCACCAAGTCACATCCCAGCCGGTTTTGTACTTTATTTAAAGACAGGGTCTTGCTGAGTTGCTTAGGGCCTCACTAAGTTGCTGAGGCTGGCTTTAAACTAGTGATCCTCCTACTTCAGCCTCCTGTGTCGCTAGGATTACAGACAAGCACCACCATCCCCAGCTAATTTTTTTTTTTTTTATTTCAAGTCAAGGAGGTCTCCCAAAATTGCCCAGCTGACCTCAAACTTGCAATCCTCCTGCATCTGCCTCCCAAGTACCTGGGATCACAGGCATGTCCCCACCAAGAACCTATTATTTTAAATAGGAAAACATTTCAAGGTGTATAGCAAGTCAATCAAAAACCCTACCAATTTCCTCAGTCACCTTATGGTACCTGGATATAAGTTACAAAGATGATGTGAGGGTGTGAAGTGCTTAGAAGGCTGCTTCCTGGCCAGCTCACTTTCACATGGTCTTCAGCCCGCACCTGCTTCCCATGCAGCTGCTGAGAGCCGGGCCTGCGGCACGCAGCTCTTCCAGCACACCAGTGGTGTAAAGTGTTGTGGTTTTTGAAGACTCAGTGGCCATTTTATCTATGCAATTAATAGTTGAAAAGCTATTGAGATAAAGAGGGCTGGGCAGCATGGGAATTCACAAGGAACGTGGGTTCTTCCAGGAAAATATTTTTTGGGGCTGTGTTCTGCCCAGTATGTCTGTGTCATGAAACAGATGGCAAAATCAGTTTTATTTGAAAGATCTTAAAGACTGAGGACCCCAGAGTTCTGGAGTTGTGTCCGTGATGATCCCTTACCAGTGTCCATGCAAACAAGCCTTAGGACTGCGCATTAAGTAAAGGGGCCTCCTTTGACCCCAGATTCCTCTTCACTTAGATCATTTCTCTGCTGCCCTCAGCTGCAGCCCTTGAACCCATCCCCCCAGCCTTCCTCCACACTGCCTCACAGGAGTGGGTCACCGATGGTCTGTTTCTCTAGATCCGAGCTTAGGTCCTTTTCTCACTTGCCTTCAGCTGCACCCCACAGCCTTGCCGCTGAGCACCGCCTCCTCCTGGTAACACTTCCCTGGCATTTTTGAGACCCTCCCTCTGCTGTCTCTAGCATCCTCTTCCTGCTCTTCCTCCCCAGGGGTCCTCAGCCCCCTCTCTTTCCTGTGAATCTTTCAGAGGGACCCCCTCCATCTGCTGTGAGCCCGCAGGCCTGGGGCCTCATCCCGGGAGCACCTGAGGTCATCCTGCCTCCACATGTAGGAGACCTGCTGCTCTGCCTGCAGGGCGCATCAGAGGCAGCCTCTTCCCTTGTCCTCCTCGCTCCTGCCCTCCTGCCGTGTCTTCCCCTTTGCTTTGAACTCGTGATCTTCTTGCCTCAGCCTCTCAAGCTGCTAGGATGACAGGCGTGCACTATCTGCCCAGCACTATAGTTTTATAGTAATGTCCAGAGTTGGGCAGAATCTCTACTCTGACTTCTCTTCTTCAATATTTTGTTGACTTTTTGGGTCTTTGCCTTTCCTCACAAACTTCAGAATCAGTTTGTTGATGTCCATAAATTTGCTGGGATTTGACTGGTTTTGTGTTGAGTCTGCAGGGTCCTGGGGAGGGGTGACAGTTCCACAGTGTGGAGGGTCCTAGTCAGATGCCTGGGTTGTTTGCCCACTCACTTAGGCTTTTTGTTTCCACAGGTTAGTAGTTTTCTTCATAATGATCTTCTTACGCTTTTGTTAGATTGTACCTATTTCTGTTTTTGGTGTTGTATTTTTAAAAATTCCAATTGTTCATGACTGGTAGGTAAAAAAGCAATTGACTTTTATTATTATTATTATTATTTTCATACTGAGGATTGAACTCAGGGACACTCGGCCACTGAGCCACATCCCCAGCCCTATTTTGTATTTTATTTAGAGACAGGGTCTCACTGAGTTGCTTAGGGCCTCGCTAAGTTGCTGAGGCTGGCTTTGAACTCGAGATCCTCCTGTCTCAGCCTCCCAAGTGCTGGGATTACAGGTGTGCCCACTGCACCCGGCGCAATTGACTTTTATAGTAACTTTATAACCTGCCAACTTGGTATAATTGTTTATTATAATTGGCTATTTCAGGAGAGTTTTTGTTTATCCTTTGGGAGGACAATCATATCTTCCATGAACAAATGCAGTTTATTTCTTCCTTCCTGATCCATCCATCCCTCCGTCCCTTCCTTCCTTCCTTCCTTCCTTTCTTTCTTTCTTTCTTTCTTTCTTTCTTTCTTTCTTTCTTTCGCTTTCTTTCTTTCCTCTTCTTCCCTCCCTCCTCTTATCCTCCTCCTCCTCTGTAGTATTTCATTACTGAGGACTTTTAATCAAATGCTGTACAGGAGTGGTGAGAGAAGACATCCTTACCTTGCTCTTAATCTTAACAGAAAGCATCTGGTGTCTCATTATTAAACAAAAGGTTAGCTGTAGATATTTATTATCAAATTGAGTGAGTTTCTCTCTATTCCTATTCTGTGGACAGTTTTTTTTTAATTGTGAATGGATTTTGGATTTTGCTAAATTTTTTTTTTTATGCATCTACTGAGATGATCGTATGATTTTTCTTCAGCCAGTTGATGTGATGGACTACACTGATTGATTTTCAAATGTTGAACCAGTCTTTAATGCCTGGAATATATCTCATTAGGTCATGGTATATGATTTTTAAAATGTACTTTAGATTTGATTGACTAATGTTTTGCTGGGGATTTCTGCATCCGTGTTCACGATAATCCAGGTCCCCAGTTTTCTTTTGGGTGCTGGGGTTGAACCCATGGCTGCATATGCTAAGCATGTGCTCTGTCACTCAGCTACACTCCCAATTTTCTTTTCTTATAAGCTGTTTGTCCGGTTTTAGTTTTGGGGTAAATCTAGCCTCATAAAATAAGTTAGGAAATATTTACTCTGTTTCTGTTTTCTGGAAGAGAATATAGAGAATTGGTATAATTTCTAGAATTTACTAGTGAACCCATCTAGGCCTGCTTCCTGCTGTCTGGGACCATTACCGATCGGTGGGTTCAGGTCCTTTAGCAGATACAGGCTGCTCAGCCCTCTGGTCCCGGAGTGAGATTTGGTAAGTTGTGATTTCCTGGGAATTGGTCCATTTCATCTGGCTGTCCAGTGTGGACGCAGGGCTGGTGTGCGTTGTGCTTCTGTATCATCCTTTCAGTCCCTGAGGCCGGCAGCGGTGGCTCCCTTCCAGTTTGCTTACTGACAGTGTGTCTCCTCTCTTTCTCCTTATTTGCCCTGGCTGGAGGTTCATCAATTTCATTGATGCTTTGAAGCACCAGTTTCCATTTCACTGACTTTATCTACTGACCTCCCTGTGTCTGTTCTTTTACTTCCACTGCTATTTGTTTTTTCTCCCGCCTACTTTGGATTGACTTGCTTTGCTTCTCCTAGGGGTCTGCAGTGGGTCTCGGGTGATTGCTCTTTCTTCCTTCCCAATAGGCCGACTCATTGTTCTGACTTTCCTCTACTGTTTTCACTGCATTCCACATATTTGGGCAAGTTGGATGTTCATTTTCACTTAGTTCAAAATATGTTTTAATTTGCGAAATAGCTCTACATAATACTTGTTTTCTTAGGAACCTGTCACCTTAGCTGTCGGAAGCCTCCCCGAGATGAACTCTCAGAAACGCCTGTGGCCCCTGCTCTTCTGCAGCGGCCTGACTCCTTGTGCTCGGGCAGCCTGGAGGGTGCGCAGCTGGAAGCACAGGTAGGCCAATGGGAAACTGGTGGGCTCCCCTGCCTGCAGCTGGCTCCTGGCATGGCTGGCAGGTGCACTTGCACCAGGGAGTAAACTAGAAAGGGCCTCGCTCTGCTGTTACCTTAGCTGTGCTGTTCAGGATGGAAACAGATCTGCTTATGGAGCTCCAGTGCAGTCTGTTGGCAATTTATTCCTTGACTGAGGAAAAGAAAATGGATTAGAAAGCAAACAAGCGGGTGAGGTGCCCAAAGGAACTGCTGTGTCCTGTGATTATGGAGAAGCCAAGCAACCTACTTTCTTTTCCAACCACAATAGACCAATCCAGACTCAAAAGGAACATTGTAAATAGTGACAACCATTTTATTTTTCCTTTTTTTGGTCCTGGGTGTAAGCACAAAAAGGAAAAACGGGAGGCAGACCTTAATGGATTCAGAGAAGCCTTTATTCCTTCACAGAGTCGGGTGTCATTCGGGTCCACTTTCCGGATGGAAAATGGCCATCAGTTACAGAGGAGACTTTGGTTTTACAGGGTACAATGATGTCATCATTGGGAGCAGACTTGACAGTCTGGGGCTAGTTGAACAGGTTAAAACCTTAATTTAGGAAGGCAGTTGTATAAAGGTTGAAACTCATTGTCTGGGGAGATAAGAGTCCAGATCCCAGGGATGAGTACTCAAATCTTGCCCATTGGTGTTGGACGTGCTTCCATTTAGGACTGATTAGCCATGGAGGAAGGCCATAGTTTAGGGCCCAGCATTCAGCATCTGCCTCTTTCCCCCAGGGCCCATTGTTATCAGGAATGCACTGGGAGAGGTGTAATGGTTGACCACTTTCCTTTCCCACTTCTCAAGCTACACCGTCCCTTCATTTTTCTTGGGGAGTTATTTTATAGGAATATTATTTTCCATAACCCTTCACTGGGGATTGAACCCAGGGTTCTTAGCCACTGAGCCACATCCCCAGCTCTTTTATATATTTTATTTAGTGATAGGGTCTCACTGAGTTACTTAGAGCTTTGCTAAATTGCCAAGGCTGGCTTTGAACTCAAGATCCTCCTGTCTCAGCCTCCCAAGCCACTGGGATGACAGGTGACCACCATTTTTGCAAAACTGTACATGGAGTTCATTTTGATAAATGTTTAAATTTCTCGAGATCTGCAACTTTGAGGTACGTAGGAAGAATGAGGAAATGGAGGCTTGCCTGAGCTGGCTTACAGGCCTCTTCCTGCAGCCGGATGGCAGGCTCTTAGCATGACAGTGTAGGAAGGCACAGACATGGCCGAGGCAGTATGAGACCTGTCTCAGTGGAGAGCTGGTCTGACGCTCCCTCAGTGTCCAGGCATGCATTTCCTGGAAGAGTGCTGAGGCTCAGGGCTGCCAGCCTAACCAGGCAGGCCAAGGAAAGATTTATTTTGGGTTTTTTTCCAAAATTGTCTTAATTTTTCTTGGTGCATTATAATTATACATGACAGTGGGATTCCTTGGACCGAATCATGCCCATGACATAATTTGGC
>JAJEJO010050099.1:0-106979 GCA_020662805.1 Glaucomys volans
CCCCCCCCCCCCCCCCCGGCCTCCGTCCTCCCTCCCCCATTCCCTTTCTCTGCTGGACTGGCCTTCCTTCTGGTTTCACAGCGTTCATTTCACTAAGTCCTTGTAGTGATCTGGTAGGTTTTCTTGAGCACTGTAATGCACATGTGTCTCACCCCTGAGCACAGAGCCCCTGAAGGGCACTGCTCATGAATTAGTAAATGGAAATTCATTCCAGAGAAATGATCCACCTCCTCCTTCAGCAACACATTCAAAAGGTGACAAGAGGCCAAACAAGAATGAGAGAGGGGACAGATGGAGGCCAAGAGGGGGATGATCCATATTTGCACAGGAAGTAGAATGGAAATGAGGCACATGCCTAGGTGACAAGTCACCGTCTCCTCCCAGGGACCAGCAGGGAAGGTGGAGGAGGAAAAGTAAACCCTGGAAGCAAATCACAGAGTGGGCAAAACATGCGCCACATGCTGCTCTTTGGGCATCTCCAGTGCAGTGGGAACCGCTGTCCCTGAGGCACTAGCACCTGTCCTTGACAAAGTCACTTCCTCCCAGCTCTCCCCCAGGCCAGCCTTTCCGAGCTGCCCACACCTCCTGTCCGTTAGCTGGCAGGACACCTGCGAGGGTGCCTGGCAGCTGCTTTCCATCCCAGATTCACATTTTAAAACAACAACTCAGTAGAAGTCTCCCGTGGTGAAATTTGGGCATTCAGAAACAGTAGGGGCTCATTTCAGCACCTCGCAGATCATAATGCAAAAATCCCCCTCCCAAGCACTATGCGGACAGAGCAGGGTCAGACCAGGATGACGTGAAACAGGTTGTGTAGGCCATTACTATCACTCGGGCAGAATCATCTCACTTTCAGCAACCCCGTGGGCCTTTGTTACAGAGCACAAAGAAAGAAAAACTATCTCGAGAGGGAATATTTTAGAGATCAGAGGAAAAACTTCTAGGCTTTTTACATCTTGTAACAAATGATATGATCTATTCTACCACTCTGGGCATGTCACCAAGATCCTTTAATTTTTAGTTCAAAAATACCCAGCTGCTTTGGGGGAAAAAAAAGCAGAAACAGAATCTTCTTAAGATGATGAAAGTAATAAATAGCACACTAGTGACTCCTAATGGAAAAGCGTTTGAGCAGACAGTCTTGTTCTGTAGGGATTATAGAGTAAGGGCTAACTGTGAAGCCAGAACTGGATAGGTAGTTAGTGTAGAAATAAAAGAAATCGGGTCAAATCAGGAAAATGGAGGACATGAAAACCACCTGCATCTGGAAGTTGAGGCTGCCCTTGGGAATGGAATGTCAGAGATCTCTGGAGCCCATTGATTACCAGATTTACCTGCCCTTATCGAGAACTATAGGCAAAGAGTTGCTAATTAACACCCACTGCGACATTACCTGCTATCGCATCAGCCCTCCCCCTGCCCATCTGCTTCTCCGCTTTTGCAACTCACCTGCAAAAGTGGGCCTAAACAGAGAGGAAGAATATGAGGGGGGAAGGGAACAAGAGAGTAAAACTTATAAAAAGGACAGGATTTACTCGCCACATGGATTCCGCCTTTGGGTCCCCTCCTTCCACCCGGGAGAAGTCTGCTTTTGCTTTTCTTTAATAAAACTTTTATTTTCCACTCTGCACTTGCCTCGGTCTGCTTCGACGGCATTATTCTTCAGCACCTGAGAAAGCAGGACTCGGCACCAGTAACAAAGGGTAACAACTGTAAGATTATGGAACTAATCAGAGCAATTCAGATTTTGATTAATGACAAAGAAGTTTAATCAGATGCCCAAGAATACTCACTCTGAAATCAAATTCCAATTACCATCCCTGGAACTTTCCCTTGGGCCGCACGGTTTTGTCTTCAGAAATGCCAGGTAAGCACACAGAAGTCAGCATCCTGCTGAGATGAGCGAGCACCACAGGGAAGCAGTACTCAGAGGCCACACTTCTGGGATTCCACCAGGACCACACAGTCCCCCAGCAGGAAGGGTCCTTGGGACCTTGGCCTCACTCCCTGCCCTGTCAAAGCCAAGAGGAGACAAGGAAAAGAGGGGGAAAGAGTAGGTTTTGTTTAAAGAGGAGCTAGGGTCAAGACGAAGGGGCTGAAACCGGCTGGACATACATAGCTCAGGGTGGAGTCCTCACCTGGCACGGTGGAGGCTGGGTTCCGTCCCCAGCACCACAGGACAAAAACAGAAGCAAGCAAGTTAAGCTGTTTAAAACCAATGGATGATAGAAGAGATGTGGACTACAAGCTCAACATGGAAGGTGCCTCTCTGAGCGGGCACAGAGATGCCGCAAAGCTTGGTGCCAGATCTTGCTCTCTGTCCTCGTCCCTGCCTGAACACTCCCCTGAGGCCCCACATGGCCTGGCCCTCTCTCTCAAGGCACAGAAGACATGATCAATTGTGACACAGGAACTCTCCTCAGCACATTCCTAATTCCAAGTTCCACCTCCGCTCACAGCTTCCTCCTCTCTTCCCATGCCCAAGCCCTGTCTGTCCCAGATCCACTTTCTAGGCTTCTACAAACAGTGCAAGGATACACCATGCCCGAAGCAGTATCTGACCTGATCCGTTAAGATCTTTTACCTACAAGATTGTAAATGTTTACGAGCATCTTGAAAGTGTAAACCACAAGCCTATTGGCATGAGCGTTTGAGAGGCACTTGAGTCAGGAGAGTAACTGGGGCAATGGCCACCTTATCCAGGTGACCTGAGCAGAGGCTCCAAGGAATCAGGAGGAGGTCGGAGCCTCTCTGAATGATCAGCATTCACCAACGACCCTGACCTTTCCAACACCGTGAGAGATGACTCTTATGTAGCCTTCACTTAAAAAGTCTAGCTGGCTGCCTTTGACTCTGAAAAGCAGGACTCTTAGAAAGCACGAGTTCCCTGGGGAAATTTCTTTCTTTCTTGGTCCAGGAACCAAGAAAAATCAAATTATTTGCTAATCAACCTCTCCTATCCCTAGCTAGAATTTCTACTTTCTCCCAACCACGTTCCAGCTACAAAAATAGCTTCGGTGATTTTAATAGCCAGATGAGACTCCGCTGCCTTAAGAGCTCAGAAGAATGCTAAGAAGCCAGCCAAGAAGGGGAAGTGCCCTTCAGACACAGCCACCTGCACTTCAGGGATGGAAGCTCTCTCTCTCTCTCTCTCTCTCTCTCTCTCTCTCTCTGTTCATTCCTCCCCTCCCCCTCTTGTTTTTGTGGAGCTGCTGATGGAGCCTGTAGGACCTCCCCCATGCTAGACAAGTGCTGTACCTCTAAGTTACACCCTGGGTCCTGGAAGCACCAGGTGGAAGCCCAATCAGCTGGATGGCTCTGGGCCAGCCCTCACCTGTGTCTGCTTCATCTGGGTCTGTCTGTCCCTCAGCAGGGCTCCTCAGGGGGCTCAGTCCTGCCCATCTCCAGGGAGCACCCGGCCACCTGCATGCTGCGGCCACCTGCAGGTCCCTGGGGATGGTCCTGAATAACTGTGGACATTCCCCTGAAGACTCACAATGGACGTGTGCAGCTGGACTGGCTCATAAGTGTCTTTATTAATATCCTGGGTGCCTGTGACCTGCTTATGCAGAGAGGGTGTGGGGGACTCCAGACAGATGAGTTCACAAGGAGCTCTGGACACTTCCTCACCACGCAGTCGGTGGTCACATCTCTATATGGCGAGTTACTCACTTAAGAGACACAGTATAACCAACTTCCAGGGGATGCCCCAAACCAGGAAGGACTCTAGAGGCCCATGGCCCTGAGCCCAGGGAGTCTGGACAGCGCCAGCTCTGTGACTTTGAACACACTTCTTACCGCTTCTCAACACGCATCCTGTAATCTGTTAGATGGGCATGTGTGGCTAAAAGGGGTCGAAATGGCATAATCTTTAAGCAATAACTAATGCTGTTGTCGTTCATGTTATCAAACTCGCTCCAGGAGGTGACGACCTGTGTTCCCTCAATCATGAACAAGTGCCACTCAAATCAGTCATCGCTTCTCATAATCCATCCTCAAAGGCAGTTCAGAAAATAAGATGCTAACTGCTTACAAATTATTTTTATTGTGTTTATTTCTACAGAACCATCTCCTTTCCTCCACAAACCTGGAAGAAAAGACAGAGAGGAGTAGGAGGGACAGGAGCAGGTGGGAGAGGCGCAGGGCCCCGCACAGAGTTCAGTCTCTGCAGCCTCCGTGGGACACACCTGCAGCGCTGTCCCCCAGGCAGCTCTAGGCCAGCTTTTCAGCCGCTAAGTTATTCCGGACGCAGTGTTTTTGAATGCTTTGGAGGTACTGGACACTCCCTTCATTTGAACCCTGTGGAGTGAACTGCTGGCTCACTTCCCCTGCACGCAAAGTCCTCTGGGAAAGCTCACGCTTTTTGCACGGCTACCATGTGCAGCAGTAACCGGCTTGTCTTTTGCACTATCTTCTACATTTCCATGGAGCTCAGGGTCATTGTGCTTCCTTTGCCTCTGAAAACTGGATCCTAGGCTGCAGGAAACCTTGGATTATGCAGCAGATGTAGGCCAGCGTCCCGGGCGCTCACCTTGATCCCTGCCTCTGCTCCCCTCACCCAGGTCTCCTCAGCTCTCCTGGCTCTGAGCGGCCTCGGCTCCGCGTCTGAGTAGGAAGCTGAAGAAGCTTCCAGGGGTCTCCTGTCAGCCCCCACAGGCAGAGGGAGAGGCTGGATCACACTGCAGGCAGCTGGCGGTTGTGGGCCGGCATGCCTGCCTGCGGCCTTCAGAGGATGCTTCCGCAGCGGGAGTCTCTTTCTGTAGCTGTGCTGGGGGTGGAGTGGCTCCCTGGGCCAAGCTGGGGTGGAACAAGCAGGATGGGGGCTGTGCTGATGGTCTTCTGCCCGACCTTGTTCTGGTTCTCATTAGGCCTCTGACTTCCGAATCAGAGCAGGCAGGGCAGGCTCATGGCAAGCCCCCTGCCTTGAGCTAGCTGCGTCTTAGGGCGGGGGTGGGGATTGGGGGGGCCCTCCAGCCGTTGACACTAGTCGCCTTGGGTTTCCTGTAGCTTAGGATAAGGTAGGTGGCCATCACCTAGGCACAGCGTCACCTGACTCAGCGGGTCTGCCTCTGGGAGGGGCTCAAATCAGAGCAGAACGCCAAGAATAGTTGTCACACAGAACAAAAGTTGTTGGTAGCAAATAAGGAAATCACACTCAAGGTGTGAGCCCCTGAAAAGAGCGCCAGCCACACTTTATCTGGGCAGGGAACGCACACGGTGGGGTGGGATCCCTCAGCGTATGCTCAGGGCCATCGAGCAATCCAGCCATCCTGCCAGCCTGCCATCCTGCGGGCACACTCTGACACATGCACCTTCGCCTTGGTGCTTGTACTGGGAAAAGGAGGCCCCTGCTCTTCCCGGATGGGATTTGGGCATTGTGATGAACTAAAGTTCACCTCTGGGTCACTGGCACATGCTCCTTAGGGTGACTGGCAGAATGTTAATTCTGAAAAACAACTTTAAGGGAATTTGATAGAAAAACAGTTTGACTTGGGGTCTGGACACAAAGGGAGACTGCCTGCCACCTGCTTCCTCAGGCTGCCCCTCTGCTGACCATCCCTGTGGGCCATCAGGTAATCCTGAATCTTTCCCTTGTATTGCTGGATAGCATGAACTGGGGGTAGGGACCCCTGTAGCCAGGGCCTGGGGCAGTGCTCGGTTCCTGCTCCTGGTCCACGTTGGTGCTTGCGCCGCTCTGGTGTTCTCTGAACTGCCATCCTCGCTGGGACCAAGAACTGTAAGACTTCCAGGAGGGTTTCTACTCCTAAAGAAATGGAGCGCAGGCTGTGGTACCTGCTGCCCAGGGTCTGCTCCGGCAGCTCCTTGAAGTCTCTCACTGGGGGAGCACTGGGGAGACCATGGCTCCAGGCCCGTCCCTCCTCCCTGTGTTCACTGTGGGGAAATGGCTGTGGGCAGCATGAGGGGGACTGCCACACAGGCAGCAGTGACTCTGTTGCACACCTGGATGCTCGAGGGGCCTGGACGCTTGGTGCTCGCCCTCAGGGCTGTGCACATGCCTGGGCGTTCCCGATCTTTGCCTTTCACTGCCACTGTGGTCCAGGACAGCGAGAAACCCGTCCTCTGCTAATGCCCTCTGTGACCACAGAGTGTGCTGCTCAGAGGGTTTCATGAGGTGGGGGTGACTGGGGTCCTCGTGCCCTGCACTTCCTGGAGCATTCCTGCGGGCTAGAGTTGCTCTCTGTTGTCTCTTGCTAATGACCTTTGTGACCTCTGGATCCCAGGGCCCAGTCAGGAAGTTCCAGGTCTATTGTGTGGCTGCCAAAGCTGCCTGGCTGGGGGTCTGGAGGCCCCGGTTGGTGGCAGTGGGTCTCCTTATGCGCAGAGATGCCCTGAGCATGCCTGCGGACCTCCTGACCTTGCGAATGGTGCTAGCAAACTAAGCAGAAGAGAGAAAAATGAGAGGAAGAACAAAGAAGAGCGAATGAAATTGTAGTCAAAGTCCCTCAAAAACTAGCTTCCTAGGTGAAAAATAGTAAAATCCTTGGCCCTGCTAGCCAGGGACTTCTGTAAGTGCCTGGAATTTTCTAACAATGGTTCCTTATCAGGTCAGAGCAAGAAAAGGATCTATCACAGGTGGGGATAATTCACAGTGGATCTTTCACCTTTGGTCTCAAGAGCACTTTACTCTTTTTGAGGACAGAGGAGACACCTCCCCCAACCAGACCAAAGAACTTTTTCCAAAATGTGGCTTATAGAGATCAGTATTTATTAACAATTAAACCCTGTAAGATGTTTCAGTGGCAATTTCTAGCTTAAAAATCTGTAATAACTTTTGTTTTCTAAAGGGCTTATAATGTCTACACTCATTGATTTCCATCTTCTTCAAACTCTGACCAATGGGTCTCAAATGATGGCACGGTTCACTGGGGTCACAGTTGTGTTGGCCACGACTCTGTCCTTGACTGGCCTCTCTTCAGACTTCTCTCACCTTCCAGGCCTCCACCTAGCCCTCCATGTCTGCCCCACATTGCCCATTTCTAGCAAGAGCCTTGCTAAGGCAAGTGAGAGCCCTCCGCCCCCATGTAGATACTGGGTATCACTCCTGATATCAAATTCCTTGTCCCCTACCGCTGGCGTCTGCTGGCCCTGGCCTGCCTTCAGCAAGAATCCTGTAGCCTTGTTCCACCAGGTCCCTTCTGTCCTCTTAGTAATTTCCAGCCACTGACTCTGACCCTGCTCTGGGGCTGCAACCCTCTCTCCTCCCGGCTGTGTTGGGCATGGAGCAGTTCCATCCCTGCACCTCTTCCCTCCCATGGCAACAGTTCCTGAATCAAACCTGCCTTTACTGCCTCGTCGACTACTGTCCAGTTCTGGATTTTCTTTATAAGAAAGCATTCTGTTACCTGTTACGTAAAATTCAAAGCTGGACTTTAGTAACACCCATGTCCCAAGGGATGATAGTCTTCATCATATTTTTTATTCTTTTTCAAAATTTTCCCTAGAGTCTTCAGAGCCCATTTCACTCTCCCATGATTCCTGGAACTCACGGGTAGAGGTGGCCTAGAGGGCCTCAGGGGTGCTCAGGGACCCCGTGTGGCTCCAGCACTCAGCAGGGGATGGGCGGGAATGGGGAAGTTCCTTGTCCTTCTCCGAGGCTCTTCTGGCCTGGCTCACTGGCTTCTTAACCTTCGTTGACTGGCAGATCCACCGACAACCAATTCCCTTAGTTTGTTTGTCTGAGAAAGTCTTCATTTCTCCTTTGTGGAGGATAATTCATCAGAGACAGAGTTCTAGGTGCTTCTTTTCTTTTTTTTTCTTGCTTGTATGGATTCAGAAGAAAAGGTTGATACGAATTTCTATACTCATCCTTCTCTAGGGAAGGTGAATCCCCTGTCACCTCCAGTTTATTTATTTTATTTATTTTTTTATTTTTTGAGGTTTGGTCTCCTAATGTAGCTGTTGGGGTCTTCTGTTGTTCCTGCTATTCGGTTTTATTTTGTATTCACCTGTTTACTGCTCTCTGAGCTTGTTAGTGTGTGCTATCATTAATTTAGGAAAATTCTTATCCATTATTACCTCATTACCTCAAATATTTTTTGCTTCTCTCTCTCTCCTTTTGGGAGTCCTTTACACATGAGTTGCACTTTTAGGATGGCACCCCCGGTCTTGGCTATTCTGTTTCTTTATTCTTTGTTTGACTTGCTGTTCAGTCTGAGAAGTTTCTGTGGCCCTCAGCCATTTTCAGTGTGCTGCTGTCTGTCGAAGATTCTCCATTTCCTCCACAATGTTTTGATTCCTGGCATTTCCTTTTGTTTCTTTCTTGGGGTTTCAATCTCTCTCCTTCCACTACCCATCTGTCCTGGCAAGCCCTCCACTGGTTTCCCCAGAAGGCTTAGCATATGTTTATATAATCCTTACTATTTAAAATCCTGGGTCTGACAGTTCCAAATTGCCTGCGTCTAGTTCTGTTGCTTGCTCTGCTTCTTTGAGCTGTGTTTTGCCTTTTAGTGCGTCTCATCATTTTCCGCTGACTTAGATGGATGTACCGGTGAAAGGAACTGAGGCACCCGGCCTTCTGTGGGAGGTTTTACGGTCACTCGCCCTGGGCTGAAGCTTTGCCGTACTCTTTGCTTCAGCCACAGGTGTTGGAGACTAAAGCTTCCTCTGGTGTCCTTGTTTTTCTTTTCTTCCCCTGTTCTCTTGGGTGTGTCATCGCATAGGAGCACTGTGGATGTAGAGCAGGCTGTGGAGGCAGGGGGATTGGGTCTCAGTCTTGTAGTGTATCTTTGCCCCTGGGGTGCGTCCTTCACGGGTGCCTCTGGGCAAGCACCCCTGCTTGGGTGAGAGGGGAAGGTGGAAGGGGCTGGAGCTGGGTGCCTCCTGCCGGGAATGTTAGGCTCACAAGTGGTCAGGGAGGTCAGGCTCCCTGAGAGCAGGCTTTTGTTAAGGAGAAAAGAAGGCTCCAGATTCATTTTGGAATGGTTGCTTTTCCCCTCCCTGTGGGCAGCAGGAGGGAGTGTCCCTCTGATGTTTATTCTGTCCACCTGTGGGGCTCTGAAACCTGGGCCACCAGACGGCTAATCTGAACCCTGCACCTCAGCCAGGCCTTGTCCACAGTGCACCTTCCCTACTTTCCCGGTGGCTCTGGCTGCAGGGCTGGCTTCTGTTCCTGAACTTCTGCCCCTGGTAGCTGGGCTTCTCTGAATTCGCCTGGCTCTCCAGCTTGGGGGGCACTGGTTTGACCTGTGACCTCAGTTCTCTGATGAATTTAAGAAAAGGTGTTGATTTTCAGTTTGTATGGCTTTTTTTCTTGTCCCAAGGACAATAGTGAAAATGTCTAACCTCGGAAAGAGAAACCTCTCTGGGGCTTCCCTTCAGATATTCCTCCTCCTCTAAGTGATCACCACGGGCATGTGTTGTCACCCCGGCCAGGGAAACCTGAGTCTGGGGCTTCTTCGGTTGGTATTCAGGGTGTGACTCGACCGACTGCCTCCCTGGGAATGCGGGTGCTACCTCGTTGGGATTTTAATTTGCATTTACATGAACATGAGGAAGTTTAGCACATTTGGATTTTTTTTTTTCCTGAATGACATGTTCAAGTCTTCTAGCCGCCTTCCTCTGGGGCTGTGTGTCTTCCTGATTACAGGGTCTCTCTTGCATGTGTCAAAGGGATTTGTCCCCACTGTGACTTGCCTTTTCTGTTTCTTAATGGTTTCTTTTAATAAACTGAGATTTTTGACTTAAATGCTGTCCAATTTACCAGTCTCTTACTTTTGAGTCATAAGCTTTTTTTCTTTAAGAAAAAATAGAAAACCAAAATACCTACAATCTGGACACAGTGGCACACATCTGTGATGCTGGCTACTCTGGAGGCTGAGGCAAGCGGATCACAAGTTGGAGGTCAGCCTCTGCAACTGAGACCTTGTTTCATAATTCACAATTAAAAGGGTGGGGCATATAGCATGGTGGTACACCTCTGGGTCAATCCCCATTAGAGGAAATAAAAAGATTAATACCTGCTTAAGGTCACAAAAGTAATTTATCTTAGGAAAGTTTATTTTTCTTTTGTGGTGCTGCATATCCATCCTGAGGCTTCACATAAGCGAGGTAAGCAAGCACTCCACCACCACCCAGGTCTGGAAGTTTACTTTTTAGTATTCGTATTTAAAGCTGCGTGCTTTCTTGAATTGATTGCTGTGGGTGAGAGATGTTAATGTACCTTTTTACATTTTGGCACCGTTCCTTTTAAAACTTGTATTGTGATCTGCAGCGCTCACTGTGCGGTGAATCTCATGTCCACCTGTGTGGCTCTGTTTTGGTGGCCTCACTGTCCGATTCAGGGCTTGTATTTTCTTTCCCTTGGTCCATTTTCTCCTCCTGTTCCAACGTGGCTGTCTGAACTCCCGCAGCTGAGTGTGCTCCTCGTGGTGGTCCTCGAGGTGTCGAGGGGTTTCTCCCACGTAGTTCTTCTCCTGCGAGAGTGCCTGGGCTTTGCTTGGCCTCTAGTGTCTCCTCTAGACTTTAGAATTAGATTGTCCAGTTACGCTTCTTAAGCCCGATTTCTGTTTTGGTTTACTTAGTGTTAATTTTTAATTGGATTTTACTCCTTGTCACAGTTAAGACAATTCTGTGTGTGTGGGGCTGGGCAGGGAACCCAGGGCCTGTGTCCCCCCACTGAACCCCCTGCCCTGGGTCCCACAGTTTTCTTTCTGTGATCATGATGAGGATCATAATGTCATCATGTTCCCAGGTGACACCAGCACTCAGACCCTTTTGCATTCACAGGAGCCCCTGCGACTCTCAAGTCCTAGGGAGGAGAGAGGGAGGGAGAGAGAGAGAGGGAGGGGGGATCCAGAAGAGGGTGAAGTGCCTGACTGGCTGAAGACCCCATGCTCTTTCTTGATGAAAGGTCCCCAGGCCTGAGACAGAGCCAAGCCTTGGTCACCTGGGTTAAGCAGTGAGGCACACATTTGACAGGATAGTCTGGGGGCTAGGGCCCTTTGTCCCCTGGGTGGTCAGTCCCTGTCAGGTGAATCTGATGACAGGGGCAGGTCCCATGCCACAGGTGGACAGGCAGCCAGTGTTGTATTTGTGAATGTGGGGTCCCCAGGCTGCAGCCACTCCTGGCCCTCAGGACTCCACTGGCATGGGGCTGCCTGTTCAGCCACACCAGGCAGCAGCCAACAGAGGGTGCCAGGCGGGTGCACAGCACTGTCCAGGCAGCGGTATGAGGGGCCTGGAAGAGCCACCATCCCACTCTTGGCCAGAGAGGAGAAGTAGCTGGCTTTCTCTGGATGGAGGGGGGCGGCTAAACTCGACAGAAGGCTATAATTTCAGGGGGTCTCCCACCCAAGACCTGCCCACCCTCCATTCCCATGAGTTTCCCAGAGCAGAGGAGAAGCCATGGTTGCAGACCAGTGTGGCCACAAGGTGAGACCACAATGCATCTTAACCTCTGGTGTCAACGGCCAGATCACGTTGATGTGACTGCACTGAGTTCACAGATTGGCCTCATTTTAATCATCTTTGGTAGAAGTCAGGATGACTGTGGAGAGAAAAACACGTTTTTGAAGAACTCTCGCATGCGTGTTAAACATTGCCCTGGCATGGCCTTCGAGTGTCTGCTCATCTGCCCGTGGGCTGGCCCAGACCTGAGCTCGTCACCATCCTCCCATCACCATTCTCTGGAATGACCACAGACGGGAGCCATCTTCCCAAAGCCCTGAACAGCGAAGCTCCTCAGGTTGATGTGAACCTCAAGGGGCAGCCTCGGGCCTCATACATGACCAAACTGCCAAGGGTGGTCCCCAGAGACAGACCAAAGGCCAGGATGAGAATGTGATGTCTTCATGTCACCAGCAGCTTCCCAACAAGAACAAGACGCTGCCACAATGGCACCCTTGCCCTCTTGCTGCTTCCTCTGCTTGTACTTATTCTTACTTCACCTGGCAGGAGACTGGCAGAGACAGTGGCTTCTATGGACAAACAGGAGGCTCTGCCACACCACCCCTAGACCTTCACGTGTCCTGAGGGATCCTTGAGTCCCTCCAGCAGGAACACTGTCAACACCCTAATGGCCACTTTCTGTTGAAATGATACTAGAGGCCCCCTCTGTCTTGGGATTTAATCGTCTAGTCATGGGGTAGTAGGTGATGAAATGGGGCCAGACCCCCGTGTTCCTTAACAGGGTGAGGAGTGCTCTCCAGTCCAAAGGTTCTCTCTCCATGCCATCTGGCCAGACCCTTCAGATCCAGCTAGGACCCACCCACA
Source organism: Glaucomys volans (assembly GCA_020662805.1). NCBI lineage: Eukaryota > Metazoa > Chordata > Mammalia > Rodentia > Sciuridae > Glaucomys > Glaucomys volans. The sequence goes on from JAJEJO010050099.1 coordinate 12,232, forward strand.
AGGCTTGCTCAGGCAGTGGGGCATTCAGCTTCCTGGGTGTTCCTCTGGCCCTCAGAAGGCCTCAAGGGCCGTCTATGAAGTCCAACCCTAATCTGGTCCCCCGTCCTGCCCAGGCCACATTACCTGCTGCCTGCTGACCGCGAGGGCTCAGACCTAGCAGCCCTCTCTCTCCAGGGACAGGCACACTCCACCCACCCAGAACCACTGCCTGCCTGGCTTGGGCATCACAAAGCAGAGCACTCATCCTGACAGGTTTGGGAGAAGACGCCAGCCCCGCTGAGGGTGATGGCACTTAGGCTGGGTCTGCTAAACATGGTCTGCCCTTGTCTGGCGATCAGCCTCGGGCCCCCTGGAACTGACAGTGAGGGACTCCCTCTGCAGTCAGCAGTGACAGGGCAGGTTGGTGCACGGCAGAGATGCCAGGGCATGTGAGTGAGTTTCCATGTCCATGGCTTATTTCAGTTTGTTTCATGTATACACAGACATCTGTATTTTATTTATATATTATGTAGACATCTATATATTATTATATATTGTATTTCTGCATGTGTACACACACATATATATCTATATATATATATAGATATATACACACACATACATATATATACATATGTATCTACATATGCAAATACCAGGGATTGAACACAGGGGCATTTAACCACTGAGCCACATCCCCAGCCCTTTTTTATTTTTATTTTTATTTTGAGACAGAATCCTGCTGAGTGGCTGAGGCTGGCTTTGAACTTGCATCCTGCTTCAGCCTCCTGCTTCAGCCTCCCAAGCCACTGGGTTTACAGGCATGTGCCACCATGCCCGGCTATATTCCACATATTTTGAAACATATGTATAAAATAAACATAATGCATGGAAACACCCGAACACACAAATTTGAAGACCTTCCATCCAGAAAACAAGTTTGAAGATATCACCAAAGGCCTAACCCATAAGGAGAAGTAGAGAAGCTGGAAGTCCTTAAAATCAAAAACTGGGGCTCTGTGAAGGACTCTAGGGAACATGAAATGACAAGGTACGGAATAAGAGAAATATTCAGAAACCAGCTGGAAGGTATAAAGAACCCTCAGAACAGCATTGTTCCATAAAAATCCAATGACAAGACACCAGCATTTCACAGAGGATATGAACATGTGGAAGATGTGTTCCACGTGGGGTGCACGTGAGTCACGGGGGAGCATCAGGAAGCATCCCCTTCCACGTACACAGGAACCGCATGAGTGCTGGTGAGCTTGTGGAAAAGCAGGTCACTCCCTGTCAGCAGAGGTCATGCAGAATGTCACAGCTACTCTGGAAAAAGGCATAGCCCTCCCTTTTCCTTGGTACCAGGATTTGAACCAGGGATGCTTAACCACAGAGCCACATCCCCAGCCCTACTTTGTATTTTATTTAGAGACAGGGTCTCACTGAGTTGCTTAGGGCCTTGATAAATTGCTGAGGCTGGCTTTGAACTCGCGATCCCCCTGCCTCAGCCTCCCTAGCCGCTGGGATTTAGTGCCACGGTGTTCCACAGCTCTCTCTAAACACCAACCAAGAAAGTATGGTTGGGGCAAGGCCCCCACAACCTGGACTGTGCAGTAAAGGGCTGACCTCTATAGAGGGCTGAAGTGTGCCTTTTCCTGGACAGCCGACTGCTGGGTCTGAGCCCTCGCCTGCTGGCAGCAGGTGCAAGTGAGTGGGGTAAAGTGGCCCCTGCTGGAGGAGGGACCAGGCCAAGTGATGGAACGGTTGGGGAAGCTGTGGGAATGGAGAGAGGATTTTGCAGGCACATGGGGTGGGGAAGGTGCACAGTGGCTGGCAAGACAGGAGGGGGAACACTTGCAGAGACCCAACAGACGTGGCACCCTTACTTTTCAGAACAACCACGAACAACAGAAACAAAAAGCATGTGCAAACCATCCAAGCCCCTCGACTCAGCCTCCTGGTGTTTATTTCGGAGAAGTCCGTTGGGCCTTTTTCACCTTTCTCATTTTCAGGAAATGCCTCCGACAGCTAATAGAGCCCCAGGTTTCCACCATGAAGAATGTGGCCTGAAGGCGAAGGACCTGCCCGGAAGAAAGGGGGCTCTGGTGAACGCGGGCAGTCGGGTGCAACCCTGGGAAGGGAGGGCTGTCCCGGAACGACAGAGGGACGCAGGCGGCGCCAGCCCCTGGGTTCGCGGAGCTTCCCATAGAGGAGGTGGGGCTGTGCTCCGCGCCTGGCCCCTGCGGACAGACGTGGCCGCCAGGTGGCGCCCGACAAGCAGCTCCAGTGACAGAGCGGCCGCGGGCGGAAGCTGGCGGACCAGGGTCCCCGGAACCGCAAGCCCAGCTGCGGAGTCCGAGTCCTGGAACTTCAAGAGAGGAGGCGATTCCGTCCGAGTGCGAGCTCGGGGTCGAAGAGGGACGTGGGATGACCGCTGCGAGCCGCGTTTCGGGGGGACCGCGCCCAGTCGCTGTCGAACTCCGCATCTGGACACCTCTGGCCACGGTCCGAGTGCGCGCGCCGCGCCCTTCTCAGCAGAGCGCTTCGGGGCCGCCCGGCCCCTGCGCCACGCAGCGCGACTGCAGAGGCACCGCGTGGCACGCGCGGGACGCAGGGCCTCGCCGCCGGGTCTCAGGCGCGCGGCGCTGCTCAGAGCCCAGGGAGGCGCTGTGGCAGGTGGAAGTGGCAGGAACCCGGACCTCAGGGGTCCACGGGGGGCGGCGGGAGGGTCGCTGAGAAGCCGAAGCGCAGAAAGGACACGGGATCCTAAAGAAACGGGGGGCGGTGGGCCCACTTCCAATTCCACAGGGTCTGGAGCAGGAAGAGGGGACTGACCCAGATGGCCTGACCTGAAGACGATGCGTCAAGGTGGGCAGGACCCGCGCAGCCTCCCAGAAGACTCCGCTCCTTCCCGGAGGAGGTGTAGACCTGCTGAAGCGGACGGCGGAGCGCAGCTCTCCCTTCTCTCTCCAAAAGGCGTGGCTCCTGGGGTCCCCTCTCTCTGCCACAGAGCGGACTGTGCCCACGTCTAGGCACGCGATTGTCCAACTCTAAACAAAGGTGCAGGCACCGGTGGTGTGCGGCTCAGGGACCGCCTCCAGAGGCGGGGCTGCAGGGGATGGGAGCTGGGGTCTTCGATGCACAGACATCCAAGCTCGCTCTTTCTCTAGCCTGCTTTTTTTTTTTTTTTTTTTTTTTTTTTTTTGCCTCGGGAAGAGTCTGAAGTCCGTCTCATGCAGTCTGTCAACATTTGCGTGGGAGAGATTCAGGGAGGATGCAGTCTCAGGGTCTAGTGATCAGCCAACGTGGATGGAGACGATTCCAACTGTCCTTGCCACGTGACTTAAGGCCTTGACCCTATCAAACATTTGCACCAAACTAAAGTCAGTGGCCAAATAAATTTAGAAAAGTCCTCCGGTACTTGCAAGGAAGAGGTCACAGTTAAGGTCTGTCGGTTCCTCTTTTTTTTTTTTTTTTTTCTTTCTTTTTTTTTTTTTATGGATGAAGAAACTGTGGTATATATACACATGGGAATATTATTCAGCTATAACGAATAATAAAATTATGGCATTTTCAAGTAAATGGGTGGAATTGGAGAAAATCATGTTAAGTGTCGGGTCCTCTTCCTGCGCAGCAGGAAACCCAGAGAGGAGGTTTCACTGTGCTGCGGTATTCGCTTAAATGAGCAATTTATTTCCTATCACTTGCAGGATGGAAAACAGCTTGTGCGTGATCAATTTTCATGTATTTGATCTTTGTCCCGTATTCAAATAAATTATTTTAGATAAATATCTGGGAAAAACAATCAAACCTATTTAAAATCTTGTTATAATTTATTTTCAAATTTAAACATTATTTTTGACTATGGTGTGAAGCCACTTCAGATTTCCTAATCTCCTTCAAGATGTGGGGCTAAGAATTGAATATAGAATTCATTTGATTAGTGCTAATTAAAAAGATTCTCATGATTGGTACATTTCACACTCAGGGTGACTCTTCTATCATGTTTTCTATAGTAGCACACTCAGGATTATCATAGTTTCTAGAGTATTGACTACTATTATTAGCTATCATTTTCTCTCTCTTTTTGCTATCATTTGAATATTATCTGTCATTTCCACCCAATTTTTAGGTCAATTTTATTTTTTATAATACTAAAAATTGATGCATTGGGCTGGGGATGTGACTTAGTGGTAGGTGCTTGCTGAGCATACTTGAAGCCCCAGGGTTCAATTCCCAGCATCACATGGGAAAAAAATTGATCCATGATGAAATGCTACACATTCTACCTCTAAACACTGCTGTGTGCTGATTTGTGAAGAACTTTCTTCACAAATTAGGTACTGAAATGTTACTTTTAATCTTTAAATGTTGATACAGGGGGGAAAAAAGCATTGAATTAGGTGGATTTCACCTTTTATATTTTTTGTTTTGTTTTTTGATTTTTTTCTTTTCTTTTCTTTTCTTTTTTTTTTTGTACTGGGAATTGAACCCAGGGGCCCTTAACCACTGAGCCTCATCCCAGCCCCTTGTTTTTGATTTTTATTAGAGACAAGCTCTCGCTGAGTTGCTCAGGGCCTTGCTAAATTGCTGAGGCTGGCTTTGAACTCCCGCTCCTCCTGACTCAGCCTTCCCAGCCACTAGGATTATAGGTGTGTGCCACCTCACCAGCTAGAGTGTTATTTTTAATGAACAATTTTGGTGGGAGATCTTTGTCCCTGGATCGTTATCAACAGCATTTAACAAATCTTCAGTTGTTCAATGTAGTTCATAACTTCCCGAGTCTGTCCTCCTGTCCTCTGGCTCATCTACCACCTCCACTGTGTGTAGGGAGGAGGAGCGTCTGCAGGCAGAGACCTGTCAGCCTCACCTACGGAGGTCACATGTTCCCAGGAGGAGGACAGCAGTGGAGTAAGGCGTGAAGTTCCCTCTGTGAAGAGTGAAAGAAGGTCAGTATCTCATTAACCCACCAGAGATTTTTTAGGTATCCCAGAGAAATATTTTCATGGATGCATACTTTTATTAATATTCAACATATGGATTTGAAATATTATATTCCTGATAATACAATGCTTAGATTTGAGGGGTTTTTTTCCCTAAAAGGTCTCTGTTCGGACCATGTGGAATAATTCTTTGTATTATAAAGTCATATTATAAAAGCTTTAACAAATTATCAAAGTAAGAACACAGTGATATTATGTAAAATACAACTTGACCTCAAAACCCGGACCTCAAAACATAGGAATAGTAAATTTTACATTAAGATCTCTCTCTCTCTCCAAAATCATAGTAAGCAGTCTTTCTCCAAAAGTCAGAAGTTGTTGTCTTGCATAGTTTAATTGTAAGGTGCTGTGTGCTGTATTATCTTACTCAGCCATCACTGGTAAGGCAGACAGTTTGGTCTTTACAAAAATGAGATAATTTTGAATTTTATAAGCAAAATATCTATTATGGAAAATTTAAGAATATGTAAGAGCAGTTTAGTCCATGGCACATTAACTATTAGAGAGTTTGAAAATGTGTCTGTGATGGCAACTTAACATTCAATCATAAGCTTGCATCATAACGTTCTTACATGAAGGCGTCGCAGTGCTGATTTACACTATTTCCAGTTTGCACCCTTGTAGGCAATGTGGCAGATGTTTACTTTAAATAAGTATTTCTTCTGATTCTTTTCTTAAGAGAACTGAGAATTTCCAGACTGAAACTTATCAATTATGTTTTTAAAACTATTGACTTTAACTCAGCTTTTCAAATTCCTTTCCAGAAACATAAAAACTTATATTTCAGTCCAACTGTATAAAAAGTTCTCCCCACTTACTTGCCAATTCTTAGTATGTTAATTCTTTACCGAATTCACAAATGAAAAAATGCTATTTTGAAACTGCAATCATGCAATTGGAATCATGTAAAAATCCTTTTCCTCTCATTTTTTATTACTTTTTAAAACTTCCTTGATATCCTCTAAACCATTATGTTACATGAGATTTTTGCATGGATTTCAGTCTATCTATTTATATCAGGGATTGAACCCAGAGGTACTTAACCACTGAGCCACATTCCCTGACCCTTTTTATTTTTTTTTAAGAAAGGGTCTTGCTAATTTGCTGAGGTTGACTTTGAATTTGTGATCCTCTTGCTTTAGCCTCCCCAGGCACTGTGATTGCAGGCAAGCGCCCCCACACCCTGCTTCATGGATTTCAGTTCTTTATGTGTTGATTCAATATTTTGTCCTGTTTCCTTTAGTTCTAGTTTATTATTTTATAATAATGTCACGTAGTCAGTTCACCTTTATGTGTGGGTATATTTTTTCCTGTGTTATGTTAATTATGCTATTTCATATTTAGTATTATGAGCCCTCTAGAATTAATTTTATGGCACCATGCAAAGAATACAACATTTTATTTTCCCAATAGTAAACAATTCTCTCAATGTTATTTAATAAATACTTCATATTTCTCCTATTGATTTTAGTAACCCCTCAATTATGTGGCATATGCTTCTCTTTCTGGTTTCCCTGTTTTGGTTTATTGAATTTCTATCTAATCTTACTCACTTTAATACCAGTAGAAAAGTCATTGTCAGGGCTGGGGTTGTGGCTCAGTGGGGGAGCACTTGCCTAGCATGTGAGGCACTGAGTTTGATTCTCAGCACTGCATATAAATAAATGAATAAAATAAATGTCCATCAACATCTAAAAAAATTATTTAAAAAAAGGAAAAGTCATTGTTAATCCTTGTTTTCAAAATATTTTTGCCTTCTCTTTGCATAGTGATAATTCTAGGCCTTTAAACTGTTTTTACAAGTTATTAAAAATTCCTTTGAGATTCTTTTAATTTGAATTAATTAAATTTGGGACAAATAACAACACAAGTGTTTATGGTTAAGAGCAGAGATGATATCATCGCTCAGCCAAGTCTTCATTCATGTCTCTCAGTCCACTTTCATAGTTCTGTGAAAAAAATTCTTGTGCGTATAGGCACTTCCTGTTAAAATTCATTCCTAGTTCTTTGTAATGATGTTGATGGTGAATAATCACATCTTTATGCCTGTCATGGGTTGGATACGGGATACCCCCAAAGCTCGTGTGTGAGACAATGCAAGACGTTTTAGAGGTAAAATGATTGAATGGTGAGAACCTTAACCAAATCTGGGCCTTGACCCACTGGTATGGATTAACTGGTATATGTAGGCAAGTGGGGTGTGGCTGGAGGAGGTGGGTCACTGGGACTGTGCCTTTGGGTTTACATTCCACCCCTCTCCCTGCTTCCTGGTTGTCCTGCCCTCACCTGCTTTCCTCCACCACCTCCTCTGCCATGATGTTCTGCCTCACTGCGGACGAGAGCAATGGAGTTGGCTGACTGTGGACGGACCTCTGAAACCAAGAGCCAAATCAGCTTTTCCTTCTCTCTATTGTTCTTCTGTTTGCATTAATGAAAAAGCTGACCAACGCCTGCTTTATAACTGATAAATGGTTTCTGTCCGTCTATGGGAAAGGCACTCAGTTCCCGATATTGTTACAGAACTCTGTCAGGGCTCTTCTATATGCTTTGCATTAGGAGATTCCATGAAGAAAGTTTAGAGTTTGGTTTCTTTTCATAACCTTTTTTGTGACTTTTTTCTTGGTACTATTTTTGCATAAGGGTTTGGGTCTTTCTTCAGCTCGGAGAATGACTTTGTTTCTTCAAATATATTGTTTATCTTCAGATAATTGTTTCAGTCTTTCCTGGGAACGTCAGCTATGCACATGTGCAGATCCAGATCCACCGCAGTTCTGCCCCCTCACATTTCCCTTGCCTCCTTTCTTGGTGGCCTCTGAAGCTGCTTCTGTGCGAGCTCCTTCCTCTGCGGTGTTGGTTCTGTTCTCTGACCACTTCTAAGGAGGCTGTGAATTCTATACTGCATTTGTAACTCTCTTGCACACTCTATTTCACACCAATTCCTTTCTCCTGATTTGAGCCAGCAGGGCTGACCTGTCCTAGGTGACACCTGTCTTCACTTCCTGGATTGAAGAGCCCTTCTCGTCACACTCACTGAGCTCATAAAGCAACTGTCACTTAAAATGTGAAGTAACCAACAGTTCTACCTGAGGTGGAATCGCTGTGGTGAGAGAGAGCCTTCGGAAATGGACCGTGATGGAATGCTGACCTTTCACCCTGCTGATGGGACCTGAACCCAGAGGTTGTTCCTGACCATCATCCAGTGGCCTGAGACACTAAGGAAACTTGGAAAACGGCCCTCGGGATGAAGGAGGTCCTGGGAGATGCTGCCTCAGCTTCCACTTCCTGGTTAGGATGTGGTCCCCATTTGGCACCCCTCTAATTCACATCTGGTGTCCACTGGACATTGGCATGTCCCATGGGAAAGCTCACTAGTGCTTTTGTCAGGTAGGAGTTCAGGGACAAGGAGGTGGACAGAGGTAGGGTATTAAAAAGAAGCTGCTGGAGGACAGGAAAGGGGGACAGTTCTTGTCCCTGTTTGCAATAAATCCCATCACAGGACAATTCCCACCACTGAGGACCTATCCACCATGACAATTTTAGCTTCAGGTTCATTTTTTTTCTTTTTACTTTCTTTTCTCTTTTTCTTTTTCAGTCTGGGGATTGAACCCAGGGCCTTGTGCTTGACAGGCAAGCACTCTACCAACTGAGCTTGTCCCCAGCCCATCAGGTTCAAATTTTTAAAAGATGAATGGAAGTAAAGTGGGCAGAATTCTAATCAGGTTTTCTAATATAGCAATGGGGGGATTGGAACATATTCTTCTCAGGCTTCATAAGATAACCAGTGGGAGAAAATGGGGTGAGGTCTTCAGCCAGGTACGAACAGGGAAGAGAATGCCCTGCAGCTCAGGGTAGAGGATGCTGGTCTCCAGACACGGCTTCCAGCCTCCCCTCTCTTGCTCTGCCCACTCTACTCTGCCTAACGGAGTGCGGTCTTCACCCTCAGTGAGTCTACACCCTTCTATTACTTCTGTGTGTCTCACTCTGTTCTTTGTTGGTGACATCAAGGACCTGGACTTCAACGGAACATTCCAACAGTAACGCTGTCCGCCCTGGCTATTGAGTGAGGTTGTGTGTAACCCTTCCCTCCTACGTCAGCAGTGTCTCCAAAGTCGACCTACTTCAGAGATGTCCCCAACGCTGGCCTCCCCCTACTATGCAGGGCCCTGCCCTCTACGCCATACCTTGGCCTGTCTCTTCTGGCTGTCCAGTGACTTCCTCTCACCCCATGTGCCCTGTTGGCTTCCACCCCATGCCACACAGCCTGCCATCTGTCCCCTGAGGCAGCCTGTTGGCCCCAGTGTGGCCACTACCGACCCTTCCTCCACACCTGACCTCTGCCAACACTCCTCAGGGCTTGGCCGGTGGTCAGCACCCAGGGGAGCTGGGAGTTTAAGAAAGGCTCAGGCCAGACACAGGTCCCTTAGCTCTGCTCACTCCATCCCTCTCCCCTCATCCTGCTAGTCCTCAGGATGCCCAGTGTCCTGCTGCTGCTAATCCCCAGGTTGCCCTCCTGTCCCCTTTGTCTAGCTCTTCCAGGACACTTTTGAAATAGGACTTACTTGTTGAGTCTCCGAAGGGCCTTGAATGTACGATTTTGCAGACAGACTGCTTCCCCATCTCAGTTCACTAATTGCTAGATTTTCTGTTGCTGCTGTTATTGTCATTATTTGGGATACTCTGAGCTACAGGCCTTCCTTTTCTTTTTCTCTTTTCTTTATTTCTTTTCTTTTTTGAAGGGGGAGATCCTCTCTAAGTGGTCTTGAGCTTTTGATCCTCCTGCCTCAGCCTCCCAAGTCACTGGGATAACAGGTGTGCACCACCATGCTGGGAGTCAGCAGATAATCTTAATGCTGCAGAATTTACATTTCCTGTCTGATAGAGAAGAACTTGCCTTTTTCAGATATCTTTGTGCTTGATATTTATATCACTCAAAGGAATTTGAATCTTATTTTCCACAATAGCAATGTACAAAATAGTCATTTGTGGTCTAAGAACTACTGAACCTATTTAGATTTCTTACCACCGAGATGTACCTTTGAACTGGGACACTAGGACACAGGAGTTAAATATTAGCATATCACTGCCTGTGCAAGCAAACAGAGTGCCTGTTCTGTCTATTCCAGTAGGTTGGACACCAGTACCTTCTACCGAAAAAATAAATGCTAACCAAGACGCTAGAAACATTTGCTTATTTGTTTGTTTGTTTTTGGTACTGAGGATTAACCCAGGTGTGCTTCCCCACCAAGCCACATCCCCATGCCTGTTTATATTTTTTTGTGAGCCAGGGTCTCACTAAGTTGCTTAGGGCCTTGCTAAGTTGCTGAGGCTGGCCTTGAACTTGTGATCCTCCTGCCTCAGCCTCCTGAGCCACTGGGATCACAGACAGGCTCCACTGTGCCTGACTAGAGCCATTGTTGTGTTGTGGAAAAAATGCCTGACAATTTGTTTTTGATAACAGAACCACTGTTCTGATCAGCTTTACGAGTCGGTGGTTCATGCATACCAGGATTGCATTTTGGTCCTTTATTTGTTTGTTACACAGCTAGTTTCCAACTTTCTTTCAGAGGTTTTCTCCTGAGACGTTGGCAGCTATTTCTTTCCATTAAATCGCCTGGCATGAGCTCTGTTTTCCTGATTGGGTCCTGACTGATACACCAACTTCAAGGTAAAAGTTTCCCTAAATTGTTTTGTTTAGATGTACTTTGAAAATGATATGTTACCATAAGCCAGATTAATTCATAACTTTAAGAATTTAATAAGGTAACTCTAAATTGTCTAGTTTTCTAAGATACCAATACAATAGCTCTCTGTTATAAAGTAGCATAACATATAATCTTCCTTTCAAAATCTTGATCTTCAGTTTCACTTTAATCTTAGCAACCTTATTTAGTAATAAAGAGCTAGTAATGGCTTGGTGATAGGAGTTTGGATACTTAATTGGATTTTTCGATTCCTTGGGCTGATATTAAATATGTCATTTAATGCACGATTACTGCGTCAGGACAAAATGAATGTGCAGGGAGACTGACTGGAATTTATTGGCATTCTTTCCATTTGTAAAATAACGACTCCTTGTTATTGACCATGGAGAAAGAAATTTACTTCCCCGTCTCATCAGAGGAGAGTGGTAATTGGTCAGGTTCCATCTAGCCTCCAGAATTTGGGACAGTACACTCTGAGGTGTTTAGCCCTGCAGTGGAGGACACTTTGACTCTGAGGCCCTAGAAAACCAACAGAGAAACTGTCTCAGGTGCACAGGTGGCCTGAAAGGTGGGGGCCATCCCAGTGGGCTTCCAAGGGCCTTCTGTCCCCTCCCCAGGTTAGGTTTCACTGTTGGTTTCCTAGGGCTGCTGCAACACAGCGTGGTCAACCCCGGGGCTTAACACAACAGAAGTGCATTGTCTCCCACTTCTAGACACTTAAAGTCCCAATTCAGGATGTGGCAGGGCCATCCTCCACACCCTTGGGAGAGGAGTCTTCCCTCAGCCCCTGCGCCCCCACCATGAAATCCAAACCCTGCCTCCATCTACCTCTGGCCAACCTCCCTCTGGGTGTCTGAAGACACACACTGCTCTCTCCTCTGTCTCTCTCCCTTCTTCTTGAAAGGACACTACTCATATTGGATGAAGGGGCCAACCCTACTCCAGTGGGACCTCATCTTAATTATCTAATGACATCGGAATGTCTCTTTATCCAACAAGGGCACAGGCTGAGGTCCTGGGAACATGGACATCAGCACACCAATCCATAGCAGTGAAGATGTGCAGATGTGAACCAGAGTGACTGGCCTTCTCAGCAATGGCGGCATCCAAGTTCCAATGTCCAATGGCGGAGGGGAACGTTTCCCACTTCCCCTTCAACGAGCTTGTGTCCTGATGGGAAAGAGGAGAATCACACAGATGTGTGGATAAGACCAAAACAGCATATCCGTCACCATTAAGTGGCGTGCCACAGATGCCCAGACCAGCGGGAGCTGGTGGAGCCTGGCAGGGAGTTTGTAGTGTGAGCTCACTACGTCCCGTCCCCAGAAATGCCTCACCGTTACCTTAAGTGCTGAAATGCATATTGCAGATTAAAGTTGTACTGCAGTGGAGAGGGTACGACAAAATCATATGGAGCAATTTTTTTCTCATTGGTCACTAGTCACTAACACCACACCAGGCATGGTTGATGACGTCCGTTGGTGCAGATTCTTCATGCATCTCTCTTTCTGTCCTCCACCCACCCTGACAGTCCTTCATGGTCTTAGCCATGGATCTACTTTAACCAACAGGACGTCAGCAGAAATGACAGTAGAGACTTGAAGTGATGGTGTGCTTGTGACTTGCTCTCTTCACACCCACCAGCACTTTGAGAAGGACACGCCTCGGTTGGCCCCTTGCTCATGAGGGACGCTTGGAATGAAGGTCCATCAGCCAGGTCCCACCCAGATCAACCAACCTTCAGGCAAGCTCAGACCCAAGTAACCTCAGAAAAAGCCAACAGAGGCTTCAAGGCCAGTCATCCTGATGGGCTGAACCCACAGACACGTGAACACATGGATTGTGTTTGTATGCCACTGAGGGTTTGCCCTGAGGGTTAGTTGCGGAGCTAAAGTTAATTGACCCACCACACAAAACAATCATCCTGCCAGTCTTCACTTCTTTCCTTGCTTTTTACCTTGTTAAGTGTATCGCTAAGTGGCACTAAGTACATTCACATTATTGTATAACCATCACCCTTTCACCCACTTTTATAATATGAAACAAAATATTTAAGAATATGGAGATTGAGTAATGGAGGTGAATTGCATTCTATTCACCCAGTGGGACATAGAACAGTTGGAGATGAATCAGCTGCATACTAATAGGAAGACAGCAGGTAGGACGCATTGTCCTTGTCCTTGTTCTCAGGAGTCTTACCATGGTATTACTTTCCACACCCAGAAGGAAAAAGCTATTTACAAGTAGAAATTGTTTATAAAAAAAATTGAACTTGCTGTATAGAGAGATTCCCTTAGGAAATGTAAGATACCTAGACAAAGAATGTGTAGACTCCAGTATTTCCACCAGCAACCTCAGTGCTGACCTGGAGCTTCTGAGTGCCCACCCCTCCACGTGCCCTCGGTGGTTCCACCAGGGGAATGAGGCATGTGTATAGCACAGGGCTTTCCTTCTTTACAGACCATGACATTCCAGCAGATTTGGATAATCAACTGCAAATCCTAACAAATTAAAATTGCCAGCAAACAGATTTATAGTGGTCTCCCTTTAAAAGTGACTGTAACAGATCCTATTTAAATTTTATAATGCAAGACAGAAAAAGAGAAAACTCTGAGATGCTGGAAGGAGGATCCTCCTATGACCCACTGGAAAGAGGTGCAGTCACTGGGGGAAGGGCATCCGAGCTGGCCCGCACCCACGCACAGCTCAGCTCCAGGCTGCTCTCCACACGGGCCAGCCGGTCAGGCAGGGCTTGGTCCAGGGTTTTCCTGGTGGGCCCGGCCAGGGCTGCTGCATGCATCTTTTTCTTGGCGGTCTGTCTCAAACTGAACAGCCTGTATTTCAGAGACAGTCCATTTTAAATGCATGCTGTGTAGGCAAAGCCCCATGGCATGTGAATTTAGAACAAACAACAACCCAGGAACTCCAAAGGGCCAGACTCGCAAGTGGAATTACAGCAGAGGGAAAAGTGGGGTGTCAAGGGGACTTTTAAAGAGCTCTCCTCAGTGGAGCAGGAAGCCCACTGGCTCAGGGTGAGCTGTCCCTGGCACTCCTACGGGTGCTGCAGGGGACATGCAGGCTGAAGAAAAGGAAACAAGAAAAACCAAGGCCGTGAAGGAAAGGTGGAGTAAAAAATTTATTACAGTTAAATTCTCAATAATATTAAAAGTTAAATTTTAAGAATCCAAGCAAAGTCAAAACATGGAAACCAGGGGCATCAGTGTGAAAAGGCTGTTTCCTGTGTCCCCTGACCTTGAACTGGTAACATTCAAACTCACCAGTAAAATCCCATCACCTCTTTTGTTGTGACTGCGCCTGACCCCCAGTAGGGTCCCTCACCTGCAGATACTCTCTCTGGCCCCTGCCTGGTTGGTGGAGCTCCCTGGGGACTGCTCCTGGGTGCCCCCCAGCTCAGCCTGCAGGGACTGTCTGTCTGGGGCCTGGACAGATACAAACTGTTCTCCCGTGGCTCACCTGTGTCCCCTCTTGTGGCTGCACCTGAGTGACTTCAACTTGAGATCACATGGTACAGATATGTAATAAGATCAGTAAGAAGAGTCACTGGGACTCTGAAAGGGAAAGGTCACTTTGGCCTGGACAAGTAGGAAGCTCTGGCACATTGGCTGGACCCGAGGGATGGGAGTATTTGAACAGAAGAATAGCTTAGTTTTCTCAGGCTGCTGTAACAAATGCTCTTGTCTGGGTGGCTTAAACAACAGAATTTTACCTTTCCAGGTTCTGGAGACTGGAAGTCCAAGATCAGGGTGGCAGCATGGCAGGATGCTGGTGACACCTCTCTTCTTGACTGATAGATGGCTACTTTGTTGCTATATACTCAAGTGACAGAGAGGGAGCCAGCAGGCTCTCTGGTGCCCCTTCTTAAGGGCACTGATCCCATTGTGAGGGCACTTGAGACCTCATGCAACCCCAATTGCATCCATAAAGGCCCTGTCCCCCCAAAAAGTCAGCATATACATTTGGAGTGGGTGGGCACTAACTTTCAGACCACAGCCATGAGTATGTCAGATGCCTGGTAATGAGGGAAATGGGAGTCAGCTTTCCTTTACTGTGACAAAATACCTCAGATGATCAAATTATGAGGAAAAAAGCTTTATTTGGGCTCATGGTTTCAGAGGACTCAGTCCATGGTCACTTGGCTCCTTGCCTTTGGGCCTGTGTGAGGCAGCACATCACAAGGGAGCATGTAAAGGAAGCTGTGCACCCCAACACAGCCAGGAAGTGAAAGAGAGAGAGACAGACAGACACAGACAGACAGGTAGGGACCAGGGGCCCTTTGTCCCCTGCAAGTGCACGCCCCAATGACCTAACTTCCTCCCAGTAAATCCCACCCCTTAAAGTCCCACCACCTCCAATACCTCCCAGTAAGCCTTTCAGGCATGTGCCTTTGGGGGACATTGCAGATTCAAACTATAGCAGATGGACCAAACAGTTTTCCTGGAAGGAAAAGAGTGGTGAGGAGTAGGAAGGGAGGGCAAACCTAAGGGGTGATTTAGACGAGGTGCTGGGCTGGGCACCTAAGAATCTGTGGGTAAGTGCGTCTAAAATGAAAATAAGCGGAGCTGGGGTCTAGCTCAGTGGGAGAGTACGTGCCCACATGCCCAAGGCCCTGGGTTCAATCCCCCAAACACACACACACACACACACACACACACACACACGGGGGTGGGGGGGAGGTGGGGTGGGGGAGGTGGGTGGAGGTGGGGGATGTTAGGAGTTATCAGCCAGATTCGGATTCAGTAGATTTAGGCCGGGGCTCAAGGAAAACCGTAAACCGTGAAGCATCCTTATTTGGGAATCACCGATGCTGGCCAAGGCACAGAGGACTTTAAACACCAACCGGGAGGGGACCCACAGCTTCTTTTGGGGGCTTGTCCCAGAGGTCCTTTTAGTTAGTAAGAATGTACCTGGGACTTCCAAGCACGGCAGGTTCTGGAAGCCTGGAGGAGAGGCTGGTGCTGCTGCCGCAGCTGGCGGGGGATGGGGGATCAGGACATCGGCCAACAAGGTGCCAGGCAGGGGCGTGATGGGGACCCGATGGTGCGGGAGACCGCAGTCTCTGCTCCCAGGCGGATGCCTATCCTCTTTCGGGCTCGCGCAGACCCTCTGCAAGGCCCTTATCAGGTCAGACAGATATACGACCGGTCCGTTCCTGGGACCGAACCCATCCCTCCGGGCTTCTCCTCGCTCGCGGGCCGCTCTTCACGCGCGTTCCTACGGGACTCGGTCCCCGCGGTCTCGGAGCAGCGCTCCGCTGGCCCGCAGAGGGCGCGCGGCAGCTGAGGACTCACCGGCCCGAAAAGGCGGAGCCGCGAGCCTGGGCCCTGAGTCACAGGCTGGTGTGCAGAAGCGTGAGTGAGAGTGGCTTGAAACGCTTGCCCGCTTTGGGGCAGACAGGGTTGGGCTCGGCTTCAAGCTCTGCCACTTTGCAATCTGTGATCTTGGCTACGTTACTCCACATGCTTAAAAAGGGACAGTGACAGTCGTCTCTCCAACTTGCCACAGGGGTTCAATTATTCCTATGTAGAGGTTGAGCAGAGGGCCTGTCCCCCTGCTGAGGTTATCCTCGCCCCGTCCCAGCGAGGCGATCCCCCGGCTTTGGACGGTAAGTCCCTAAGTGAGGAATGGCCCAGAGTGCAGCGCGCAGTCAACTGTGAAGTGCAGGGTTTGCTGGAAGACACAGCAGCGAAGGGTGTCATGAATTCCTAGGTGTTGGGAAGACTCCCACGGAGGAACAACGTGGTGGGCAAGGGGCACAGAGACACACGTGAACTGCGCTGCAGCGAGGGGCCTGGCGCGGGGTCCCTTGCGGTCGCAGCTACTGGAAGGCCAGGTGGGAAGATGGCTTGAGCCCGGGAGCGAGGGGACAGTCTGGGCAATGTGGAGGCCCTGCCTCAGACAAAACAAAACGACATCAAAACCACACCGTGAAGAAAAATCGCACAGGTTTTCCATGTCTACCCTGGGTTCCTTGGAACGATGCACAGCATACAGAATGGTCACAGATGGCTGAGTTGGGACCAAGAACGGGGTTCCTAGCTCTCTTCTACTGCTAATGGCACCCTGCATTAGTCACCAGTGAAGCAAATTGAATTACTCATTCATTCCAAAATTCCCAAAATGGTTTTAATGTGCACCCCACTATTTTATATAAGGTATTTTCAGGTTAAAAGAAATATATAAATATATATATAAATATATGTTAATGTATATATACATATATAATATATTATATATATATATAATAGACCCTGTTTCCCAAAAGTCTATAACTAGCTGGACAGAGAAGACATTCAGCTGAATGTAAAAGAAAAAAAAAATAGTTCTGATTTCATTGTAATAAAGTACTTTCATTAAACATGAGCCTTGTTCAAATTACAGGTAAATCTATGAGAAATTCCTTATAATTCTAATGTTCTGCCTTATTTTATAATGCAAGTTTGAAAGGAGTGCTCATTTCTTCAGGACTTTCCAATACTAATGAGGATTCACATCAATAGGTGTCACTTTTTCTCCTTTAGAATCATAATCTGAAAGACAATTCTTTTTGTTTTTTGTTTTTTGTTTTTGTTTTTGTTTTTTTGGTACTGGGGATTGAACCCAGGGGCACTCGACCACTGAGCCACATCCCCCGCCTTATTTTGTATTTTATTTAGAGACAGGGTTTCACTGAGTTGCTTAGGGCCTCGCTAAGTTGCTGAGGCTGGCTTTGAACTCGTGATCCGCCTGCCTCAGCCTCCCAAGTGCTGGGATTAGAGGCGTGCGCCACCACGCCCGGCTCAACAATTCTTATTTGCAAAAAAAAGATGAAAAAAAGTTGTTGATCTTTGTTTTGATACAGGGTCTTGCGAAATTGCTGAGGCTGGTCTCCAACTTGGGATCCTCCTGTCTTGGCCTCCTGAGTAGCTGGGATTACAGGTGTGCACTAATAAACTTTTAATTGGCATCTTATATTGCAAATACAGGTGTCCAGTGACAGTCACAGAGGTCCTCAGTGAGTCATTTTTATTTAAAAGGCAAAGGAAAGAGGGTCATCAAGTTAGAGGAAGGAGAACGGCAGCATGAAGTGGTAGAGCAGATGCCAGGATGAACTGCAGTGTGACTTTCAACAATTTCTAAGTGACCACGTGCCATTTTCACCTATGAAATGACAGTGCTAATTCTGTCACACAGCTGCGAGCACGTGTGGAGTGACTGGCAAGGGCCCCCGTGGTAATGGTGTTAAAGATTCATGATAGTCACGGGGTCACCCTGCATGTGTCCTCCTCAATTCCCTGTTCCCAAGGCGTGGTCAGACTTCACAGCTGCCTATCTGTGTTACACCCGCTCAGCAGGGGACACTTGTCCACAGCAGAATCTCTGTTGCCCTGTTCGCTGGTATATTTTTGTATTTTCACAGCATACTCGGTGGGGCGGATTTGGAACCAAATTATTAGCTCGCCGCGATGGAAATATAAATATACCAGCGATCGGCCAAACCAGAGCCAGATGGAAGTGGCAGGCTTTATTAGAAATTGCGCTCCCGGGGGCGACATCCCAGCCCTCCAAGGTGAAAGTGGAGGGTGGGAGAGCCGGAAAAAATGCACGTGGCTTTGGCTGCTCAGGGTTTTTATACAGGGGAAGGGGCTAGGGGGTCCTGCCCAGGAAAGGTGGACGTCAGGGTCAGCAGGTCTCCTTCTGATTGGTCACCTCGGGCGCGCTACCTGGCCCTTTGTGCTCGCAGTGAGTTGTTAGGGGTTTTTTCTGCTTCCTCCCCTGTAGCCGCTTAAGATCGACCTGACACCCAAGTGTTGAACAGTGTTGTATCCCATTTACTATTTGTTGAAAATAATTAGGTGAATTTCATACCTTTTCTCTAGGTATGTTCTAAGTCAGTTCCTTCCAAAGATGTCAAAATGTGTTCACTGAGAGTCACTGTCACCAGCTTGAAAGGTGTGGGACAGTGGGTCCTCCCTCCCTGCCTCCCTGCTGTCCCTCCTCTCTTTTTTCTCTTCCCCCCTCACTTCCTCTCTTTCTCTTTCATCACCTATCATGTTTATTGGCTCACAATAGGACGATGGAAGCCTCAGGTACTGAAATAATCTGTGTGAATTATTCATCTGGACTCTGCCAGTTAATTCAACGTGGAAACGTCTCAAACCCACTCTCCAAATGACTCATTGAAAATTCATATTGTGTGTTTAACCAACATTCTAGATGTTTTCTGGAAAGCTACATGAGAATTCCTCTATTATTATAATTCCTCTCTCTTAGTTCACCTTTTATCCATTAGAGAAATTGAATTCATAATTAAAAACATTTCTACAAAGAAAACTGCAGACCCAGATGGCTTCACTGGGGGAATCTGTCATATAAGGAAGAGAGAACACCAACTTTCACAAACACCGTTTCAGAATATAAGGAGGAAAGAAGTGTTCCAGCACTTCACTAAACACACGTGTGGAGAACAGGACGAGTCCAGAAACCCACACCCTCTCAGCCCGTCAGCCTTCTCCAAAGTCAAGTGCTAATAATACTTAGCAAATCCTATCTATCAATCATCTATCTATCTATCTATCTATCTATCATCTATCTATCTATCTATCTATCTATCTATCTATCTATCTATCTTTCTATCATCTATCATATCCATCATCTCCATGCATCCATCTCTCCATCCATCTAATGAACCCACATTTTATATAAATCCTATCACTAAGTCCCTACAAGGTACTGTAAATTGAGTACTACTGTTAACCCCATTTTGCACATGGGGAAATTTGAGGTGCAGGAGTTACATCAGTGACCCTGACACCTGTCACCAGTGTGTGATAGAGGCTGGGTTTAAACCCAGAGCCCTCTGCACCCAGAGTCTGGGCTCCGAGCCATTGTCACCTATCACACTGCCTCTTAGACAGCCAAAGGTAACTTTCAAAACCATCTAACCAGGATCTTTAGGGAAGGTTCTGAGTGAACCCGGGGTGCAGAAGAGGTGACTCAGGTGAGGCCCATGGAGCTGGGCACCCTCCTGCAGCTAGGCCTCCTCCTGCCCAACTTCGGCTGGAACGACCTGTTTTGGTCTGTTTTAGAAGCCTTTCCCTCCCGGCTTTCCCACGCAGAGGTTTTCCTCCATCATAAGAAGGTTGAAAGCCGAGTCCAGGCTGGCAAGAAGCTACCAGCCCAGCACCATTCTGCAGAGAAGAAAACCAGCCTGTCACTGACCCCTCCTCACCCTGCAAAACCCTTGCCCTCAGCCCAGCCCGTGGGCAGCTCCTCTCACTTAAGCTTCTCTAGCGGCACTTCGGCCCCTTCACATCTTCCCTTGAATCTCGATGCTTCTCAGTGCTTCTGTGACCGTGGTCTGCGTAGACTCTGGTTTCCCCCCAGCCGCTATGAGAGCTCCTTTTCCTCCGTGAGGATGACAGAAGGCCAAGGTCCAGTGTCACTGCTTGGACGTGGACACCAAGGTTCCTGGAGGAGACTCTGCTCCACTCACTGTTTATTGGTGGCACCTGTGTCAAAGGACGATGACAGGCTTTGTTTCTGGGCCCATTTCTGTCCCATTGGTCTAAATGTCCCCTTTTGTCCCAGAACTATAACACCATGTAAAAGGTATTTTGAAACCAGGAAGAGCAAAGCCTCCAGTTTTTTTCCTCTCAAAATTGCTTTGGCTGCTCAAAGTCTTTTGTGGTTCCACATGAATATGAGTAATTTTTTTCTATTTTTGTAAAGAATGAAACCATTGGGATTTGGGTAGGAATCAAATTAAAATGTGTAGATAGTTTTGTGTAATATGGAAATTTGATAGTAGTAAGTCTTCTGATCCATGAACGTATGAGGTCTTTCCACTTATTTGCATCATCTTTGATTTCTTTCACCAATGATTTATGGTTTTCAGCACCCAAGTCTTTTGACTCTTTGTTCAGTCCTAACTTTTTGATGGTATTATACGTGGATTTCCCCCCTTAATTTCTTTTCTGGTAATTCATTATTAGTGTTTAGAAATACAAATTATTTGGGCAGGTACTAGGGATTGAACTCCAGGTGCTTACCCCCTGAGCCACATCCCCAGCCTTTTTTTTTTTTAATTTTATTTTGAGGCAGGGTCTCACTATGTCGCTGAGGCTGGCTTTGAATCTACGATCTTCCTGCTTCAGCCTCCAGAGCTGCTGGGATTACAGTTATGCACCACCATGTCTGGCAGAAATACAGATGATTTTATATGTTGATTTTATATCCTGTAATTTTATTATATTCATTTAATACTTTATCTTTTGTGGAGTCGTTTTTCTACATTTAAGGTCATGCCATCTGCAAAAAGACAATTTCTCTTCTGGCTTTCCTACACAGGTGCCCTTTCTTTCTTCCTCCTACCTACCAGTTCTGGCTGGGACTTCTGGTACCATGCTGAATGGAGCTGGTCTTAGAGGAAAGTATTGTAGACTTTCATCACTGAGGATCATGTTGTCTGTGGGCTTTTCACAATGGCCTTATTGAAGTAAGGTCCTTCAGTAGCTAACTTTGAAGATTTTATTTGTAATCACTGCAGGATGTTGGATTTTTTTCAAATGCATTTCCCACATCTACAAGGGGATCTGTTAGCATGGTGTGTCACGATAATTGATTTGTGGATCTTGAACCATCCTTGCATCCTGGGAGTAAATATTGCTGGTCATGGTATATGATCCTTTTAATATAGTGTTGAATTCAGTTTTCTCATATTTTATTTAGTATCTTTTGCATCAGTATTCATAAAGGATATCAGCCTTCAGTTTTCTTTTCTTCTGAAGTCTTATACTGTCTTCATAAAATGAGTTTGGAAGTGTTCCCTCTTTTTGGGTATTGGAATAGCTTAAGAAGAACTGGCATTAATTATGTCTTTAATGCTTGAATTCATCAGTGGGACCCTCTGGTCATGGGTTTTTTTTTGTTTTGAAGTTTTTGATTACTGATGCAATCTTATTGCTTATTAATCTTTTCAAGTTTTCTATTTCTTCATAATACTGTGTTAGTAGCCTGTATGTTTCTAGGAATTCTAGGTTGCCCAATTGGTTGGTGTACAATGGTTCCTAATAGTTTCTCATGATCCTGTGAATTACTATTGCATTGATTTCCACATCTCTTTCATTTCTGATTTTATTTGAATCTTTTATATTTTTTATCTCAGTTATTCTGCTTCCCTTTAAAAAATCAAATGACTCTATTGATTTCTCTCTTTTTTCTCATCTCCCTCTTACTCATTTCTTCTCTGATCTTTGTTATTTCCTCCCTCCTGCAATAGTGCTACACCAAGAGTCTGGAGTATCCCCCTTCACCAAGATCTCCGTGAACCAAGCCAACCAAAAGCAAGCAGGTGGGAGATAAGCCAGATGATTTCAAACATGCGAGTGGTTGGTCACCCCCACCACTCAGCATGAGACATGACGTGTTGCCCATGAGCAATGGGAAGTGCCATTTGCTGCACAACTGCACAGAGTGTCCCGTTTAGCCAGTAGGTAACACAGCAATTCTGTTGCCTAGTGCAACTTTAATAGCAGAATTTAAAGAACTCTGTTGTGTTGCCATAGTCACTCAACGCCTGCTAGAGAGCCTGTTTTGAGGGATACACTGCTAATCATTGCCCTACTCCAAGAGAAAGGACCAAACAAATAATGTTCATCTGGAGGGGTTAATGCCTCCTGGCGATGCTCTCTTTAACCTGGGATGCAGATTAAGAGGAGTGGACCAATGTTCTGTTTTTGACCGATTTTGGAACAAAATACCATGAAATTTCCTAACCACATTGATCCTTCACTTTCCACCCATCAAGGCATTAGGTTGCCCGTGCGTAAGTTTGTCTACAATCCTACATGAGCAGAAGTGCACACCAGACTCACACAGGGTCAATTTCTGGTTTTATTTTTCACGGACACATCACTTGAGATGCTGAAATTACCAAGGGAGCATTATCACAGTTAAAAGAGAGTCCTACCATCCTGGCACATCAGCTTGCATGAAACTCCATTTGGGTTTTGGTGTGAACCTGTCTTGGGTCACACCTGTGGTTTGTGCTCTTGCGTCCATGACTGGGCTGAGGTAAAGCAGAGAGTAGGCACAAGCAGGTCTAGGTGTCAGTATTACTACAACTTGAGTGGTGGTTACGTTGGGGATGTTGCTACGGTACCCATGGGGTGAGCAGCACGACTCCCTGGATGGTCTGAGCATCTGGATTGGCGTGGCAGACCCACCACTTGTCCTGTTACCCACAGTGTCTGGACTGCGAAGCTCAATTGCAGCGCTGTCCTACCTAGTGTGGGCATGAGCAAGGACAAAAGAGAGGTGGAAGTTTCACATGGTAGTAGTCACAGTCTGGGATTGGGGGAAGCTGCCCACATCTGTGATAACAGCTGCTTCCGGGGAGAAACTTCACTCATCAGCTTCACCTTAAGATCTGCAGTGGGTAGTTTCAGGAGTGCGAGGGGCCTTGCTGAGTTGTGAGATATGCACCCCAGTTTCAGAGACTCGAAGTTCTGTGATTATTGGTAGGGAGAAGACCTTGGTAGGTCCTTGTCATTGGAGCTTAAGGATGGTCATCTTCTGATATCATCTCTAGGTTCTAGATTCTGAGAGGTTTGACTATCCTTGGTTGTGGATCACAGAAGGCTTATTCTACCTGATGCTATGGTTTGAATGTGTCCCTACAAATTTCATGTGAAGGAAACTTAATCCACCTCCCAAATCACAGGCTAATGGTGCTGGAGAGGTGACACTCTAAGGAGGTATCTGGATCCTAAGGGATCTGCTCTATTCATGGCTTAATGGATTAGTGGATTAATAGATTATCACAGGGGTGGCTGTATTATAAAGCGGCTGTCTCTGACTCACTTGATCCCTCTCACTGTGGGATGTCCTCTGCTGTGTCATGACCCAACAGGAAGACCTTCACCAAATGTTTTTGCCAATCTTCTGGACTTCCAAGACCCCAGAACAATGATCTAAATAGACCTCTATTCTTTCTGCAGTACCCAGTGGTATTCAGTTTCAGTAACAGAAGATATACTAAGACTCATGGTGAAAATATACTCGAAGCATTTAGTCACATCGGAATGTAGGGGAGTTGAAGGTACATCAGGCTCCATTATTAGGAGCAAGGCCTTCCAGTAATTGTAAGGGACCAATTTATTTCCCAGTGGAAGTGGATCTGATTGCCATCAATCTGCAATACCTTGGACCAAAGCTGTTAAGGGCCACGATTTGAATTATGGCCTGACTCTCCTGGCTGCCGTTTGTGCTGGGAGCTGCCTGTGGGAGGTGCAGGTCAAGGTGCCCCAGTTGCTATGGTAACACGGCTATGGGTGGCTACATGCAAAGGCATGCAGGTCTATCAGTTGAGGCCTTGAGTTCAGCACCTTCTCCCAGGGGATAGTGAATTCCATAACAAGATGATCCTAGTGTCTTACCAGCCCTGCATCCTTCAGATTGCCTACTTTGCTGAAACTCCCACAATGAACCTCTTTATGATGGAACCTATATAATAAACTTGCTGAGTTAACTCTGGGTCAGTCAAGCCACACCAGGGCGTGGCTACCCACCTGGCCCCAGCTTTTTCTCCCTATGCGCGTCTGTTGGTCTTTTCTTCACCCACCATTGCCTGTGTCTGGTTCCCCTTAGTTAACAGCCTTGACTGAGAGAGATGAGAGGTTCACAACCCAAGGCAACCCATCAATTCAATTAGCTTTACCTGGCGTTATTGGGTTTATACCTTAGCTATGTACAACTTCCTGGTGAACCAAGTGCCTCTATCACTGGAGATTTCTCTAGGAAAGCCCCATGAGGGAAGCACCCCAAAGGTTTGAGCAGCATTTTAGCTGCTGCTATGGATGAGTCTTTCTGCATAAGAAAGCTTCCATACAACCAGAGAAGATGTATTGAAAATGCAAACAGTGACAACCCTCTATACACGTTCATTAGGGAGCACAAAAGTGCCTGGAGTTTGTACTGTCCTCCGTGACCATCCAGACCACCAAACTTCCATGCTTAACCATGAGTTTATATGCTCTCAAATAACAATTTTGCTTCTCTAATTCAGAAATAAAGTATTGCTTGTTTCATATGTTATCAAGGGTAATTTTACTCAGACCGTGGACTTCATCTAACTGCATATCTTAATAATTCCCGCACTGGCTGACTTACAATGAAAACCTGCCAAGTATTTCATTGGTACTTAATTAGTTCTTGTTCTACTTGATGATAGGTTAGTAGTTTTATAAACCAATCAGTATCTTTGTTAGAGTTCTGGGGATTCTTAGCCAGATAAGGGGTGTTATCTGGAGATTTTAGAAACCTATATTTACCTTTATTCATTTATTTTCTACCCTCATCCCTGCCTAAATCTTCCTGAAAAAGAGGTCATTTTGAACTGTAGCTAACTGTAAATGCTTTTAGAAAAGAATCTAAACCATTCTTTGTATATGACAAAGAATCTGGTGAAAGTTTATTGTAGCCACTAATTGATAAGGACATTTCATTATTTCTGTAGTACTCAACATTTTACTGATAGCATATGAGATTTCTAAAAATCTCTTACAGATTTCAGAACACTCATATCAATAATATATCCATAAATATAACTTGAAGAAAATTTAGCACCGTTATCCCTCTTCTATGATCCAATATGTCGAAGAGGTCTAAATAATTTAATGTCTTTTTCCAGGGTGAGAGACACATCCTTTGGGGTTTTCAGAGACTCAACTGGAAAAGTCTAGTTAATTTGAGATCAAAGAATAGATTTAATTTAGAATTTGCCTTAAGGAGCTTTTTTGAAAATACCAAAAGTTTAAAACACTTCATCAAAATAGGATCATAGGTCACTGGAAAATAATAGCCATTCATTCAACCTTTGTGAAAATCAAAGACTTCAAAGGCAAATACAGAAATTTGCCTGATTATAGAGAAACCTTAACTCTACGGTTAAGGAGGGGACTCCATTTTTCTTAAGTGATCACAAGACTTAATAAAGAGAAGCTGAAGCCCGAGGAATCACTGATGAAATGCGCGGAGACTTTGTTTCCTGTGCTGATTACCCGAAAGGCGAAGAACAGACGGGCTTTTCCCTAAGACATGTCAATGCTCCAAGGAGACTGTTGTTTCAACAGACAGAACCGAATTCTAGTCTAGTATCAGTTCACCTTTGATACTGATGCTCATATTTTTAGAAAATTACAAGTATAATTTCCTTGTAATTGGAGCTAGCTTGATCACACTTAAAATTAATTTCACCCAAATTCATCTTCACAAAGCTATAACCTTTCCTCGTCCTCATTTTGGAACAACTAGTCACTCTAAGACAGAAATTACCTTTCCCCTTCATTAAAGCACATCTTTCATGTGAGCTTCACTCACCGAAAAAATGCCTCCCTTCCTCAAATACGGAGTCGATGTAACAACCGTATGTTAATTAGAATTTTTAAAACTCTAGCATCCATAATGCCTACTGGGTACCTAAGAAGTGAGCAATTCCAGTTTTTTTCTATGAGCCTTTTTAAAATGAGAAACATTTCAGAATTTTTAGAAACATGCTTCAGAATAATGAGACAGAATTCTGAAACTGTGACCAGCTCATCTACAGAGTTTCATTCCAACAAGGGGTCCAGCCAAGGGGCGCTTGCTCATTTCTTGGTTGATCTGTCTGATTGTTGCCCTGGGTCATCATTAGCAAGGTTGCTCATTATAATTTCTGCAGTTTCCAAATTAAAACATCCCCACTGTGATGACTTTGTGAGCTGTTTCTAGTGAGGTAAACCCATTCTTCCAAGATACACAGGTTCTATACTCATAGTTCTGATCTATCAAGTTAGCTGAGGTCCCAGATGTCCCAATCTTAGACTTCCTGAATTGTGACATCCAAATTGGCCCTGACCTCAGCTTAGTTCTGCTAACCAATCAGACAGCCGAGGCCGCTCAGGTCAGCTGATTGTCAAATCCAGCCTGAACCTGGATTGAATCCTGTCTTTCCAGTGATTCATCCACCATTGGCACCAGCAAAAGCTCATGTCTTCTTGTAGCACAACAGACCCTAGATGGCCCTCCAAGGCCATGCACCCTTTCCCAACACCATGGCCAGGATTAAAGCCAAAAAGCCAAAAAAAGATTGGGACTCAGAACAAAAAGAGCAGAGTTCAACTTAAGAGCTCAAAACCCTGGGCTCCATGAAGAAGAGGAGACCTCAACAGGTGTCAGGGCGCCTGTCCTGCATTCCTCAAAGGGTCTTGGGCCTCGGGTCCCATATGAAACACCAGAATTATCAAAAGACAATTTAAATAAATTTAATTTAAAGGTCTTAATCTGCTTTGTTTCCATTTCCAGAATCAACTTCCAAACCCAGTCCAAATGGGAAGTTCACTCAAAAAAGCTCAGCGGGCTCCAAACACAAATGCACAGGGGTCTGGGGTCCAAGGGAACACACCCAGAGCTCTCCTTTTACTGTGAGAGAATAATGGACACAACGGCCTGGCAGGTACTGTGCTGGACACTCAGTGCTCCTGGGGGCTACTGGTGGCTCTGGTGTGGATCCCACTTCAGGTGCCAATCTGTTAAAAGAAACACTTTGGACAAATGAGATTTAGGAAAGTTGACTTGGGCAAGGCGGCCTCTAGAACAGAATAGGCTCAGAGCCAGAACGTTTATGGACAGGAAAAGGGAAGTGACAGACAGATACGGGAGGTGAGGCAGAGACAGTTGGCCACTTAGCTGCTGCGGTTGGCTGAGGATCAGCTCTTTGTTACTACAGAGAATCCCTAAGTTAGATGTTCAGTTTGTTTAATTGCCAGTTAGGTGACAGTTGGTTACAAAGTATCACACAGAGATTTCCAAAGTCCAGATTTTGTTTGGTTTAAAAACACTAAACTTATTTTGCAAACAAATTGATCTTACTGTGATTATCTTGGCATAAATGGTTTGAATACCCAGACAAAAATTCTGATGCTGAAGAAAATAATAGTGCACCAGTTATTGAATTCTAACTCATTATTTGAAGATTTATTATCTACCTAAAATCTGAATTGGATTCCAAATTTCCAGGTTTTCTCCAAAATCTGGCAATGACCCTCCAAACTCATACTTGCAACTTTTCTTTCACCCTTCTGGTTAGAAATCACAGAGATTAAAACTCTCCTGGGCTTGTGTCCTGCAAGCTGAAGCTAGACAGCTTGACATAAACTCCAAAGGAATCACAAAGTGGCTTATGTCTGAGCCACTTCCCTGCTGCTGCTGTGTGCTCTACTCAGAAAGTTCACTTTCAAACTGGGAAGTCTGTCAGACTGCCAAGGCCTGCCCTCACTCCCTCTGAGATGCTTCCAGCCCAACATCTAGAAATTTCAACTAGCTGCCCACTGGACTCAAAAATTGTGTTCATAGTTTGTTCTAATCATGAACCTCTTCCTTCTTCACAAAATATGGAGTCTTGGTGTGCTGCTGGAGAGGAAGAGTCAGGAAGGAGGTCTTTCTGATCTTCTGCCCATCTTTCCCCTGCCCCCTTACTCCTCCAAGTGGGGTCCCAGAAACCAGAATTCCCTCTTACTCAGGGCTGGACATAGAAACTCCTGCCCAAAGCCAGCCCTAGAGCCTGGGAGGGTTACTTCAACCCCCTGCAGCTTTCTGTGTAAATGCTGGCCATGAAGAAATTCTCTGGCCTACCTTGTCTCTGTAGATGATAAGACCCTCCCCTCAGATAGAAGGAATGCTACACAGAGAGGCCAGAGGTCTGGAGAGGCCTGCTGGACCTCCCTAGCCAGTTTATTACCTTTAAAAGAAATCACATTTCTACCTGGCTGTCCACGCTTCGTTGAACCTAAGCCTAGAAAGGAATGGCTTTCCTGAGTCTTCAGTCTTCATTCCTGAAAGCTCTCATGTCGTGCATGACTTTGAACAAATAAATGTGTGATGCCTTTCTCTTGTCAGACTGTCTTCTTATAGGGACGTCGACCCTGGCCCTTTATCATGGGTGAGGCTCCGCTTCTACAAAGCCACGCTGGCAACGAAGCTCTGACTTACAGCTGCTTTCAGGGTGTCAGAATGATGGACGACGATGTCTTCACAATTCCTAGAACCACTTCAGTGCAGCTTAAAGCGTTTTCTAAGAATACTTTATTTAATTCTTCTAGGTCTTACCGAGGACCTTGATTTCATCTTTTCCCCAGGCCTCTTTTTATTTTGAGAAGTTTTACTGGTTGAGAGGACCAGGGGTAGGGAAATGTTCTATTTCCCAACACAGCAAGTTCGGGTCTTCTGATCTTGCGACATGTCTGCACTCTGGAGAACTGGAGAGCGTGGCCGCAGCCAGAAGCATGTCCAGTGTGCTTCCATCTGCTTTCTGTCAGAGTGCTCCTGCCATCCATCATGCGTCACTCACTCTGTTTGGCAGCCTTCAATATCAATTTCCCCATTATTTCCCCACCCTTGCTAGCGGTTCGCTTGCCCATTCTCAGTCGTTAGCAATTTCCTGTCTGCATTTACACAGCAGCTTCATCCTAAACCCAATCACACATATTTTTGCTTATTATCAATACCCTATTTCTAGGGACAGATTTCTTTTTCTGAAATTTTTATTTGTTCTTTTTAGTTACACATGACAGTAGAGTCTACTTTGACATATTTATATGGGCATGGAATATATCTGATTCTAATTAGGACCCCAGTCTTGCGGGTGTACATGATGTGGAGACTCACTGGGGTCTATTCACATATGCACATCAGAAAGTTATGTCAGATGCATTCCACGAGGAGGGGGAGAAGAGCAGTTCAGTGGATCAGACAAAGGGAATAAAGGGAGGGGAGGGGAATAGGTCTAGGGACAAATTCCTAAATCAGTTTTCTATTTCTGTGCAGCAAACCATCCTCAAAAAGTGGGTGATAATAACAACTATAAATTTAGCTTGTGCTTTTACGAGTTGATGTTTTTGACTGGGCTTAGCTAATCGGTTCTTCTGGCTTCAGCTGGACTCTGTTATGCACAAGGACCAGCTGCAGGACAGGGAGGGTGCCTCTGCTTGGATTTGGGTGAGTGTCAGCTACAGCAGTGGAGGCTGCTGGTCCAGCTGCTTCTTATGATCCATCTCCCTGCCCAGGCTTGTTCTCGCAGTGTCTAGGAAGGGTGCTCAGGGTAGAAAAAAAGAGCACCAAAGGTATCTTGAGGGCCACCCAACTTATAACTGGTTCATGACACTTCTAATCCATGGTGTTAAGTCAGAGTAAGTCTCATCAATTTCACCCAGGTTCAAATGGCCAGAAGATAGATCCTACTCTTAAAGAGAATCTGAGTATGCTGGCAAGAAATGCACTATTTTGTAACTTTGGCATTAACTTCTGATCAATGCTGAGCCCTTTACAAAACAAGCTGAAACACTGAACTATCAGCCCAGCACTATGAAGGGGATCTCCCTACAGAAGAGCGATTCCTCATCATGAGCTGGACTCCGACCAAGCGTAATACCCTGGAGATCAAACACACAGAACACAGGCAAGCAAGGAACACCTGGAAGAGCCATCCACGTCTCCAGCTACCTTACAGCCCTTTTACTTAATGAGGTACCATCTGTTAGTAAATCCTCAACCAAAAAGGACTAAAGGCAAAAAGAGTAGGTCAAAGTGACCAGAAGAACAAGTGTGACCCCAGAGGGAAACCTGAGATTGTCTGTGATGACAAAGAGAGCCCTCAGAAATAATATGAAATATGAATTAGGAAAAATAAAACCACTAAATTGGCTAACATTGAAGAATGAAGTTCAAGTGAGGAGAAATGCGGCTTCACAAGATGCAACACAATGATTCATGACCTGGTTGTTTCTGGGTTTGGAGCAATTCACACGAAGGATGGATTCCCTGGAAAGGACATTTCCTGGGACTATTCCCATGATCATTGCAAGCTAATGTGTGGCTCTACAAGAAATTAATTGGGGCTTCCTTTTTTACCTAAGGGGGAAAGGCCTAGAATAGCATATTTAGAAACTTTATGCTTTTTCACATTCTATGCAATATGATTTCAATTGGTAGTCATGAACAAATCTCATATTTATCTCCAAATCTATTATAAAATAAGATGTGTTGCTGCTGTTCTGAACCACAAGCTCTATTGGTAGTTGCCAGGGAAAGATTTTAACCCCAATAAATTGCCCATTCAGGAATAAAGTGCTTAAAAATCATATTTTTACTTTGGTAAACATGATATCCTTGCCTTATGCTTTTCTGAAACGCAAGTGGAAAATTTGTTCCTGGAATCTGACATAATGTACCCTCAAGATCAAAGAAGCGACAGAGATAGCGGTGCCTGCAATGACTTGGACTGTGTGTACACTACGCAGCTTAAAAGTGTTTTAATACTTTCCTTTCTCTGTTGTGAAACATGGATTCTGAAAATAAGAAATCCCAGCAATGGAGATTTAACAGCATTTAAAACCGAATAGCCAAAACATGAATTCCTGGGATTTTCTAAAAACAGAGTACTCTCATCTCTCCTAGGAGAAAAACAGCAAAGCCCAGACAAAGGCTGTTTGCTGGCTATTTATGGATCTAGAAGATGGATGTAAGGAGTAGGCCTACAACCGGGCGCCTCTCTGAACGCCCAGGTAGGAGAGCTGACCTGCACGGGGAAGATACTTTTTCTAGGTGTTTTGTTTTTTGTTTTTTTGGGTCACATGTACTTTGGGGACCTGACTAGATTTTCAAGTGCTACCTGTTCTCCTTGGAATAAGAAAGCAATCCACCAATGTGTCCCACCAGGGCACTAGTGATGAAATCCTGAGGCCCCTTCACCATAAGAAAAGCAGTAGTCCTGGATCACCAGGGAAACCCAGCAGGAGCGGCCCCGCCGAGGTCACCCCAGGCTCCGCCCTGCACCCCTGGAGCAGCCCAGCGCCCCAGGCAGGAGGACTCTGCCCCAGACCAGAGGGGCAAAGGCTGCTTGGCGGGGTGGAAGCGGATCCCATGGCTCAGACCCTACAGAAACAGTGGGGGGCAACTGCAGCCTTGTCTATCCTGTTAGAGAAGGAGGCAGAAAGCCTCGGTGGTGTGATGGGAGGTCAAGGACTCCCTGTTTCCAGAACGAAGCAGACGGAGCTGTGTCTCTTTCTGTTCACATCCGCGGTAGGGACGAGGGACGAGGGACTAGGGACAGGGAGGGTCCTGCGCCGGCTCCCTCCTGAGGCAGCTCTAATCCAGCAGGTTGGAGCCCCTGGTCCTTCAGGGAAGGTGGTATATGAACAATGGCCTCCTTTGTAGGGGGCCTGTGACTGAGCCTGGGCTGGGAGAAAGGCCCGAATGTTCTCCAGTGTATTCTGAGGACCGCAATGAAAGAAAACAAACAAGCTCTCCTGGTGATTTTCCTAAAAACAAGGTAATCAACTACACGGAATCAGTCCCAGTTTCAAACCTGACAGAGCGGCCACAGTACCCACCACGACAGAACTCTTCCTCTCTTCAAGAGCAGCCTGGAGCCACCCCCAATGGCCTGGTCATCTCTGGCCCTTGGAAATTAGACCCATAATGAAAAGCCCTAGTGGGAGCTGCTGTTAATCTGAGGTTTTCAGTGCCTTTTGTGGGTAACATCACCTAAAAAAATGCTCTTATTTCTTCAGGGTCCCATGGCTTTTCCATCCCCTTACCTTCAGGAAGCTGATCAGTGGACACAAGATCTAACCTCTCTGCTCTCCTCTGTCTGACTGTGGTCATGTCCTTACCTGGGCATAACTGCTGGGCTGTTTTTTTCTGTGGTGGAGGGTCTCTGTGTTTATTATTAGCTCAGTTTTATAGATCCAAGAGCACTCAACGGGTAAAGACAGCTAATGCCAATGCTCTTTTTTGTAGATGATTTTTTGAAACAGTTTTGGGTTCACAGCAAAGAGGAGCAGACGAACAGCGGTTGCTCGCGTACTTGCTGTCCGCCCTCAGCCTCCCCGGCCACCAGCTTGCTGGGCCAGTGTGGTCCATGTGTCAGAACTGGTGAACCAGCATCGACATGTCATTATGACCCGTGGTTACACAGGTTCCCCTTGGTCCTGTGCATTCTGAGGGTTTGACCATGTGCATGGTGACCATGGCACCCCTGTATTGTCACAGAATACTTCCGCTGTCCTTAGAGTCTGTGTGTCCTGCCTTTTCAACCCTCCCCCGCTGGAGCCCCTGGCAACTGATCTTTTTACTGTCTCCATAGTTTTGTCATTGGTTTAGGTTATTTCCCCGCTGCGACTAAATGACCTGACTAGCACAACCGTAAGGAGGAAAGGTTTATTTGAGGGCTTGTGGTTTCAGGGGTCTCGGTCCATAGAAGACCGGCTCCATGCCTTGGGGCTCGAGGTGAGGCAGAACATCATGGTGGAGGAGCATGGCAGAAGGAAGCAGCTCACATCATCAGGAAGCAGAGAAAGAGAGAGAGACTTCACTCTCCAAATACAAATATGTACCCCAAAGCCAAACACCCCAATTCCCACCTCCTCCAGCCACACCCTACCTACCTCTGGTTTCCACTCAGTTAATCCCACCAGGGATTAATTCATTGATTAGGTTAAGACTCTCACAGCCCAATCATTTCTCCTCTGAACCTTCTTGCAGTGTCTCACGTGAGCTTTTTGGGGGACACCTCACATCCCAACCGGAACAGTCACGAGTGAAACATTGCATACCTTGGATCAGACAGCATGTAGCCTTTTCAGATTGGCTTCTTTCACTTAGGTTCCTGCATTTAAGGTTCCTCCATGTCTTCATGGTACAGGAGTGAAAGGAATTTCTCCCTTCTCCTCTGAAGGTTGGAACCTTTAAATCTATTGGAGGAAACTGGCGACAGACAGAATAACAGAAGGAAAAGCAGGCAAATCTCTCTACTTGACAGGCATCAAATAACAGTAAGCTAGTAAGGTTCTTAAGAGAGAGGAGAGTGGTTGAGAGCAATTAGAGAGGGACAGCAAATAATGCTTAGGGGGTGAATGAGCCCTGAGAACAGTGACAAAGCTCCTCTGGGTGCTAGATGTGGAATTGGACTTTCCATTTCTTTCTCTGCATAGGAGTTAAATCTTTGGGTAATTGAATTTTGGTCAGAAGACTGAAGGCGATCGTGCTCCTCCGGTGGTTCCAATCAGTAAGGGTTCTTCAGAGAAAAGCTCACCCAGTGTCTGTTCATCCCCAAGTGTCTCGTTTAAAACAATTAGCCAACCAAGGCTCCGTCTTCTGGAGTAACATTCTCTGGACTCTCAGTGGCTTGATAGCTCATTTCTTTTTAGCACTGAATAACACACTGCATTATCTAAATGTCTATTTTGTTTATACCCAAGTGTTTCAGCAAGGACAAATAAAGCTACTGTAAGCATTCACTTGCATGCTTTTTAGGTAGACATACGTTTTCAGTTCATTTGAGTAAATAGCAAAGAGTGTGTTTGTGGGGTCATATGGTAAGAGACTGTTTGGTTTTATAAGAAACTGTCAATCTGGCTTCCAAAGGGGCTGTAATATTTTGCATCCCCACCAGAACTGGTGTTGTCATTGTTTTGGATTTTTGGATTTTGGCCTTGAACTTGCAATCCTCCTGCATCAGCCTCCCGAGCCACTGGGATTACAGATGTGCCACCGCACCTGGCCTTTTTACCCACTTTTTAATCAAGCAATTCATTTTCTTATTGTTGAGTTTTGAGAAGTCTTTGTATATTCCAGAGAGCAATCAGATGTGTCTTTGACAAATCTTTTCTTCCAATTTCTGACTTGTCTTCTCATTCTCTTGACACTGTCTTTCCTGTAGCAAACATTTCTGATTTCAGTAAAGTTCAGATGATCAGTGTTTCATCTAAAAAATCACCATCACACCCAAGGTCATCTCGATGTTCTCCTAGGCTACCTTCCTGAAGTTTTCAGTTTTGTAGTTCTCATTTAGGTGCATATCTCAGTTAATTTTTGTAAGGGTATAAGGTCTGTGTCTAGATTCATTTTCTAGTATGTGTTTTTGAGTTCTTCTTGCACTGCTTCTGGAAAGGATTTTATTGTCTTTACTGCTTTGTCACGGATCAGTTAATTTCTTTTCTAGTATGTCTTGAGGCTGAGTAGTGTCAGTTTTCCAACTTTGTTCCTCAATATTGGGTTGGCTAGTCTGGGCTTGTTTCTCCATATAAACTTTACTATTTTTTTTTTTGATATTCAAAAGATAACTTGCTGGGATTTTTAATGAGATATTGCTGAATTTGTAAATCCAATTAGGAAAAACTGACATTTTGACCACATTGAGACTTCCTATTTATGAACATGGAATATCTCTCCATTTATTTAGTTTTTTGATTTCTTTCATCAGATTTTTAGTTTTCATCATAAAAATATTGTATTTATTTTGTTACACGTAAGCCTAATTTGGGGGAGAATTCCTGTTAATGGTAATGCTTTTTTTTGGTACTGGAGATTGAACCCAAGGTCACTCCCATCACTGAGCCACATCCCCAGCCCTATTTTGTATTTTATTTAGAGACAGGGTCTCACTGAGTTGCTTAGGGCCTCACTAAGTTGCTGAGGCTGGCTTTGAACTCGCGATCCTCCTGCTTCAGCCTCCCAAGTGCTGGGATTACAGGCGTGCACCACTGCACCCAACTGGTAATGCATTTTTAATTTCAAATTCCACTTATTCATTGCTGGTATATAAGAAAGAAATTGACATTTGTGTATTAACCTCATATACTGAAATCTTGCCATTAATTGTTTAGTGGTCCAGGAAGGTTTTCTTGCCAATTATTTTGGATTTTCTCTATGGATATCCATATCATCTGTAAACAAAGAGAATTTTAATTCTTCCTTTCCAATTTTCATACCTTTTATTTCTTTTTCTTGTCTTATTGCATTTTCTGGGACTTCCAGCACAATGTTGAAAAGCAGTGGTGAGAAAAGACATCCTTGCCATGTTCCTGATCTTAGTGGGAAAACTTCAAGCTTGTCACCATTAAGTATGATATCAGTTGTGTTTTTTTGTTGTAGTCTTTATGAAGTTACAGAAAACTTTCTATATTCTTAGTTTGCTGAGAGTTTTTAATCATGTATGAGTGTTGGATTTTATCGTATGCTCTACTGATAAGATCATGTGATTTTTTTTCTTTAGCTGTTGATGTGGTCAATTACATTAATTAATATTTGAATGGTGAATTAACCTTGTATATCTAGATGTATGTGTAACTCTTTTTATATAGTTTTTATTCAATTTAATATGTTTTGTTGAAGAGGATTTTTTAATCTACGTTTATGAAAGATTGATCTGCAGTTTTCTGGTTTTGTAAAGTCTTTGTCTGGTTTTGTTATTCAAGTAATACTGACCTCACAGAATGAGTTAGGAAATATTTCTTCTACTTCTATATTTTGGAAGAGATTATACAATATAGGAATGAGTTCTTCCTTGGAGTTTAGAGATTTCACCAATGAACTCATTTGGGGCTGCTACTTTCTGTCAATTATTAAATATTGACTCAACTGTGTTAATATATATAGTCCTATTCAAACTGGCTATTTCTTCTTGTGTGGGTTTTCCCAGATTGTTTCTTTCAAATAATTGATCTATTTTATCTAGGTTATTGAATTTGTAGACATAAAATTGCACAAACATTTCTTCATTATCCTTTTGATTTCCTTGGGATTCATTGTGATGTGCTCTATTTAGGTCTAATGTTAGTAATTTATGTACTCTCTCTTTCTTAGGCTACATTAAAACTTATTTCTTAGACATTAAAATTTTATTGATCTTTTCAAAGAACTAGGTTTTCATTTTGCTCACTTTCTTTAATTGATTTCCTGGTTTCCACTTGAATTTCTGCTTCAGATTATTTGTAAATGTATATTTTACTAATATGATAAGAGATACAGAAATGGAATCATGTAAAATGTCAACAAAAGCCAGAGGAAGAATGGGGAAAAGGTAACAAAGAATAAGGATAACAAATGGAAAAGAGTAACAAATATGGAGATACAGATAATGTGGAGTTGGTTGAGTTAAAGCATCAGTGGTTTAAATACACCAATTAAAAGAGGTTTTCAGAGTGGATCAAGAAACCAAGATCCAACTACATGCAGTGTACAATAGACCCACTTAAATATAAAGACACATGTAAACTAAAAGTAAAGAAATGGAGAAAGGTATACCATACAAACATTAATCGAAAGAAGCACAAGTAGCTATATTAATTTCATACAGAACAGACTTCAGAGCAAAGAAAGTTATCCAGGACAAAGAGTTTATTACAAGACAATAAAGAAGACATAATAATTCCTAAAGTGTACGCAACTAGTAAGTACTAAAGTGAGGCAGAAACTGAGATAAATTCAAAAGAAATAAATGAATCCACCATTCCAACCAGGTATGTCAAAACCCTTCTATCAGAAATGGATAGATCCTACAATCAGAAAATCACTAGGAACATTTTTTAACTCAATAGCACCATCAATCAACTAGATAAAATTGATATCAACTACTTCATCCAACAACAGTAGATGACACGTTCTTCTTGAGCTCACATAGAACATTTGTCAAGATAGACCAATTCTGGACCATAAAACCCATCTTAATCAATTTAAGAGAATACACATCATATCATGACTGTTCTCAGATCACAATGGAATTAAATTAGAAGTCAGTAACAGAAAGATGGCTGGAAAAATCCACCAAATACCAACTTCTAAATAACATACAGGGCAAAGAAGACATCTCAAGAGAAATTAAAAATAGTTTTAACCACACAAAAATGAAAATACAACTTATTAAAAATTTCTTGATGCAGTAAAAGCAATGTGCAGAGGGAAATTCATAGTACTAGGTGAATATTGTACAAAAGAAGCAACGCTGAAAATTTGTGACCTAAGTTTCCACCTTAGGAAGCTCAACAGAAAGCAAATTAATTCCAAAGTAAGCAGAAAAAAAAAATAATATTTTTTTTCTCTATCATTCTTCTGCAGACTTATCACCTGATAAGGCTTATATAGCTTTGTTTGGGGGGTGCTATTTTGCATTTATCCTGCTTGGGGTTTTCTGATCTTCCTAGGTCTGTGGTTTCATGTCTGATTGGGGGAAAATTGCTTCTCTGATAAAATCTAAGAAAAGTTGTTGCTTTTCATTTTGTTCAGTGTTTTGCTTGTTGTTTGGATCGAGTGAGGTCACCCAGGCGCCTCACGCCAGACCAGAAACTGGAAGTACTAAATACTCTTAAAATGAAAAAACTGATGGTTTGTGAAATGGCTTGATGAATACTTTATATCCAAAAGGATAAAGCAATAAGTTTAGTAGACTTTCAACCACAATTTTTTTCTAAATCTTTGTGAGGTTTAAATATTTATTATTTTTAAATACATGCAATGAGAATCAAAACTGGTACATATGTAAGGGGGAGGGGAAGAATAGAGCTCAGTGGATTAGACAAAGGGGAATGAGGGAGGGGAGGGGATGGGAATAGGAAAGAGTGGAATGAAATGAACCGGAGGTAACCTTTCCACGTACATATGTGAATGCACCACAGTGAATCTCAGCGTCCTGTATAACCACAAGACTGGGATCCTCATTAGAATAAGATGTACTCCATGTTTGTTTAAACATGTCAAAATTACTCTACTGTCATGTAAAATGAAAAAGAACAAATTTTTTTTAAAAAAAGAAAATCAAAGGAGGATCAGTAATTAGAGAAAATTGGGGGAGTCAGAAGGGGAAGGAAAGGGGAAATACTGGAAAATTATATTGACCAAATTATATTACTATGTTCTATTGTGTGCATGTAAGAATATGTAACAACAAATCATTTTATTGGCACATATAATATGATGATTCCAACAAGAAATGGACCAATGAGGGGAAGGGGCAGGCCGGGGACGGGTGACAGGGGACAACGTGTGGGCGACGAGGGGAAAGGCACTCACAAGTCAAGGCAGCAGCATGAGGGAGCTGTCACTCAGCCTGACCAGTGTGGGGAGCAGTTGCCGAGTGCCCCTTGGCCAGTGTGCCGGGGGTGAGTGCAGGGAGGTGGGCGTGTGTGTGTCCGGCGTGTGTGTGTCCGGCGTGTGTGTGTCCGGCTGCCAGGATTCCGCAAGCTCTCTTCACTGTCTCAGGAGCCGACCTGCTTCTGACGCACAGCCGAGTATCACGTGCACCTTGTTCTACTGAGGACTAAGCACAATCCCAGGGCGACAGGGCTTAGTAAGTGACAGAGCCTAAACTAACCAGATGTGCAATTCCTGGCTCCACACGTTCACAATGGCACACGTACTTTGCCCCCTTCTATTGCGTTTTTACTTTTTGTTTTGTCTATTTATTATTTTTTTGTGGTGCTGGGGATTGAAACCAGGGCTTCCCACGTGGTAGGCAAGTGCCCCATCACAGAGCTACATCCCAGGCCCTGCCCCTCATTAAGTGGGGAGTTAAAGGGTCAGGCCTAGAGGAAGCACATGGCGTGAAGTGCTTTGTATTTTGTCTTCAAGGCCACAGGGAGCCACCCAAGGATTCAAATGAGTGAACAAGACAATTGTTTTAGAGATCGATCCAGAACAAGATGGGCCCTTTAGAGATCCCTCTAAACAAGATGGGGTCCTTTAGAGACTGTTCTAGAACAAGACAGGGTCCTTAGGAGATCCCTGTAGAACAAGATGGGATCCTTTAGAGATGGCTCTAGAACAAGATGGGGTCCTTTAGAGATTGCTGTATTAGCAATTTGGAAACAAAGCGAACAGGCAGGAGTTGAGAGGCAAGCAGACTGGTTAGAAGGCACAGCCAGGACTCAGACACACATTGGTGGTTTGTGTCCAAAAACAGCAGGTAGATGATGTAAGTCTCTGTACCTAGAGCCACTTCAAGTCCTGGCAAGAGGGCCCCTTGCAGGAGCTCTGTGCTTGTAAAGCACGCATACACACACACACAGACACACACATACACGCACACGCACACACATCTGACCTTGGACTTGGCACTTAGCACTGGTGCAGTCTATCCGTCAACCCTCAGTGTCTACTCAGGCCTCCGGGAAATGATTTTCCTCTACTCTTTCTTGCTGGCTATCCTGCATCACCTCCAAATGCAGTGACGGCCCCTGGTGGTGTTGCTGTGGCTGTTGATTCCGCTGCAAAGCGAAGAGCATTTGAACCATGGCAACACGTGACTGGATTCTGGTGGGGAAGTTACGACCAGAGGAGGATAGAGGGCCTGGTGGGAGCACACGGGGAGAGGGGAGGCTCCACTGCAGGACTCCAGCCTTCATGCTGCACAGGGACGAGCTGTAGACCAGCCAGGGATGGAGTGTCCAGCGAGCTCAGAGAAGAGTCAGAAGAGGACTGCGGAAACTTAGGACAGATTGTATCAAGAGGACTGTGTGAGTGTGAGTGTGTGTGTGTGTGTGTGTGTTTATGTATGTGCTGTAGTGCAAATTTTTTTATCTGCCTCAAAAAATGGAAGTTCAAATGTGCATCACTTGATTTTGAAAGACGCCAAAAAAGGAAAAGAAAAAGAAGAAAGAAAAAGAAAGAAAGAAGAAAGAGAAAGAAAGAAAGAAGAAAGAGAAAGAAAGAAAGAAGGAAGAAAGGAAAAATAAAATCACTAAACCAAAAGTTGGAAGCTAGGCACAAAATTCCAGACTTATGACCCGTTTATGTGACTTAAAGTCTTGCTGCAGCTTAAGGACCATGGGTCTGTTTCCAGCCAGGGTGCCTGCAATGGGGGATCAGTGTTCATGCATCTCCCCTGCATCTGCCTACAATCTTGCTCCTGGCCAATCTCTTCAGCCAATGAGCTCTTGCCATGGTCACTCATGTCCATTTTGTGCTAACCCTAAAAGTTCCTTTTATTTTTTTGCAGTGCTGGGAATTAAACCCAGGGCCTTGTGTTTGTGAGGCAAGCTCTCTACCAACTGAGCTATATCCCCAGCCCTTAAAAGTCCTTTTTAGAATCTGTGGACTTCTTAATCCTGCCACTGTTGGCGTCTTTCTTTAAACTCCTTCCCCTGGGCTTCTGTGGGCGCTCGCCCCCGCAGTCCTTCTTAGTTCCCCCCAGCTTCCTCTTCCCTTTCCCTGTCACTAGGGTATCAGTAGTCCCCGCATGCTCCTACACTTTCTCTTTGGTCTCCACTCTGCAAACTGCTTGGATGACCTCAACGACTTCTGTGCATTCAGCTGGGGACAGGCTCTGTATCTGTGGGGAGTGGAGTTTATTGGACTCAGGGAGCTCTTTAAAAAGGACATCCTATGTGTGAAATTAGGTGCAAGGCTTCAGAATGTGTGCAAGCCTCATGGTCAACCTGTCTCTGATTCAGGTGTTCATATTTACGCTGGTGACTTCCAGACTAGTTCCTCACCCAGACCTCACTGTGACCTCCAGACCCGCGAGGGCAGCCATGGCCGGGACTTCTCCAGGAGCTACACCCTCAGCTTCTCAGGCAGATGCCCCAGAGGACACTGACGGTCTTTCTCTTCACCACTGATCCTCTACATGCCCTGCTACAGTGACAGGGATGGCAGCTCACCCAGTGTCTCTGATGACTCAGAACACACAATCCCCACTCCCCAAATGCAGTCCAGCACCAAGGGCGCTTCCAACTGGTCTCCTTAAAGCCCCCGACTCCGTCCACTCTACCTCTGTCAGCAGCGTTCTCAGTCCCTGTCCCCACCCAACTGTGCCCAGGTCACTGCAGCAGCTCCCTGGCCTCTTGACAGCGGTCTTTTCTTCCTGATCCTTCTTTCATGTGCTTTCTGAATTATATTTCAAAAGCACAGATATGATCACACAATTTACCTGCTTGACATTCTTCATTTTTTCCCCAGTAGTTTTAAAGATGAAGACGTTGTCGAACCAACATGTGGCTCAATTTGATCCACTAACTACCGCAGCTTCCTTTCCCTCAGGGCTCCACTGTCGACCACGCCAGGGGCTACTGCTGACTTGTCCCCATTACCCTGAAAACTCTTTGAGGCGGAATTTATAAATGATGTCCTAGTAGGGAAAGGGAAGAGGAAGCTGGGTGGAATTTATAAACTGGTGGCATTTTTAAGATTATTTATTTATTTATTTGTACTGGGAATTGAACTCAGGAGTGCTTAACCACTGAGCCACATCCCCAGTCTTTTCTAATATTTTATTTAGAGACAGGGTCTCACTAAGTTGCTTCAGGCCTTGCTAAGTTGCTGAGGCTGGCTTTGAACTTGCAATCCTCCTGCCTCAACCTCCCAAGTGGCTGGGATTACAGGCGTGGTTCACCATGTCTGGCTACAAGGTAGCATTTTTTGAAAAGGAAAGTAGTTATGTGACTAATACAAAACATCGAAGAACTTCAATTCCATTTTCTTAATTTTTTTTGTCTTTAGCTACAAGGAAAAACATCTCAGATAGTAATACAGTTTCTGTGTCAGCACCAAAGGAGAGCCATTGGGCAGGTGGCTGCTGACTGGACTGGGTCAGAGCATCGTCACCTGTACAGCCTGAGGGTTTAGAGCCACGAGCCGCCTGAGACACCAGCTGGACCTCAGCCCTGCGGTGTTGGCTCATCTCCAGCTGAGATCATTTAATACAAATCGATGTTAGCACGTATCCCAAATAACACATATTTTAAATTTTCATTGGAAGAATGGAGTATATGCATTTTCATAACTTTATATATCAATCTTATGGCTGTTTTCTTCTCTGTCAAATCACACAGGTTCTTCCAAGTTGTGTGCTTACAGAAAATGCCTAATGTTCTTCCAATAATTAGCAACATACCTACTTGTTTTTTAACAGAGATTTTTCTCTAAATTCCACAACCACAGACTATTTATAATCCCATTATTTTGAGCAAACTTAATTTATATCAGAATCACACTATTGCTTATGTAAAAAGTGAAGCGTTTATCAAGTTAAAATTCAAATATTTAGATTACCAGGAAATACAATGTTTGAAAGTAATATAGTCATTTATTTCATCACACAGGAATTATTCTATGACAGACTACGAATAATGAAGGCAGTATTTCAAAATATTTTATAGAGTGACAGTATGTCACCATTAGTAAAACCCTTCTCAAGAAGGTCTTCTAGCTTTTTTTTTTTTTTTTTTTTAAGGAAAACATAGTAACAATCAGTTTTATAAGATATTTTGGGAATTTTCAAGATCCAGCTTGTGAATTACCCATAAATACTACAACATTCCTGGGAAGAAAAAGCCCTGAAGACTAAGACGCAAAACAATTACGTTTTGAATGATGTGTCCCGCTCCCCAGCTCAGGGTAGTCACGAGATCAGAGGCCTTGGTGTTCAAGCTTTATAAATGTGTGCTCCGTCACTGAGATCGCCAGCCAGCCATGGTGACCGTGCGGTGGCTCCAGGTAGTGGACATGCAGCAAGGGTGCCAACTTCCAATAGCCACCGTTGGGGTTTGGATCCTAAACATCTCCCAGAGGCTAAAGTGGGTCACCAGTTTGTGGCACTCCGGGAGGTGGGTGGATTCTTCAGGAGGAGGGGCCTAGAGATAGGAGGTCAGGTTGGGGTGTGCTGTTGAAGGGAATACCAGGACCCCAGCCCTTCCCCTCTCTTTCTTTTCTTTTCTTTTTTTTTTTCAGTTTCTCAGCTATGTTTTATTGTGATTTTTTTGCTTTTCTTTTATTCTTACAGACTGCATTTTGATTCATTGTACACAAATGGGATGCGACTTTTCATTTCTATGGTTGTGCATGATGTAGATTCACACCAGTGGTGAAATCATACATGTACATAGACATGATGTCTGTCTCAGTCCTCTGTC
The DNA here is from genome assembly GCA_020662805.1 of Glaucomys volans. Taxonomy (NCBI): domain Eukaryota; kingdom Metazoa; phylum Chordata; class Mammalia; order Rodentia; family Sciuridae; genus Glaucomys; species Glaucomys volans. The sequence continues at coordinate 55,636 of JAJEJO010050099.1, forward strand.
TTTCCTCCCCCTACTCCCTCCCATCCCATTTCCCTCTACACAATCCAAAGTTCCTCTGTTCTTCCCCTCTTTTTTTTTTTTTTGACTTTCTGGACACCATGAGGTGAGCAGATCTGCGCCACACACTCCCTGCCATGATGTTCTGCCTCACCACAAGCCTGGAAAAAATGGAGCCAGCCCATCATGGACTGAAACTTCTGAAACCATGAGCCAAATGAACCTTTTCTCCTCTTACACTGTTGTATCTCAGGTATGTGTCACAGCAACAGAAAGCTGATTTATACAGGCACCCATGTTGTAATGCTAGCAGCAGGCAGAAAGGAGAGAGCTCTTTACAAGGACCTGCCGTGCATTCAGCACACAACTGTGAACACTGTGGAAAGCACCCCTGGTTTCATTATATCCTGTGAAGGACAGAACACAGAACACAGGGACACACACGTGGAACTTTATGCATATTATCTATTATCTGCAAAAATGATCATCCCAGCAAGGCCATTTTGTAATATTTTTCCATTTTATGATCTAGTGTGCAATAAAAGAATTTAAAAAGTTAATTCAGCAATGTAGACACAGATGTAACAAAACATGACTTCCAGAATTGCTTATGCAGGTGCCTTCATCAGAGTGTTGAACCAATGGAAAAAGAGGTGAGCTCCCCAGCTCCTGGGACGACAGTGAGGATGGCTCCTGGCACATAGGAACACAGGCACCTCAAGGGGGCTGACAGCAGGTACCCCCAGGTGCAGGTTGCAGGAGGGCACACCTGCAGAGAGTTTGAAGGAGATAACATAACCGCCAGTCAGCCTGCTTCTTGCCAATGCCACGTACAACAGGACACTCCTGCCCACTGGGGCAGCCTGTTCCTATGCTGAAGCCCTTTTCTCAGGGCCACCACAGAGCAACTGGACTCATGTTGACAATTGCTGTTCATCGACTGCAAATCCAACAGGCAGAACTGAGCACTTTTTTTTTTTTTTTTTTTTGGAACCAGGGATTGAACTCAGGGACACTCGGCCACTGAGCCACATCCCCAGCCCTATTTTGTATTTTATTTAGAGACAGGGTCTCACTGAGTTGCTTAGGGCCTCGCTAAGTTGCTGAGGCTGGCTTTGAACTCGTAATCCTCCTGACTCAGCCTCCCAAGTCGCTTCGATTACAGGCTTGCACCACCACGCCCGGCTAGAACTGAGCACTCTTAATAGCAAGAAGGCATGAAGTTGGGACCCAAGACAGGAGAAATAAATAAATAAAAGGGTAAAACGTGCTTCCCTTAATGGGTCCTAATTGCAAAGCAAAAAGATATGGTGCATAGATAAAAATCAGTATATGTCAGATACACAGAGATAAGACCACAGAATTCAAGGTCAATACAATTGAACCTTTAATGAGCTCCTGAGAAAACCTGGCCCATCCCTTAGAAATTCTAGGAAGAGCTAACTTGCCCTGCAAAACAGGGGAAGAGGGAATTGGAGCTGCTGAAGTAAAAGCCTGGCTGGGGAGCGAGGCTGGGGTGCAGAGTGGGGGAGGGAGGGCTGTGAGGGGAGGCTGTGCTCTCCATAGGTGACCCCCAAATCTGTAACAGCCAGACTGGGTGGAGTTGTGTGTGGAGACTGAGGAGGAGGTTGAACCTTGTCTTTGAAATGACGTGCACACAAAACAGAGAGCAGAGGCCTATTTGGTACCTACTGGAGAGCAGAGAGCTGAGGAACCCACCCAGGAATGAGCAGGAATCTGAGTCTGAAGACAAGCCTCTTCCCCTCTGAGCACGCCTCTATGCAACTCAATACTTCTGGCACTTCCCCTTGTGTGCGGGGAAGATCCCATTCTCAGGCAGGCACCAGGGAGAGGCCTCCCATCCAACCGATTCTGACGCTATCTGCCTGGAGGGATCTGCAGATGCCACCCACGAGTTCCAGGTTGTAACATGGGCTGTAGGTTTGAGTTCCCATGCTACTCCACTCCCACCTCCAGGGGTTCAACTCACTTGCTATTGACCCACTTTCTATAAAGGATACTATAAAGGATGCAGATGGAAGAGATGCTCAGGATGAGGTACTCAGAAGGGTCATGGAGTTCCTGTGGCCTCTCCCGAAGCACCTCCACAAGGTTAGCTATTGGGCGGTTCCCAAATCCAGCCCTCTGGGGATTTTCTGGGTCTTCATTATGTATGCATGACCGATTACAGCTCTGGCCATTACTGATCACCCTGACCCACAGCACCCCCACCTCCCCACAGGTAAGTGGGGTGAGGCAGTGGTAAAATGCAAAGCCTTACTCTAGGCCAATGACTTCTAGTCCCCACCCCAGGGCCCTGAACTGGGCCTGACCTCAAGCAGGTTCAGTCCCATTGGGGCGTGACTTGGGGCACATATGTTGTATCTGGAGAGTGGAGTCTCTCTCTGCTTTCTGATCACCATGTGAGCCACTTCCCTCTGCCACACTCTTCTGCCATGACCTCCTGCCTCACCTCTAGCCCCAAGGAATGGAGCCTGCTGTCTGTGGACAGAGACCTCGGAAACCATGAGCCCCCAAATAAACTTTTCCTACTCGAAAATTGTCCTGGTCAGATCTCTTAGTCACAGCAGCAGAAAAGCTCACTACAGCAGAGGGGGACGTTCTCCAGACTAATCTGAAGCTGTGAATTCATGCAGTCAACTCTCTCAGCAGCTGGGAGATGGCTGCTTCCATCTCCCAGCGAAGGGCAGAGAGTGTCGAAACTGAACTGCATTGAGAGCCACTCAGTGGGTGTGTGCCTGAGAATGTCCAGGTGTGTGGGGACATCCCACACTCCCCTTGGAGGACACTCACCTAATGACCTCAGATCTCCCCCAAGGTCCCACCTCTTTTTCTTTTTTTTCTTTTTTTTGTGGTGCTGGGGATTGAACCCAGGGCCTTGTGCTTGCGAGGCAGGCACTCTACCAACTGAGCTACATCCCCAGCCCAAGGTCCTACCTCTTAAAGGCTCCGCCATCTTTTAGTCACCCCCTGGGAACCAGGCCTTTATAACCTGGGTCCTGGAGGGAAGTTTTAGCATCCAGCAGGTTGCCTGCAATCAGACCCTGAGGGGAGACTCCTGTCCAAGTGACGTATGAAGGGGATTCTTAGGAAGAGGGAAGTGGGGAACACCAGGAGGGCGAGGGGAAGCTGAGCCAGTGTGAGACTTCATCTGTGGAAGCCTCGTCTGAGCCTGGGAAGCCATAGGCCAGGGGGCTGCCCCTCCCTACCCTCACGTCAGTCATTCTCTGCTGTGAGTGGGTTGGGGGTGACCTGGCCATGGTGGCTCCTATGGGCCAAGAGGGACTTTCTGCCGAAGAGTGGCACTGTGAGTCCAAGAAGCCCAGGTTCACAACAGGGGAGGATGGACTCCCAGACCCAGTTAAGGGGACCTGGGCCGGACACCAGTGTCATCCTCTAAGCTGTAAGTAACAGTCATGGGATCCAAGCTCGGGGATGTCTGGCTCTGACACCTTCTGCTCACAGATTGACCACTATTGTTCTTTTAAAAAACATTTTTGCAGGGGGAGGAAAAGGGAAAGTACTGAAGAATGAATTAGAGTAAATTATGTTATGTGCATGTATGAATGTCACAATGAGCCCCGCTGTTATGTATCATTAGCATAGTTATAATGCACTATAAAAACATAACATTTCTGACTTGTTTTCAATTGGTGGCACGTGTATTCTATGAATAATTCAATCAGCATAAGCATTTATGGATGATTTGATAAAAATTACCAGATTTGATGATATGACCATTAAGCATCTCTGAAGAAGTATCTATAAATTCTCTTGCAGAGATCCATGAATGCTGTGTACTCTGATATTCATTATTAGCATGAATTCTACTTTTCCAGCACTGCACGAATCGAATATTCCTGTTTAAATTGGTCATCTGAGGAGTGCTATGTTTTTTCTTTTTACCATCTTTGTGTTCCAAATTTTGATGAGCATGAATAGGTCACCTTCCCAACTCCACCCCTAAGTTCTCATGAGTTAGTTGCAAGTGTATGTTGGATGCAAAAATGGAAACCCACAGGAGAGACTGGGATGCAGTTGTGTGCTGGAGCCCTTGCCCTGGCGTGTGCGAGCCCCGGCATAATCCCTAGCACCACACCGCACAAAATTATTAACAAGAAAATAGAAATAATTCCTGACCATGTCCAATATCTTCATAGACAACTCAAAAACCATAAAATAAAGCTACCATGAGAAGCAAAGAAGTTCAGACCTTCTGAAGCGCTTTCAACTTCTCTGAAAAACAGCTCACGTTCAATCTTCGGAATCTGCTGCCATCCCAGTTCATTTGCATGTCTGAAATCAATTTAAAAGTAGCTGTAAAATGTCTTTCAGAGCTGTGAAGACCCTCTTGGTGACTGACATTCATCTACACCACCACATCCTTCCAGACTGCAATTTGTTCTCTGGGAATAAAGAGAAGTATCTCTATAAAATGGTTAGGAGAAAATACTTCATTAAACCAAACAAGTCATTGGTATGTAGGAACTCACCAGAAACCTATTTGAATTATATATTGTTTCCTTAGATTTGACTTCCCTCTATCCACAGACTGTGTGTCCTCCTGGGGCATGAAGGAGACTCGGGACACTGGGTGATGTTGGATGGGGGACAGGGAGTCAATAAGGAGAAAGAGGCTCACTGAGTAACTCCTGCAGGTAACTCTAAGGCCTACTTAGAGCAGAATCATTGTGGTTGGTCCCCTTGGGTGGCAAAGAGTTATGACTGAAGTTTTTTTCAGTCCCAGTCACTCTAGAACAACTACCTCCAGAATGAGCCAAAATAAATCTTTTCTCTTTATAAGCTGATTACATCAGGTATTTGTCACAGTAACGCAAAGCTGACCAACACAGCTGTGATCTACAGAAACTCCCATCTCCCATCACCCACCAGCCAGGAATGACCTCCATTCCCACATTGGCCATGGGCATGAAGAGGATCTTCCACATCAGATTCAAGGTGGAAATGGATTTCCCCCTGGACAGACATCATCTTTTCTGTGTAATAGTCTAACAGTATTTAATACCCTTCTTGTCAATGTGACTCCAGATTTTCCTTTCTGTCTTTCCATTTCCATGACCACGTAGGGTGACATCTATATGCCAGCAGTGCAGATGCTCAGAGATCACGTTGCTCTTTCCTCTCTCGCCCCAAGCTGAAGTCCAGGCTTGTAAAGATGCATCTGTGTCTCCTTCTCTGGGGGCAGGCAGGGAGCGTGTGTGTTCTCTGCACTCCCCAGCACGGTGGGAAATACCCAGCAGGGGACAGCTTCGTCATGCATGCATGTTGGATCAGTGCAGGAAGGAATGAAGTAGCTGAAATCCATACCTGCACTGGCATTGGAGTTTGGTGCCAGAAATGTCCATCACTGTGTGACATACCTGGGCTTCTTACTATGGAGCTGACATAGAGATTTGGGGCGTGGTGAGCATCACCTCAGATGGGTGGCCACAGGGTAAAGTTGTGCATGAATGTTGAGCTGATGGATTCTGAAGACAGGACTCTGGATAGGTGCACTGCTTCTTGGAGGCCTTGGGTGTGCATGAACTCTCAGGGATGAACTTCGGATGTAGTCCTACCAAGGCCTTGAAGGAAACATCCTAAAGGATAAAGGTCACCGCCATGACCAAAAGCCCAACATGTGAGTATCACCTGCTCAAAGGAATCCAAGAAGGAATTGTTTCATAACCTCAAATTTCACAAGAATAAGTGACTTGGACATTTTCCAGGGAGTTTGCTTTTGTTTCTCTCCTAAGAAAAATATCCCAAATATTCCTCATAGTTGAGCTTCAAGGTATGGGACACACACAATGCAGAAATAATGAAGGGCATCAAAGATGATTTTCTGTAAATGTCTCCATTTGAGTCAATTAACCAGGCTTTCCTTTCAAGCCTTTTTTCAAAGGCATTTATCACTGATCTCAAAGCAACATTACAAGGTAACAATTTCACCCAGATTGTCTTCTTTTGAAGCCTCATGCCTTGCTCCTTGCTTTTAAATTACAAGCCTCTGTTGTCAGATTTTCTTCTTTTCTGTTCTGCCGTGGAGAGTCCTTTGAAGTGATTATACTGAGTCTAGAACAGGATGTGAAGGAGGAAATTGGGAGATGAATTTTGCCCTGGCCCTAAATTTCTCCATAGCCCATACAGAACCTTCATTGTGAAAGGAAGCACCTGCGAAGTACGTTATGAATGCCACTCGCTCATCTCAGTCTCCTCCATCAAGGGAGACTGAAGGGGCTGCCAGTCCTGAGTCCTTTGGGAACTAGAAAATCAGAGAGGCACCTGCCATTGTCATCCCACCCACCCGCCACCTAGGCCAACTGGGTGATGCAGGTGGAACCTGGCTCCTTGATATTCGCCAATCCTGAAGCAACCTCAGGCCACTGCTCAGCTCAGAGGGCCAGCAGGCCTCTGCCCATACCCAGCTTCTCCCCTTCCAGGACTCTGAACAGGGCGGGTGCTCAGCAGCTCCTCCTCCGCCCTCCTCCCTCCCTGCCTGGCCCTCCCTCTCACCATTAACCCTGGTCCCAGAGCAAATGTGGGCATGCAGCATGGCCAGCTTCCCACTCTACCCCCTGGGCCTGTACCTTCCCTCTTCCCTTTGATGACCAGGGTTTCCCTTTCTCTTTCTCTTTCCTATTTTATTTCTCTTTTGACTGGCTCTTCCTCTTCATTAGTGTAAGGAAAGAACTGAACAAAGGAAATCGAGGAGAGAAAAGGAGAGGAGAGGAGAGGAAGGGAGGGGATAGGAGGGGAGGGGAGGAGAGGGGAGGGGAGAGGAGGCGCAAGAGCCTCCCAGATTACTCAGGATCCACCTGCAGAGGGGTCCCAGCTTAGGAAGTTATAAGGGAGTGAAGGCAAGGGAGTTCAGTTTGGCTGTTGCTAGGGGTTGTCAGGGAAGGGTCCTTGTGGTTGTCACTTTTGTTCTTTGAGATGGTCCCTGTTCTGTGTTTCTCAAGATTTCAGTCCCACACAACAATTCTCATACAGGGTATTGTCTGGGCTTGGGTCAGGCTGACCATTGCTCTGGGTCAGAGTGACCGGGGTGACCTTGTTCTAAAGTGGAGGGTATGTATCAAAAATGGCCTTACCTATGTCAAGTTCTCTCTAACACATAGAGCCTCCAAACTTGTTTTATTTTTGTCCTACCATAAAAAATTCTTTGACTATTGCTTCTCCTTCTAGATAATAACCTATTTTCTACTTATTTCACCGCAAACCCCTTTAAAACTAGTTTATCCTTACATCCAATTCACTTCCTCTATTAGTGCTTCTAATTTAAATATACTCATTTTGTTATATGCATAATACAAACCCTCAGGTTCCTACCACCAAATTAACAGATGTTAATATTTTAGTGTTTGCTTCGGGCTCCTTTAAATAAAAGACTTACTGACAAAATTGAAATACCCTTCATACCATGAACAGTCCCCCACTCCCCACAGGCAACAAGTGTCTTAAATCTGAGCGTATCTTTCTTGTCTGTTTCTAACACTCTAGGATATGGGCACAAGCCCTACAGCGTGTGCATTGTTTCAATACTTGTTTTTCAAATTTACATATAAAATTATTTTAACTCCCTTTTTTATGCCATGTTTTTACATTTATCTATGTAGTTTTATGGAGATCAATCACATTCATTTTAATAGCTTTGTATCAATTTCCTAGGGCTGCTGAAAGAAAATTCCCCAGATGGAGTGGCTTTAACACCAGAAATTTATTCCCATGGTTCTGGGGGCTGGGAGTTTGATTTCAAGGTACTGGCAGGGTTGGCAATGTGTGAAGTTCCTCCTCATGGTGGGAAAAGGCCATATGCTCCCTGAGTCCTCACAGGGCTGTCCCCAGGGTGTGCCTGTCCTAGTCTCCTCTTACGAGGGTTCCAGTCATATCAGGTTAGGGCCCACCCACGTCGTGACTTCAATCACCTCTTTGAAGTCACTATGGTCAAAACAGTCAATCCGAGGTAATGGCGAGAAAGACCTCAGCAAAAGCATCTCTGCGGACGGTCAGCCCGCGAGCTCCATTCTGCCGGCGGTGCGCCAGGGCCCGGCAGCAGGACAACCCGCGAGTCAGGAGGTCCGGGCAGGCCAGACCAAAGGAGCGTGGAGAGGGTCTTCAGGGAGGTCAACTTCCTGGTTGACCACAGTGCTCAAGGACCCAAGAGGGGGACCCCATCAGACAGACGCTTCTGTACTCAGGCTCCTACACTGGGGGTCCAATAGAAAAACTAAAATAGATGTGTAGACACAGGGGTGCCCTCGAGCAGCAGTGAGGAGATCGTGGGCGGGGAGGAGAAGAGGGAGCAGGAAAGAACAAGACAGAAGTCTTGTTCCCAGCTGTCTGCAGGCCCCTGCTCCTCAGAGAACTCAACTGCTGCTCGCTTGCTCTCTGTGTCCTGCTCTGCAATTCTTTGCTGAGTGAGTACAACGAACCCAGCACCCCTAGACAGTATGATTCCATCGTTCATGTAGATATGTGTGTACAGATAGGACCATGTGGGATAGATGTTATTTCTGACATAATACGTTATTTTGTCATCCTCTTTTCAATATTGATATTTTTGAATCTCTCACTTTCAAAAAAAATGAAACATAAATATCACTTATGTATCTCCTTGTACACTAGAGAGAAACTCTCAAGAGGACAGAACTAGAAGAGGAATGACTGGGTTGAGGGTGCGTTTGCTTTCAGTTTGTCTCAAATTTTCATATTTATGTCCAAAGAAGTACCTGAAAATTGCCATTTCCCATATTTTTACTAAAATGATTAATGCTGTTAATTCTTTTAAAAAGCCAACCCCTGGCACAAAATGCTTTTTGGATGTCCTAATTTGCACTTCCCTGGGCACTGTTAGTTCGAAAGTCTCATTTTATCTTTCCCTGGTGATCTGTTGTTCCCTCTGAGAAGTCTCCTCACAGGCCATTTAACCCAGGACTCCGCACTCCCAGGCTCTCCTCCTCCCAGACTCTCCTCCTCCCAGGCTCTCCTCCTCCCAGGCTCACCTCCTCCTAGGCTAACCTCCTTCCAGGCTCACCTCCTTCCAGGCTCACTTCACTTCCTTTTGGCTGGTGGACTTTGCATAGCATATGAGTTTCAGCAACTGATAGAGTCACTCTTTCTTTTCCTTTTCTTTTTTTTTTATTTTATTTTATTTCTTGTACCAGGACTGAACCCAGTGGTGCTTAACCACTGGGTTACAACTTAACTGAACTATATCCCGAGACCTTTTTATTTACTATTAATTTCTTTTTTCTTTTTTTTTTTTTTTGAGACAGGGTTTCAGTAAGTCACCCAGGCTGGCCTTGAACTTGAGATCCTCCTGCCTCAGCCTCTCTGAGTGGCTGGGCTGGTCTTCCTTGAAACTCCACCCTGTTTCTTAGTTCCATTCCCCTAGCCTAACTCTGGCTACATTTTTTTTTTTTTCAGAATAAATTGCTGATTTGTGTTTTTATGCTTTCTCTATACTATTGATTACATATTGTTTTAGTTGGCGTTTTTGCAGCTGTGACTAAAAGACCTGACAAGAACAATTTTAGAGGAGGAAAAGCTTATTTGGGGCTTCCAGTTTCAGAGGTATTATGGTTTGGATGTGAGGTGTCCCCCAAAAGCTCATGTGTGAGACAGTACAAGAAGGTTCAGAGGAAAAATGATTGGGTAGTGAGAGTCTTAACCCAATCAGTGAATTAATCCCCTGATAGGGATTAACTGAGTGGTAACTGAAGGATGTGGCTGGAGGAGGTGGAAATTGGGGCGTGGCTTTGGGGTACATATTTGTATCTGGAGAGTGGAGACTCTCTCTGCTTCCTGATCAACAAGTGAGCTGTTTCCTTCTTCCACACTCTCCCACCAGGGTGTCTTGCCTCACCTGGAGCCTGAGGAATGGAGCTGGCCTTCTATGGACTAAGACCTCTGAAACCCTTAGCCGTCAAATGAACTTTTCCTCCTTTAAAATTGTTCTATCCAGATCCTTCAGTCACAGCAGTGAAACAGCTGATCAAAACAAGAGACCTCAGTCTATAGATGAACTTCCTTGCCAGCTCCATTGCTCTGGGTCCAAGGTGAGGTGGAACATCACGTCAGAAGAGCGAAACAGAGGGAAGCAGGTCAGGACGTCACACCAGGAAGCAGAGAGGGACAGTTTTCCTCACTACAGATGAAATATAAACCATTCGGTGACCTGCCTCCTCCACCCTGCCGGCCTACCATAACCACCCAGGTCACCCCCACCAGGGGGTTAATGCACTGATTAGGTTAAGGCTCTCATAACCCAGTATTTCACTCTGAACTTTCTTGCATTGTCTCACACATGAATGTTTGAGGGAACTTTCATATGTAAACCATAAAATACACACACACACACACACACACACACGAGTGTATATAATACATATATACAGACACACAAATCATTTCGTGGAGTTGTAACTTGCTTTCTTTTTTTTTTTTTTTTTGTGCTCTGCTCTGTGTTCCTCCAAATTTTTTAAAGAATTATAATTACAGAAAACTTCACAAACACAAATGTGCAACTTAAGGAATCATTCTAAAGTAATTGTCCATATTACCAGGTCCAAGTTTAATGTTTTGATACTCCATGTGCCTACTTCTGATGATGATTTCCTTGCTTCTCTGTGGCAGAAGCAGGACACAAAACAAAGTGGACAGACAAGCCCCCTTTAGTCTTAGGGCAGTTAAAGTCCCTAAGCTGTATGAGCTAAGAGTCCCTAGACTGTTGACCAGCTTGTACCCACAAAAGGAATGTAGAATGCACTCTCCAAACGAATTGCACCAACTCCCTGCCTTGATGTTCTCAAAACTTGCTTATGCATAAAAGTAAAAGACCTGCTGTGCTCGGGACTCAGACGCTGGGCCTGACACCACTAATAAAGTGTTGCCTCCAGATCTCAGTGTCCTGACCCTCGTTTCCGCTACAGCACAGCAGGACGCAGCCCTGAAGTGGGTTTGCAGAGGTTCTCGGGGACACTCAGCAGGCACGGGATCTGTGGAATGGATTTCAGCCTACTAAGAAGGATGATGTGTGTTTTACTTTTGCTTTTCTAGGAATGCCTGTGACGTGCTTCATTTACTCAGAGACAAAGGAGGAGGAACAGGCCTACTCTTCAGGAGAATTTAATAATCATTAAATCTGACAAAATGGGAATTTAATAAGGCACAATTTGTAGCAAGAGTCATGCACAAAATAAAAACAGGAAGGATGTCGGGCACCTGGACATGGCAGGACCCCGTGCATCCAAATCGCAGGTGTCGCGGGTCCTGGGGCCATGTGGGACCGTGTGGGGCCCTGTGGGGCCATTGGGGCTGAGGGAGATGGTTCTGGGCCTGGCAGAATGGGCCAGGGATTCCCCCACCTTCTGGCATCACCATGGGCTTGACCCAGCCAGAGACCTGCCGCACAGAGGCTCCAGGGCTGCAGCCCTGTGACCTGCCTCCCAGGCCACACAGAACGGCAGGCCATTAAAATGTCTGACTGCATTTTCTAAAAGTTTACTGCTGTCCTTCACTCTCACTCTTCTGTCCCACGTGGAGAGGGTGGTGATGAAGCCTGGGTCCTCCCTTTCTGAGGTGGGGTTTAACTACACAAAGCCTGCCTAGATGCGAATTTTCACCTCAACCCTTAACCACCGCAAAAGTCCCCAAACAGACCCCTAGGTCAGGCCTCTGTTGGGACCACCTGCTTCCCAAGCCACCATTCTTCCTCCAGGAAACCTCATTCTGTAACTAATATACTTTTGCTCAGCATCGTAGAGAATGTATGGCGTTAGCCATTGAAACATTCATGCTAAATTTGGAGGGGAGAGTGGTCCATCCTTCCTCTCCAGGGTGGTCACAAAGCCCAGCAACAGGAAGAACCCACCTGCGGAGGAAGGTAGCCCACCCCGTTGGCTCTCATCTCCATTCCTCGCAACTCTGATCCCACCACGGAGACACTGAAGCCCCTTGGCCGCACATTCAGATACAAAGCAAGGCCTTTAATCAATTGCAGAAGCTTCGCTCTAAGATACTGGGGGAAAAGTTTCAACCCAGAGGAAGCAGAGGAAAGGAAATGATCACAGCTAGAGGGGAAATGAGTATAACTGAAAACAGAACAAAAACTGTTTCACTGGCCAGATGTACTTGATGGGGGGGGGGGCTTTAGTTACACTAACCAAAAAATATAGATTATCTAATTTACTAAAATCATAAATGAAAGAATCTGGCTGTCAATCCTGTGCAAGTTAAAGTGATAATAAGGGACTTTGACTAACAGTTTATGCCTGCAAGCTGGAGGTCCTGGGTAAAATAGGCACATTCCTACAATGGAACCTGTGTCTAAAACGAACTCAACATGCAGTAGAAAATATGAATGGATGCATCCCACGTGCAGAAATGGAATTAGCAACATGAAGTCTTCCCAGAGTTTTAAAGCCCAAGCTGAGATGACTTTACTCATCTCAGCTGTGAAATGCACAGGGCGGGTGGACCACAGCGTACAGCGCTTACCGACACGGGCAAAGCCCTGAGTTCAGTCCCCAACTCCACTAGAAACCAACAATCTGAAAACTAAATTAAGGAAGCAATCTCCTTCTAAAATAACATACTTAGGAATAAGCTTAACGCAGGAAGTCTAACATCTGTGCAATGGAAACTAAAACTATTGCTGAAAGAAATGAAAGAAGGTTGAAATCAATGGACAGAGATTCCACGTCATGAATTTGAAAATTCTGTATTGTTTAAGTGGCAATTATCTTCAAACTGACCTACAGAGTCAATGAAATCCCTATGAAAGTATCTGAATGCTTCTTGCAGAAGTTAACAAGCAGCTATATTAACATGCAAAGAACCTAAAGAAACTAAAACAACTCTGAAAAAGGAGAACAAATTTGGAAGACTTAAAGGCTCTGATTTCAAAAGTACTAAAATCCTACCATAATAAAAATGGCAAGGCACATAAATAAACAGAAAAGAACTGAGAGACTGGAAAGTAAAGTCTACCAGTTATAGTCTATTGAGTTCCAACAGAGCAGACAAGAAGAATGTGGAAATGATAATCTTTTCAATAAGTCATGTTAGGATAATTCTAAATCCATAAGTGTAGTAATGTGGACTTAGATCCTTACCTCTTATCCTGCACTAAAGTTAAGTCAAAACGGATCCCAAGGTGGATCTGAAATTCTTAGAATAAAACACAGAAGACAGTCTTCACAATTATGACTTAGACCAAGAGTTCTTGTGTGCAATTCCAAAAAGAAGCTGATAAATTGGACTTCATTAAAATTAAAAGAGTTGCTCTAAACATTGATGTGGCTGTGTCACTGTACCATGCTGATTTGAAGTCCTTTGAGTATAAATCAAGGAGTGGGAGAGCTAGGTCAAATGGTGGTTCCATTCCAAGTTTTCTGAGGAATCTCCATACTGCTTTCCATAATCGTTGCACCAATTTGCAGTCCCACCAGCAATGTCTATTGAATGTACCTTTTTCCCCAGAACATCATGCTAAGCAAAATAAGCCAAACCCAAAAAACCAATATTTTCTCTGATATGCGGATGCTAATTCACAATGTGAGGAGGGCACTAAGGAAGAATAGAGTTCCTTTATATAAGGTAGAGAGGAGTGAAGGGAGGGGAAGGGGTATGGGGTAGGAAGGGTCGTGCAATGAAACAGACATCATTACCTCTTGTACATGTGTGACTGCATGACTGATGTGATCCTACAGTATGTACAATCAGAAAAATGAGAAATTATAATTCATTTATGTATGATTTATCAAAATGCATAAATGCATTATGCTGTCATGTACAACTAATTAGAACAATTTTTTTTTAATTGAAAGAAAAACTCTACACTTCAAAAGACACCATTTAGAAAGTGAGAAACCACAGACTGGGAGAAAATATTTGCAAACCATGAATCTAATACAGCAACTGAACCCAGGACAGGTAAATAACCCTTAAAACTCAGTAATAGACAATTTGAGTAGATATTACCCTTCCGAAAAATAAAAAAAGGAGGAAGAGGAGGAGGAAAAGGAGGAGGAAGAGGAAGGAAACGAATAGATGGGAAGCCCAGGAGGAATGCTGAACACCATATTCATTATAGAGAAATGCACATTTGAAGCGGGCGCTGTGCTGCGCATTGGGATCGCGGCTGTGATGAAGATGGGCCCCCGCTGGCAGGGGCAGCGTGAACCTGGAGTCCACGGAACACAGCTGCTGGGAACGCGAGCTGGCGCGGGCGTTTAGAAAGCGCTGTCACCATTTTTTTCAGACACCTAGGTTTACCCGCTCGGCAGCATCGTCACTGGCAGGAGTCTCCCGAAGGGAAATGAAAGCCCGTGCACACAGACACGTTTGCAATTGTTCAGAGCAGCACTTTCCAAAGTAGCCAAAAGCCAGAGAGGATCTCATCGCTGAAACTCGCGGTGGGATAACAGAAGGCCCAGAGCCCTGTTGGAATAGCGTTGAACAGCAGACGGGAACAAAGTGCAGGTCCTGCCACAGGAGAACCCCAGCTGATCCGCTGGGCGACAGAAGCCAGGCAGAAAGGACTACCGATTATATGACTCCCTTCACAGAAACTGCTCCCAAGGACAAATGTGCCGGAATGGAAACCAGGCTATTGCTGCCTGGGGTCAGGGAGGAAGCGCAGAGGGGGGCCCGAGGTCTCGGGTAGGTGGAAACGTTCTCGATTGTGACACTTGGTTGTGGCCAGGGTTGCCCAACTTGTGACAGTCACTAAGATCCTCTAATGGCATGTTTCCCACTACCCTGATGTTAATAAATATGTAATTTTAAAACCATCCATGAGCTGTGTGCTTGAAGTAGGGACATCTCACTGCATGTGAACTGCACCTCAATGAAACTCGGAGATAGAAAACCCTGCACCCGCTCCCCATCTCTCTCACCCGATTCCTCAGCTCCCTGTGGTCCCTGCACTCTAGAACCCAGGCCTAGTCCTGGCCACGCTGTCTGCTGGCCCCCAGGCTCCCTTCACTCTGCCCCCTGGTTCAGCTGCTGCTCCCTGGGCATTCAGGGCCTCTGCCTGGAAGACCCTGGCCCAGCTTCAGGAAGCCCCCACCTCCACCCCGTCGTCGCTTCCTGGGCTGTTGCCCTGACCACCCACGTTCTCAGTGGGCTCCTCTGACACCCAGGGCTCCACTTACCTTGTTTGTCATCTGTCTCTTCTGTCCCCATGTT
Source organism: Glaucomys volans (assembly GCA_020662805.1). Taxonomy (NCBI): domain Eukaryota; kingdom Metazoa; phylum Chordata; class Mammalia; order Rodentia; family Sciuridae; genus Glaucomys; species Glaucomys volans. The sequence continues at coordinate 70,849 of JAJEJO010050099.1, forward strand.
CCCCAGCCCTGCTTGGCATCTGGCAGGCACTCCATGGGTACTTTTGAGTCCACAACTGAGGCTGGTGTCTGTTGTTCCTGCCCAGCCCAGCACTGAGGACAGCGTGTGGCCCGGGAGATCTATTCATCAAGCACCAGTTCCTGACCTTGCACCTTGTCCCTGGGGCTACTGAGGTCCACACTGTCACTGTGTTGTGCTCCACCCACCCCCAGGGGAAACTGCCACCTCCCACTCCTCCTTGCTGTCTCCTGGCCCTCCCCAGGAAGAGTCCTGCCAGCACTCCAGGGAGAGCCCTGCCCCCTCCCCAGGGAGAGCCTGCCCACTCCCTGGATAGTCACCTCTGCCTGGGGGTGTGTCTGGGCATCAGCTCCAGAATGCCAGCACCCCATTTCTAATGAAAAGTCCCTGAGAGGCAAGAACAGTGACAGTTATGTGACTCTGGAAGCTTTGTGCAAACCTCTGCTGAACCTGAAGAGCCTCAACTGTGGCAGAGAGAGATCCACGTTATTGTGAGCCCTTCATTTCAGAGGTTATATGTTAGGGGGGAACACACACAGAGACACACACACAGAGATAGAGACACACACACAGACACACACAGAGAGATGCACACACAGACACACAGAGACACACAGAGACACACAAACAGACACACACATAGACAGACATACAGAGACACACACAGACACACACACACAGATACACACACACACACAGACACAAAGACAACACACAGAGACACACACACACACACACTGCCTTTCCTTCCCTGCTTACTGGCACCACTACTTCAATGGCCCCCTCTGCAGCTGGGACTCCCCATACAGACCAGATCTCCAGCGCCGGCTGGGGTCCTAGGACTCACTGCTGTTCTGACTCCAGCGGGGGTCTGCACAGAGGGCCATGGGCTGCCGGCTCAGTCCCCACCCGGACTCTCCACTTCAGATGCCCATGGGAAGCAGCAGGTCCCAGGTGTTTGCATCTGAAACGTCCCCGAGACCCCTGAGTTAAAGGTTGTTTCCAGGCTGCGAGGCTATGGGAAGGCAGAGGAACACCTAAGAGGGGCCTGGCAGGAGGAAGAGAGGTCATCAAGGGCTTGTCCTTGAAGGGGGGATAGTGTTACAGGGCCGGGGCTTTCCAGGACATGGAGGCAGCAGTGTGAGGCCTGCTCCCCTCAAGCCCTGACTCCTGGGATCAGTCGGGAAGATTTCAGACATGCCGCTCAGACTCACCAACATGAGTGTAACAGAAAGGGTAGGAAGAGGTAAAGGGGACACCCCTAGAGAGTGAGTGGGTCCTCTCAGAGAGGACAGGGACAGCGTGCCTCTCCCGGACTCAAGTTTTATGGAGTCCCAGGGAAGATTCTAGAGTGCGTGCTCAGGTCCACCTTTTGAATTTTGACTGACAGCAGGATGACATCAGCCTTTCAAGTCTGCACTGCCACAGCAACTCGAGGTCACTTTGGCCCACGCTGAACCTGCTCTTACAGATTTTATGACCAGAGGGAATGATCCTTATCTCCCTGTGTTCCAGGATCTGGGCTGTGAAAGGGTCACAGGAGTCCCCCCTTCAGGGGACCTTGGCTTCCTCTTAACAACATTATTTTGGTTCTGCCTTCCTCCTGCAGATAACAGGTGGTTTGCTGAGGAACGTGACCTCTCCCGTCCACTTCGGCCAGGCAGGGCTGCAGGTAAACTCCTTCTTGGAAAAGGAAGCTCGTGGGGGCCAGCACAGTGCCCACTTTACAGATCATCCCTTAGTTTCGTGTTCCCACCACCGGCATCTGTCCATCCACTGTCATTGACACCCAGTCCCCACTCTCTCTCCTGCATCCCAGCAGCCTCTGCAGCTGTTCCTGACACCACATGCACTGTGCCACCACAGCCCCAAAGCAATGTGGCCAGAGACCATGGACTTAGCCCTCTGCAACCCCAAGCTTGAAGGGGTATAGAGAATACTATTCCTATAAGACAGCTCCCCAAGAAAAATAGAGGGACAGTGTGGCTCAGGAGGAGAAGGGGAAATTGGCCAAACATTAACCCTCTCCCAGCGCACCCTTTCCTAATAACAATGGGCCCAAACCCTATAAAACCAAAATACCCTCTGTAACTGAGGGCCATTTTCCCCGTCTGAAAAATGGGTCCCAACAGCATCTGAGTCCATGAAGGAATAAAGAAAGGCTTCTCTGAATCCATTCAGATCTGCCTCCCATCCTTTTGCACTTACAGAGCTAAAATAAACCTTTCCTATTTAAAAGCTATGCCAGGCATTTTGTCACAGTGATTGAAAGCTGACTATCACACAAGGCTCTCCACAATTTCTGTCTGACGTGGTTGTAGACCAAAGGTGCTTACCATTCACTCCTTGGGAACAAGGAAAGGATTCATGGCAACAAGAATTTGCTAGAGTAGTTCACAGAACTCGGGGAAGCCCTTCACTACATTTGCCCATTGGTTAAAAGTTACAATTCAGGAGCAGCCAGGTGGCAGAGTGCAGAGGGTCAGGTGCTCTGGAAGGGACAGGGACCTGGGGATCTTGCCCAGTCTCACTGCCTCCTCCCATCCTGCGAGCAGCAGCCCAGGCACTTACCAGGCCTGGTTGTGTCCCTCTCCTTCTCTCTCAGTGTGGGGTTTCCTGTTTGGTGTGTTTGGAGGACATATTACACAGGCATGAACAATGACAGCCTTGGCCACTGGCGATCAATTCAGCCCAGCCTTCCCAGCAGCAAGGGTGGGAATGAGGGGGGAGAGTTCCCACCTCCATCCCTGCTTGGTTCCCCTACAAGCAGCCCCCATCCCAAGGGGCTCCAGGAGCCATCTCCTTAGTGCACGGAAGACGCTTGCCATTTCAGAGGTCTGAGGGTTTCAGGAGCTTGTGCTAGAGTGTGACAAAGACCAAGGTATCTGTTTCTCATTCACCAAACAATCAGGCCCCAGGGAGCAGCTGCTTGCCTTCCTGACATCCCCTTTCGGGGTCCTTGCTTCTCCACGGGGCCTGCTCTCTGCCTCCCCCACCCCACAGGTCATGGCAGCTGCTCCTGTACCTCTGCTTTTGACAGGCAGTGCCCAGGGAGAGGGCCTGACGACTCGTGTCAGGTTATAAGTGGCACTGGTCTGACTAGGTCAGTTTGACCACGAATTGTTATTTTTTTGCTTGTTTTTCACACCACTAATAAAACCTGGAACATTATATTACTGTCTCAGGTTTTCTTAGCCTAGCTTCAATTTGCTAAAAAAGGGAAAGGAATGGAGAGCCTATTTCTGTCTGTGAGCCTGCCATCAGCTCTGCCATGTGGAGGGACAGTCGACCCAGCCCGTCATGATCCGTTACCTCACAACGTGCAGCACACATATGTTAAGCCAGAGCTCCTGAAGCCAGCCATCTCTGAGTAGGAAAGCTCGTTGAGGATCAGAGACGCTGGCCAGGAAGTGGCCGGGCCCTGGTGAGACGGGGGTCAGACAGGGTCGGATGGAGGCTAAACCTTGGCCTTCACTTCTAATGGTTGCTGCTCCCCCCGCTCTGGCAAAGTATGGGATGTGCCTTTCCTTACCCCATCCCGTTCTTAATTAAATCAACCATAAACCCCAGGTGTAAGACATGCCAAGAGACACCGGGGTCTTTTCTACAAGAAATACCTCAAGGAAATTATCAAAAAACAAAACAAACAAAACACAACCCAGAGCCATCCCACCCCTCATTCAGCAAAGGCTGGGCCAAACTTCTGTTGGTGGCCATTTTAACCACTGGCTAGGAATGTCCCCTTCACCTGTTTTTCTTTTCCCTGATTAGAGCGTTGCCTGTATGTTCAAGCTTACTGCACTTGGAATTGATTTTTGTCACAAATGGAGTCAAAAGTTTCCTTCTCAGTTTCTCAGAAAACTAAGAATGGAACCACCATTTGACCCAGTTATACCATCTCTCATTATATTCAGAGGAGTTTAAAATCAGCACACTACAGTGACACAGCCACATCAGTGTTTATAGCAGCACAATTCACAATAGCTAAGCTATGGAACCAACCTAGGTGCCCTTTAACAGATGAATGGATAAATAAAATGTGACACATATACACAATGGAATATTACTCCATCATAAAGAAGAATGAAATTACGGTATTTGCCAGTAAATGAATAGAACTGGAGACTATCATGTTAAGTGAAATAAGTCAATCCCAAAAAACCAAAAGCTGAATGTCCTCTCTGAATGTTCTCTCTGTGTGCTCTTTAACACACAACAAGGGTGGGGGGATGGTAAGGGAAGCATAGAAGTTCATTGGATTAGACAAAGGGGGATGAAGCGGAGGCGGGGGGGGGGGGGGGGAAGACAGCGGAATGAATGGGACATCACTTTCCTACATTCACATATGAATATGCCACAGAGAATCTCCATATCATGTACATCCACTGGCCTGGGATCCTAATTAGAATAAGATGTACTCCATATCCGTATAAATATATTAAAATTGACTCTACTGTCATGTGTAACTAAAAAGAACAAATTTTAGAAAATGTCCCCGTCTTGGGTGTCACTGGGACAAGTTGCTGCAACTTTCAACGGCAGGACTAGGTAGTACGTGGAAAGGTGTCTGCTGGGCCGGAGCTAAGAATATTTTATTTCTGACAAAAATTTTGGAAAAGAAAGCCTAAGTTGTGCGCACTGATCCTGCATTGGCTGTGGTTGAGAGGGGCAGGAGGAGGGGGGCGGGGATGGTGTGGGCATAACGGGAGGGGGCCTCATGGGGAGGGAGGCCTAACAGGGGACCCTGGGTGGGTTGGGGTGGTGAGCAGGATGCAGTACTGCCCTAGGGTCTTAGCAAACAGGAATAGGAGAGGGTCTCTAGTCGTTCTGGGCCTGTAGCTATTAACTGATCAACTGCAGGGCGCAACTGCCTCAGTCAAACCTAAGACATCAGAATTTCTCTTTCCTGCCCACTGACAGTGCCGCTGAGTCCCACGGCGGGAGCCTGGCTGGCTTCCACAACTCTGATGCAGCAGCCCTGGAATTTTACTTCCGGCTGCTTTAAGGAGGAGTCATTGGTTCCCGACCCCAGGACCCGGTGCTCAGCGGAACGAGCCCGAGGAGAGCTGCGGCCAGCTGGTCCTCTGGTTCTACAGCCTCATAGTGCTGACCAGCCAGTCATGTGTCCTGCAGAAAACGGCTCTGTCCCCTGATCCCTGTGCTCAGAAAATTCATTTGAAAAGAAAAGTCTCTTTGACTTACCTATATTGGGTCACTTATAAGGTCAGGTCACCAAAATATGGCAAGTGGAAGTTACATGTGTTCTCAAAGCCCGATTGTCTTGACATAATAGAAACCCGTCTGGGACATCTTCAACCTAAGTACCTCTGATTACTTAAGATGGCTCATCAGAAGCTGAGGAGTGAAACCATCAGTGGGGATGCTTTAAACATTCCCTGAGTGATCTCTGACTTTATTTCTTCATTTCTGGGTGTTCAGTGGTTAAACAGAAAAATGCCAACTCAAATGAGTGTTGTCCACTCTTCCTCCACTCTCTCTGTGCAAGGGGCTTTCCCCTGGGAGCAGAACTCCTCACCCATCAGGTGCACATTTTCAACTCCCACAGATCATCAGAAAAACTAGTGCTCACTGCGAAATTCTGATCAGTGGGTCTGGCATAGGATCTGATTTATATCCCCACAAGCTCTGTGAGTGATTCTGATACAGAGCTGGGACCGAGCATCTCTGATGTAGGGACTCCCTCCCTCCTGGGTCAGACAGCCAGGCATGGGGGGAAGTGTGTGGCAGGTGCTATACAGGAAGACCCAAGCCCTGGGCAGCTACCAGGGAGGGTGGTGGAAAGCCATCCATACTCTGGGGCTGGCAATATAGGAAGTTGCCTTGCTGGAGCAGATGGTGCTGCAGATGGTGAGGAAGAGTGGCATAGGTGTTCTTGCAGGACCTGGGGCTGGAGGGAGGGAAGGGGACAGTGGAACCAGAGTGTAGGCAGGGAGCTGTAAGGACCCAGGTGCGGCCAGGTCCCAGGAGGCAAATAGAGCAGAAAGATGAGTCTGCAGAGATAAGCAGGGGCTGGGGCAGAGCCTGGTGTGCTGCATGAAGTGGTTCAGAGTCTAACCGTTAGGATATGAAACTCTGAAGTATTTTAAGCAGGATAGGAATGCAATCACTTTGCATCCACCATGTTTCAAGATGGTGAGAGGGTATGGGAAGAGCAGATGGGATGCTGCTGTGGTCACCAACAGGGATACCGAGGACATGGGTTTGGCAGGAGTGGGGGTGGGAACCTGCCAGGAGAGGCAGAAGGACAGGGGCTGGAGAAGAGCAGTTGAGGAACTTTGTGATTAATTGGGTGAGTGGGGGGGAGAAGGGGAGGTCCTGGGTTGCTCTGGTGTTGAAGCACTTAGCAATGGCCGCCATCCCAGCACCTCAGCCTGAAGACCAAGTGCCTGAGCATGCTGGGTCCCCAGGAGGCTAGGATGCTCTGAACTTTGTCTTGTGCTAATCCTTATGTCCAAAGGTTTTATATAATATTTATCATAACTTTCAGGCTTATGCTCTCTTGCCCTGTCTCCCTGCCTTCAGTTTTGAAATTCCAGCTCTGACAGCATTTCTTTTCTTCCTTCCTTCCTCCTTTCCTTCTTCTCTTTCCTGCCTCCCTCCCTCCCTGCCCTTCTCTTCCTGCTCCTTCTTCATTTTTTTTCTTTTTTGCTAAGATCATTACCATAAAGAAGATGTTGTCTTAACTATAGAAGTCAATGATGAGTGATAATAAAAATATTTTACAGATATTTGTATGGATTTGTAGGTACAGAATGACCAAAATCTAGCTGGCATGTGACAGTCCTGGTATAACTTGTCCCAGTGTAATTATTCATATCTGTCCCTTCACTCTCAAAACAAGTCCCACTTAGTATGATAAGATAATGGCTAGCCCAAGCATATCACTTGTCAGTGAATCAGTGAAAGTTTTAATTTATTAGTTCTTTTGGTTCTTCTTGCCTCTCTCCCTCCACCCCCACTTCTCTGTCCTGGAGTGTTATGGTGTAGATATGAGGTGTCACCCAACAGCTCATGTGTGGGACTACAAGAAATTTCACAGGTGAACTCATTGGGTTACGAGAGCCTTAACCTAATCAATGCATTGATCCATTTGAATGGATTAACCTGGTGGTGACTGCAGGCAGGTAGGGTGTGGTTGAAGGGAGTGGACCACTGGGGGTGTGCCTTTGAGATTTTGTCCCTGATGAGTGGAGCAGTCTCTCTCTGTTTCCCGGTGCCATGTCCTGAGCCTCCTTCCTCCACCACACTCTTCTGCCTTGTTCTGCCTCACCTAGGGCCCAAAGCAACAGAGTCAGCCTTCTGTGGACCTCGGAAACCATCAGCCCCAAATAAACTTTTCCTCCTCTAAAATTGTTCTTATCAGGTCTTTTGGTCACAGCGGCCACAAAACTGATGGAAACATGAGATTCAATCCAGACATGCTTTACCCCTGAGCCATACCCCAGTTCTTTTTATGTTTTATTTCAAGGCAGAGTGTGACTCAGTTGCCCAGGATGGCCTTGAACTTGTGATCCTTCTGCCTCAGTCTCCTGAGTTGCTGGGATTACAGGCATGAACCTCTGTGCCCAGCCTCGCCTTGTCTCTTCTAACCCAACCAAGCACATGAACTTTGCGTTAGAAACTTCGGCCAGTGGTACAACCAAAGGATTCCCTCCTCAGTCTTTGCAAAAGGAAAGGAACAATTCAGGGAAGAATATTTAAAATATTTTATCTTAAATCACTGACATTATTTAGACTCGCCTGTCTATGGTGATAATAAAAAGCAAAACGGGAATGGTTTAATCGCTGACCTTGAGTTCTCTACATACAGACAGCACATCATGCTCACACCTAGATGTCAGGGTAGACCACGGTTGTTAGAGGTTTGAGTCACTTTTAAACTTAGGCAGTTTATTAATTATATATTCAATAAAAAGGAGAGTAAGTCAAAGGGACAGCTCCCCAGGTCCCCGTCCCACAGACCACAAAGGAGGACACTGAGACACAACAATCCGCACTCTGCTGCCGGGAGCCGTTCTGAGACAGAGGCAGGAAAGGAAGCCCACTCTTACCAGATTCCAGGAGGTGCAGGGAAATTCAAATTTGCCCAAGTGTGGGCTGTAGACAGATTAGAGGGCTAGTAAGGAATTCTTAGGGGGAGAGAATGAGCCCTGAGAACAGACGATGGCCCAGAGAACAGAGCCGTCTGGTGTGGTGTTTGATTTTCAGGCCCTTCCTGCATGATATGAGTTCAGTCCTCCTGAGTAATGGTATTTCAGGAAGAAGATATGAAGGCATTCAAGGTATTCTGGACTGAAGGTATTGTATTTCTGTCTAGTGGATCCTGTCTTTAGGCAGGTGAGGAAACTTCAGAGAGTCCTTACCTGTGTTCGCAGCTCCCCCGGAGGCTCTCGGTTTCAGGTCTAAGCAGTCTATTTTGGGGTATCATTTTCTGAGCCTCAACAGAGACAATGAGAAACTCCTATGACAGCCTTCCAGAGAGGTGGGAAGGCAAGAGGGAGATGGCCTCCTGAGTCACTCGGCCGATAAGCTGCCCCTCCTGTGCCCCAGGTGAGGGAGAGGTCTCCTGCTGAGTGTGGCTCCCTGGAATCCTCCTTCCCCATGACACTGTGTGACAAAGTCAGAAGCCACTGGGGACCTGTCATCCTTAGGGCACTGCTGAAGATCCACTGCAGCTCAGGGAAAGGAACAGAAACAACCCTGCCCTCACCTTAACTATGGGGTAACCCTAGAGAATTTAAAAAGGGATGCACAGGTATAACCATAGCAACAAAACCCAAACTCAGCTTGGAAGCTTGGTTCAGTCCCCATAAACCTAACAAGGTACAAGCAAGTGCCCATCTTCACACAGAACCTTATTTATGCACCTCAGTTTCTACTCTGCTCTTCAAAAATCTGCACATCACATGGCTGTCAAAGGAACAAGTAAAGGAAAACATTCTCAAGAGGCAAAACAACTGACGAAACCAGGCTCTGATATGACACAGTTAACTGGGAATAGAATACGGGGACTTTAAAGTAACTGAGATTCGTATGTTAAAAGCCCTTGCAGAGAAGATGGACAGGAGGCACAGTCAGACAATTTCAACACAGAAATAAAAATGAAGACAATGATGAACCAAATGGAAGTGTTGCAAACTAAAAACACAGTGAGAGGTGAAGAATGTGTGCTCCCCGGGGTGGAACATGTTTTACTGTATTCTTACTTATCCTATGAAATCTTTACAAATACACATCCAGTTATTACTTTAATGTCGAAAACTAGGTAAACATGAAAATTAGAGGAAGGGAAACAACTGAAGCGAGCTGAGGTGGCCTTGATGTCCTTGTTGCAATGAGGGATGCATGTGAGATGAGGAATCTGAAGAGCAGGGACAGGTAAGGAGCTGTCCCATCGGGTGGTCTAGGAAGAGGCTCCTCAGCAAAGCTCCCAGTGGGTTAGTGCTCCCTAGGATGAGTCCGCCATTCCTTTGCTGAACCTGAAAATGAGCAGCCTCATCTCAATTTATAGAAAAACACCCAATTATTATTTATGACTTTTTCAGCTCCAGGGTTTCTACAACAAGGAAAGGTCTCTGGTGCCTGTCACCATTGGCCCAGGGCAAGTGTGCAAAGACCAGAAATGGGTAGAAGGAGCAAAACCTCAAAGTAACCAACTGTGCCCTGTCATGCAGTTTCCTTTTCTATGGATGCCACTGTGGTTTTTGTTTTTTAATTGCATTTGCTATTACATATTGCTATAGTCCATGAGTAAAATTGTCTGCAGGTGATTTGATAGAATTAAACACTTCCACCTTTTCTATATGAAGCATAGAACTTGCAAGAGATCCTCACAGTGCCCGGGACAGTCAACCAACCAGAATAGGAATATTTCCAAGTCATCTTGCACAGGAACGGGGCCTGAATTCCAAAGTCAGATTAAACCAGTGCCATGTATATTCCGTTTGGAACCTCTCCCAAGTTCCAGAGGGACCCAGTTCCATTTGCAGTGCTGGGCAAAGAACTCAGGGCCTCACACATGCTAGACAGGTGCTCTACCATTGAGCTGCATCCCCAGTCCCACAGTGCAGGAATTTAAGAAGCACAGGAATTTTCCAGACACCACAGCAGTTGATCATTTAAGCATGGTTTCCCTCTCCGCCTGCTCCTGCCTCCTGCCCATTCCTGGTTCTGTAGCTTTGCCTTTACTACCCGATAATCACAAAGCCACTGCTGCCAACCTCCACTCAGCCTAGATTTAGAATTTATCCATTAAGTCCTGAGTTTTCAGTTCCACGGATATTTCAACAAAATCGACACAGGTACATTAAAGTAGGTTGGAATCATAATCTAGAGCTTATATATGTAATTACATTACTATTAATATTGTTATACCATTGTGTATTCATTTTCTTATGTTACTTCTCACATAATATTATTACCTGGGACACAGTCACTGTCGCGAGCAGCCGGGTCGACTCCTCCGACGTGACCTGCCTGGTTCGTTCTGGGACGATGTCGCAGCTAGCGGGGCCCTCCCGGGAAGACACAAACGACTCACCACAGAGAGCTGATGCTCCAAGGCTTTTTATTGATGTGGCCACTCGGGTCACGCAGTTCCTCCGGACGCAGAGTTGTTGGAGAGCAGAGTGGCCGTCAGCGCAGTGATGGCGAATGCTCTGCCTCCTTCAACCGTCCGGGGTTTTTATACACTTAAGGGGAAAGTCCCCGCACTCACATCACAGCACTCCAGCTTAGGGTTCGCTTATTTGCGTATCAGCCTATCGTCTACACCAGCTTAGGGTTTGCTCATTTGCGTATCAGCCTATCGTCTACACCAGCTTAGGGTTCGCTCATTTGCGTATCAGCCTATCGTCTATACCAGCTTAGGGTTCTCTCATTTGCGTATCAGCCTATCGTCTACACCAGCTTAGGGTTCGCTCATTTGCGTATCAGCCTATCGTCTACACCAGCTTAGGGTTCGCTCACTTGCGTATGACATCACACTACAGTCAAATAACACATCACTTAGATAATACACTCCTCACACAATATGGCGTTGGTCTTGCTCTATACAGTCCACCCCCTGGAGCCGCAGGGCCCCTTAGGGCACCAGGATCCACGGTTCACACAAGGTCCATCGTTGTGGGGGGACGCAAGACCCCAACCTTATACCAGGCCAAGTGAGTACATAAGTCCTCATGTCCGGGAAGGTCCAAGATGGAAGGCGGCACCACTGTTCCAACATATGGTAACAGGAGCTCAGGTCCTCCCGGGTGGCTGCAGAGAATTCTCGTACAGTCAAACACCATGTATCCCGCCATGGCAATGTAAGCCCCGGAGGGATCCTTCAGTTGCTCGACCGTCCAGCGCCATTTCCGTGAGCACCCGAAGACCCATCGGTACCACAGGTCCAAGACGCCGTGCAGTACCTAAAGGGATCAAAATGCACGTTGTCCAAAGAAAACGTGGTCCAGCCAGCCATTGTCCCCACAAAGGGCAGAGAACGGTGGTAAAACACGTAAAACCAACATCTTTCCAAGAAAGGTTGTAACACCGCTCTCCATGCAAGATCCAATAGGGAGGGTGCAGACTGGGAGGGTTGAAAGGATTGAGCTCGCAAACAAGCGAAATGCATCAGTTGGTCCTTTGGGACCGGAAAACGGCCTCCACACAACCTAAGAAAAGTATTAATATATCCCCCCCAGCAGTCACACCCCACAAGCGGCTCCTTGAGGGCTGTGTTAACACTCTCAACAATAGTTGATTATGTATTGGAAACAAGCACTTTCTGCTATGCATTTCAAAAGCAAATTGATAACACACTAGATGCAAAGACACCGAAGTTGCCCAAGGAACGGGCCCCGATGATTCAAAGTCCCAATTGTCACACAGCACACAGTGGTTTCCAACAGTGCTCCTGGCGAGATGACACAGAAGGCGTAGGTCATCAGGTTGCCAGACGTTTGCTGCCGCCAGTGTGAAGAAATTGCTCTGATGGAAAGCAGGACACAAGCAGCAATGAGACATGTGTTCAATCTTGATCTGATAGGACAACCTCAGGTGGGGCAAACAACATCATCTTTTCCCTTTTGAGCGTCTCATCTCTAGCCACGGACCTGCAAATGCAAAGGGAAACCTTGATGCACACCCATGCGGCTATCACAAAAGCCACAAGGGTAGCACCTTCCTTAATCCAGTGGAACGGATTCCACCTGGTTACACACATGAAATCTCTGAATACCATGTGCCTGAACAAACTGAGAAATGAACAATCCGTGGGTATGGTTGATAACACATGGGTAGGTGCCAGCAGATCGTGCTGCACCATCAATTCTATGTTCTCAACCGAGTGGTGGAGATGCTGCAGATTCTCCACGACCTCCTTGTGGACAGACTCCAACACCTTCTAGGTGAGCGGAAGAAAGCATTCAGTCCAAAGGTATGGTTGGAGATGTATGTCATCTGCGTAGTGACCACTCCACCCTGAGGCATACCTGTGTGATTGACCATTATCACGTTGTCATGAATATGGCATCCAGCTGCCAATGTGATGTTGTCCCAATAGGTCGCATTCTGCCAATGGATCACTATGTACTCTTTCCCATGACAAGTTAGAATCCTGTAGTTTCCTAGGTCCACGGCCCTTGACACCGGGCCATACAAGGCAACTTTAGAAGTCACCGTCGTCGAGGGTGCATAATGGAAAGAAAGCAAAGTGTTTTTCCCGATTGCGTATGTGCCCTCCTCCAGAAAATACCAGGATGTGCCATTCCATTCTGACCAATATACCTTATCGTATGGCACCAGCCAGGTATTACCCACATACTTAGGAATGGCCATTGTATGGTAGGCCACTAAAGCCACTGAAGTTGATATTTCCCAGATGTGGAGCAAACAAGAGCCAGAGTCACAGTATGATTCCTTAGAGGGATCCAAGATGGTTATCATAGATGCTGTCTCTCTCCCGATTCCAGTAGTGAACATTGTGCGCAAATCTTCCAATGCCATGCGTAAATCTTCCAACGCCGCGCGCAAAAGCGCTTCTACATGATGACACTCTTGTTGTTGCTTTAACTGCTGCAATTCCTTATTCATTGCCACTGTGGTAGAATCCAATGTAGCATACAAAGTGTTCACTTCCCTGGACAGAATTTCTTGCTCGATGTGCATCTTGTCCATCAAGGTAGCCATAGCATGCAAATTGTTGGATATTCCATGAATCACCCTTGTCTGTGCTTTGTTCATGCACTCCAAAGAAACAACCCGAACATGAAGCTCCTCTGTCATGGCACCCGCAATCAATGCTCCAATCGCAGCTCCTGCCAGGAAAGCTCCTATCGCTACTGCTTGCAACAGACGGCAGAGACTCCCACCACCATGCAGGTTATAATAAAGATTCAGATACAGAAACGGAGTTTCACCTCCACCTCCACAGACAGTTATATCGCTACTTGATACCGAAGACAGGTCCAGCCATAACTGTATCGGCTGAATGACCGGGTTCACCAACATCCGCACCGGTTGGTATAACATTGGCAGATATCCAGGTGCGGGATAAGTAACTGACTTATCTAGTGGAGGGAAAAGCACTTCTCTGGGAAAATGTGCTGTTATCCAAGAGTGTGTTTCGTTAAAACCTCCTATCTATGAATCAGGCAAGGTTGCAGACCAATCGAACGATCACAGTCTTTATCAGTCATCTTGTACTCATAGACATGGTGCCAGTGGGCATAATTGTCCACCAAATCTGTGTGATTCCTTAAAATATTGTGTGATACAATATCATAGGTATACCACACATGATCTGTCCCTGGAAGCAGTAAGTACGAGTAATAAGGCAACCGCCCTACTATGCTCGGGTACTTCCAGCCGGTGAAATTCATTCCTGCCGTCATCCACCATTTCAGTGTGTGGTTATCCACTGCTTCCACATTATAATGCAAGATGGAATCAAAAATAGTGTCAGCTGCACAGCCGTCAGGTATATATATATATGGGTCATACGGATAAGGATTCTGATCCACCTGTAATGCAACTTCCTTAATAGTTGGGTAGGAATAATTGAATATGCCCAAAGGTGGATTCAATTTATATTTCTCAGTACTTCGGATAGCATAGGTCGCATTGATGTATTGCTTCACCTGTATGTCCAGAGGTGTGTCATACACAGAATAGTTATACTGCATGGTACGATATATCCCATAGACAACCTTTTGTCCAAATGGGCCCCAATGGCATCGATTCCACAGCCAGGGTGCCCTATAAGGTATATTCCCAGTATCCTTGACTGTAGACATACTTGGCTTCAGTGGAGCTGTTGGTAAGGACAAGTTGTGTACCGCCTGAGCTATATCAGGATCACTCAAGTTCAACACTGGAATCCAATCGTGAAAGTCCATCCGGGATATATCAGACACCGAGTTGTTCAGTGAGCAAGGAAATGTTGATTGGCTTATACCACATATACAGCGGTGAATGAGACGACCACAATGGTCTCATTGATTGGTTCGATACCTTTGGAAACATATCCGAGGTCCTGGTTCGATATATGTGCGTCCGATTCCAGATGATGCGGTCTGGATGCAACGCGCGGTCACATGAAAAATTACCGTACCATGTCCAGTTAACAGCATGTAGGCTTGTATTAGTCCTCCATTCATCCAAAAGTTCTAGCTCCTTCTTCGTGCTCTTAAAATCTGTGGGCTTCAACTTTTGCATTACCACATAGTCCGAATGCATCATAAATCCAGCCGAGATGTTGAACATATTCTTTACTTCAGTCTTAGCGCACCAGAACTGTGCCAGCTTCGTTGGCTGTGCTCTATCCTTCAGCCATACTGAGTCCTGGCACGGTGGGTTGCTTTCCAGGATTGGAATGCAAAACCAGCCCATAAACGCTCTTCCCATGGTGACATTGGTTCCCAACTCAGCGAACACTGAGCGGTAACAATATAAACGTCGTCTTGCCGGTATCCGGGAGGATCAGAACTTCGGCCTTTGCAGCACCGATGGAAACGGCTGCGGTAAAGGATCAGTCACGCGCCAAGTCTGAGTTCCCAGGGCCATGACGTCCCACCATTTATTCATGGGTAGGAAAGATACATTCTCTATTGTTAGATCTGGCCTATGTGCGTTCAATATCTCAAACTACCCATAAATTGGAAGGTTTAGATAATCTGCCACGCACGTTATCATAGCGCACTCTTTGGTGTTGTTCGGACAGGGTCTAAGCTCAGGATATGAGTTATTCCAGATATTAACAACAGTAATGTTTGAGTCCAGATCCTTGATAAACTTAGTCATGTTGATTGGGCAAAAGTTCCCGTACGGTGCACTCACCGTTGAAGGCCACTGGAAAACAGGCTTGCACATATCCTCAGCACTTGAACAGGCATTATAGGTGTGCATGGTAGTGGTAGGAATGGTAGCGGTAGTTTCCTCATAGTCATATGAGTCATCATAGTTATAATATTCCCGGTAATCAGGATCTGGCCCCGCGGTAGACCACAGCAACATAGATTGTGCCGCCACCGAAAATTTTGCGGCTTTTTCGCATGTAAAGTAGGAAGGAACTTCCTCCCCCCAATAGATCGTGACATTGTGGCCATTCTCTCCAAGTTGTACCTTTACCATTTCTCGTCTTGGTCTTACCTCCGAGTAGTAGTACACGTACTGAGGCTGATGGGCCCAGCTTTCTCGTACTACTTCCAACAAGTGACACCGCAATGGATTTTCTTCCAGGACGTTACTTTCCGCGGGCCTGTCCTCTGAGGTAGCACGCCATACCGGGCTAAATACGCCTGTGACGTTGGCTTTATAATATTCTTCGCATATTTCCAGGTGGATTCCTGGAGATGTTGTCAGACAAAAGGCGTACTTGTTCCAAAACAACTGTGCGGTAGCTGTCTCGTTACTAAGCCACAACATACTCAGATAGAAATATGGAAAAGGCGCGGATGCGTAATGCATGTTAATGTACATCCTTTCATAGCTCTTCGCATACGCTTGAGCCACAGCGGAGTAATTGTATCTCTGAAACCAGAATCTAGGAGTAGCAATAGTAGTAGTGGTGGGAGTGGGAGTCGTATTGGCAACAGTAGGAACCATAACACCCCATACTAACAGCAAGGTTCTCAGAGCCATCACTGCCATCGAGCTCCGAGACAGATGGTGTAGTTGACCAGCAAGCTGCATCTTCCTAGCCATGTTGTGTTCCAACTAAATCCAAAAGCTACCTTTGAATTATTGCTCCCCCCTTCATTCACAGACTTCCACTGCCCCTCGGCAGTCACATTATCACAGTGTGTTTTGCGCCATGTAAAATGCAACGTGGACCACAACACAGCGTACAACAAACCACAGATTAAGAACAATAGACACTCCTTGTCTAATCATAAGCATTACAGTGGCGATATGTCCTTCACCTTTGTCAACTGTAGTTGTCCCTTTTCTGAAGTCGTCCAATACGTTTGCCCCGGACCGGGAGCTACAATACCTCCTGACGTCAGAGATGAATCTTGCCTATTCTGGATCCTCAGTCGCAGAGTCAAGTGACACCACCTCTGGGGGAAAGACTTCCTCGAACGGTGATTTCTGATGTAATCGGGGTCTGCAGTTAAGTTCGAAGGTAGCAATGAGCACCGCCTTGGGTAATGGTGTATCATCTAATGTTTGTAACTTTTCTTTCAGTAACCCATTAAAACGCTCTACAAAACCAGCAGCTGTTGGGTTATAGGCCACATGGAAATCCCACTGAATGCCTAACATGGAGGCTAGCTTTTGAACCAGTCTTCCAGTAAAGTGTGTACCCTGATCTGAGGATACAATAATCGGGACACCATATCTGGCCATCCATGACCGTATGTATGTATAGTAGCAATCTGATCGGGTCTAGAATGGACTGCCACCAGTCCTAGGCCAGTACAACAATCTACCATAGTGCATAGGTATTTACCCCTATAGGGTCCCGTAAAGTCAATCATCTGCACTGAATGATTAAAATGGCGAGGAGTCGCTGACCGCGATGGAGGGTTCCTATTAAACCTTCTAATGGCATCCGGGCAATCCTTACATTGCCTCACTGCTTCCTTACATTGCCTCCAGGTGGTTGCTAAATTCCTATTCACGCACCATTGATACAGGCCATGTGTGCCCACGTGCCCCAGGTGCTTATGTAATTCTCTTAACTCATCGCTGTGTATGGTGAGTGTGACCGAATCCGGCTGCACCACCCTCCAATCAGGCTTCCTAGAAAACTTTAACTTATTGTCCCCACTGGGTCTACCTTCCACTGGTTGGCGTTCTTAAGTCTAATCACAGCAATTTTTGATAATTTGTCCACAACATCGCTATTCTTATGTACCGGCTCATCTTTTCCAGCGTGAGCATCCACTTGTGTAACAAAAATTGTCGCTCCGGCAGAAGCCGGGAACTTCCATGTGTCAAGACCCCACACTGGTTTGCCATTAATAATAAAATCCGATTTCTTCCAGGCTGCTGACCATATGGCTATCCCATTGCAAACAGACCATGAATCTGAGAAAATATGAACGTGTTTATGACCTTCTGCTACCAATTTCTGAACAGCCAATCGTACCGCTACAAGTTCTGCAATCTGAGCTGATTCGTCCACACCCTGGTCCGTCAGGATGCACCTGTCCCGGGGGCGGTATGCAGCGGCCTTCCAATGAGTTTTATCATTCACCACCGAGGATGACCCATCTGTAAACCAGGTGTTGACATGGTCCCTAGAAGCACCCCACTTGCCAATAGGCATTGAGGGCGTATCCTCGATGGGAATCGGGACTGGCACCGTTGGTACGGCTGCCAGTTCCTCTGTAAGGCGTCCAATTGCCGCTGACGATTGCACAAAGGAATCTTGTAGGGCATTGCGTAGATACCACTTCCACTGAAGTACTTTAGGATCTATGGGTAAGCCTTTCAACTGATCCTCAGGCATTTTAACCCAAGGTAAAATAGGAATTGGGGTTCGTATCAGGACACGTTTGTTTAGTAATGAGAACCCAAGGGCTTGTAATGCCTGACAAAAGGTCCAGGCGTACTTCTCAAACAGAGAATATTTATTATGCGAGTATGGGAAGCATTTGCAATAGAATCCCAAAGGCCTGCTTTGGCCAGAGACCCATGACCCTCAGCCCCCAGCAGTAGGGCTGCTCTATTCACAGATGCATCTTCAAGCACCTGTCCCCCACTCTCAGTCTCCCTCTTCATTTCCTAAACTGTTATAAGACACCCACACATCTCAGCCCTGGTCTCCGGGGGCCGCCCTGGGATTTTTACAGCTTTGAACTTTGTTTCTGGCCTTGATTCTATCCTTCTTGGTGGAAGCATCACTCTCAATGCACTGAAGCTCCTCAATTCCTGTGCTTGGGGGTCAGGGAGCATCGCTTTGTACTCTTCACCAAACCTTGCATCTCTCTGCTTTTTAATTTTATGTTTTTTTTTTTTTTTAAATTGGAACTGAACCCAGAGGCACTTAACCACTGAGCCACATCCCCAGCCCATTTTATTTTTTATTTTGGGACAGGGTCTCACTAAGTTCCTTAGGGCCTCACCAAGTTGCTGAGGCTGGCTTTGAACTTGTGATCCCCCTGCCTCAGCCTCCCAAGCTGCTGGGATTACAGGCATGTGCCATGGCACCTGGCTAATTTGCTGTATCTTGATCAGCTTTCTGAACAGCAAGAGGCAACCTTTGTTCCTGCCACTCCCTAATCTGTGGCAGGGTGGCTCATGACCACAAGACCATGGTTCTCAGTTTTGACCATTATGATCATATGAGGCGTTGTTAAAAAAGTGTG
Organism: Glaucomys volans; assembly: GCA_020662805.1. Classification (NCBI taxonomy): domain Eukaryota; kingdom Metazoa; phylum Chordata; class Mammalia; order Rodentia; family Sciuridae; genus Glaucomys; species Glaucomys volans. The sequence goes on from JAJEJO010050099.1 coordinate 89,688, forward strand.
GTCCTCCAGTCAGTTCCAGAAAAATTGAATCAAAATCCCTGGCAAGCAGGGTCCAGGCATGGTATCACCAACCCCAGAGTGAAGTGCTCAGTGGATTCTGGTCTGAAGAAGGCATCTTCTTAGCAGACAAGCTTTTTCTCCCTTCGGCTCTGTGAACAGTGTTGTTCCCCCCAAAGACCCACTCTGGGTTCCTCACAGGAACCTACTAGAATTCCTGTTTATTAAATTCCACTTTTTTCCTCTCTTTGGGAATAAAACCCAGTTTCCAGCCCCAAGAATCTTTGAGGGAGCCAATGGAGGCAGGTTCCCCAGATCTCACCACAGGCATGTGAACAGAGTCTAGGGGAAGATTTTGGAAATTTGTCCTTAGTCTCAGGTAGACACTGGGGCACGAGCCCTCCTCTTTCTAGGCCATGATCATGGAAGTGGCCACACTGGGAATTTTGTAGCCACCTCGGGCTCTGAGGGAACCTGCTGGTAGATTGGTGCTGAAATGGAAAGAACCAGATCCAGGAGAAGATTATGGATCTGCTGAAGTAGCCATTCTGGACTAGCCTGCCTCCAGATTGCTCAGAGTAACCTGAGGAGAGAGCAGAAAGTGGGAACCAGAAATAGGGAGGAAATGAACCTCAGTCCACAGAGTGCTGAAGCCAGGCGGCCTGGAGAATCAGCGACGGTCTCCTAAACCGTCCGACTGGGTCATTTCCATCTTCTCTGTTGACAAGTCTGTGCATCAGTGTCCAGTGTAAAAGTCACCCTGCCCAGCCTGAAGGTTCCAAAGGCCAGCAGCCACTTTTTTATCAAACTACCTTTGCCCAGATCTGAAAATTAAAATCAAATATTGCATTTTTACCAGTTTAGAAATTGGTCCGTTTCCTCTACTTTCCACAATTCCCATTGCTTTTAAAGTAAACTTATTAAGTTCTCTAAACCTCTAGCAGTACCGAAGGTAGAGCAAATCGACTTTTCAATAAAATACCCATTTGCTACCAAGAAAAGAGTTAAAATTGCAAGTCACTGTACAGTAATCTTACAATATTGCATTATTTTGGTCAAAATAATTGTCATTAATTTTGTGTGTGTGTGGCACTGGGGATTGAACCCAGGGCTTTGTGCATGTGAGGCAAGCACTCTACCAACTGAGCTATATCCCAGCCCCTGGGATATTCTGATTTCTACTTTTACACTTATACATCCATGAACCTTAAAGTCACAAAGGACCGTGAACATATATCCCCAAGCGAATTCGCATTTCACGCTGGAAAGGTGTTCCTCGCTACACTTGTGTTGGAACTAGCAGTTTTCCATAGCAAAGCATGTCACTCACACAAACCTCAGCACAGGCCTGATCATTATTTCCAGATCATCTCGGACACTGCTTTGGATTTCTCCCTAGTAACTAGAATCTGGGTTTCCTGCTCTGAAAACAAGCACAATAACAAGGGGTGGGGGGCATTTCGTTCTTACCCAGAGTTTCGGGTCCCAGTTGTCACAGCAAACTCCTCATGGAAGCTATGAGGACATATAGTGGATTTATCTAATGCATGACTGAACTTACATTAAAGTAAATTTATTGCTCAATCCTTGGAGAAGAAAATGCCTCAAATAACTAGGGAAAACATTGGTACATTAAGCAAGAAAAATGTTTCAAAAACTTTTATGTTTGTATGCCTCAATTTTGATGATTGGTGTCTTGCTTTTTCTATTCTAGGGGTCAAGATTTTATGTTTGTCAAAATGACTATTCTACTTAGAGAAAGTTGTGTTTTGTTTCTCCTTTAAAATAGCCATGGCTTTGCTTATGTTTCTTTCTGACTAAACACTACTGTAATTGTTTAAAAGAGAGGAGATGCTATTTTCAAATAAATGGAATTAGAAACCTCAGGTAACAATTTCTACTACAGACAAGATTGGGGCGTGTAGTGAGCCCTCTAGTTAACCAACTGGCAGCTGTGCCTGACTCCCGGTAGGTGCTCAGGGGATGCTAATGTCCTCGTCACGGTGTCCTTGCAGGACTGAAGCTAGGAGAAGTTAGACTCTGATGAATGTGAAGATCATCCATAGTTTTATTATCGTAAATTTTCACCAATTACTTCTAGGAAAGTGACAGATGTGACAAAATCTCTCATGCCACGCAGTGTTAGGCAGGAAACATGGCAGTGTGGTGAGTTCTGAGATGTGGTTACTGGCGTGTTTGCTAAGGAGGCTGATGCTGTGCTGGCCACCTCCTGAGGTCTCCTCTTCTCTGCTACTACGTCAGACCACGGCAGGGAGAGGAAAGGACAGGCCCAGTGTGAGAACCCAAGGACTCAGATGAGGCCCCCTGCTCCATAACCACAGTGCCCTGGAGTGTGCCTGAGGACCTTCCTCCTAATGTTCTGCTGCCAGAAAGCCAGAGATGGGGCTGTAAGCAACACCCCCTCTCATTTCAGTACCCCCTGTAGCAGGCGGGGTTTTTCGAGGGATGACCGCGTGACAGTGTTTGAAAGCAGTACTTCAAACGAGGCCGTAACGGCCCACATCCACCTCCAGTCAACGTAACAGAGCCCCCTTCACCACAAGGACGTGAACAGGTGAGTGTCCAGGTACAGCGTCGACCCCAGGGCCAGCAGGTTTTGGGCACCTGGCAAGCACTGATGAAGGCAGCAGGACTTGGGAGAGAGGCCTCCAAAGTTCAGGACATCTGTCCTTCTCCAGGATACAGAGGGTCACAGGAGCCAGTGGACAGTATGGCCCCATGCCCGAGCTCTCAGGGCTACTTGGAAACTAAAGTATGAACCCAAGCCCGGGAAGGGCGTTCTTGGAAATAGAGGCAGAAACCTCAGCCTCTCTAGGGGATCCTTTGTAGAGGATGAATCCATAGGAAACACAGCTTTAAACACCAAATTAGTCAGTAGGACAGCAAGACAAGACCCCCAGGGAGTGGTCACTGTCTTGGCAGGATCAAGTGTGCATCATTGTTTTTAAGTCTAAACAAGAAATAGCCCCGAGACATCTTCTGCCTTCAGGGTATTTGTATCCCAACAGTAAGGAGCGGACTGAGGACTGAACTCCCTGCGTTCAGTGCCGGAAGACTTCAGTTCCTAATCATGAGGAATAATAAAAACCAGGATGGGCTGTCACAAAGTTTTCCAGATTTCTTAGGACTATCTTAAATTCCAGAAAACGTTAAGTGTTACGACTAGAAACCAAACCACCCCTCCTTCCACTGTGACCTTAGGTAGGACGGCCGGTCTCTTTACTCCTGCTGTCATTGCTAGTCCTAAGTTAGCTTGGGACAAAGCCACCGTTGTGACCTCACTTGTTGCCCACACTGCTCAAGCCTCCCTGCCCTCCCGGGCTCACCATTCTGGTCCCCCTCCTTCCACTTACTGACTGCTGACCCCATTCACTCTGGGAGACCGAATAAAAATCCACATTTTGATTCAGGTCAAATCATGAACTGGGGTCAGTTTCTCCCCTTGCTCTTCCACTCAGAGTATCCCTGTCTGTGTCCTGCTCCTCACACACATTCCCACCAGTGAAGACCACTTAACAGGCGTGCTCAGCCGAAATTAAAGTTTAAAATACATCCAGCATGAACTTTAATACCACAACCTTGAAAAAGTATCCGTTAGTACTTCCCCCGAGCAAGTGGATTCTTACCATTCTTCACCAGGGGGTTTATGTGCAGGTGAGTGCTCAGGTTCCAAATTCAGTTTGTTCCTTAGTTCTTAACTTCTACTAAGCCATCAAGTGCTAACTAAACTGCAGGTGATCGGAAGCAGTAGTGTGCAATGGTTGCATGTAAGGAGCAACATAAAATAACACAAAACAGATATAATCGTGTGACTTGTTAAGGATGAACTGATTGTGTGAAAGTATATAACTCAGTAAGTTAGTAATGTATTGACATAAACAGTGCATAGTCAAAACAACCTGTTCACTCTAATTCTGTTTGCTGTAAAAAACAATTTGCTTGCCTTGAAAAACAACTTGTTGTAAAACATATTTGCTGTGGAAAAAGGTTTGTTTTGAATCATAGTTAAGAAAAACAGATGACCTAACATGTTCACGCGTAAGCCGTGCTGTACCCACGTGCTGGACTGATCAGTCAGGACTGCTATATAAACTGACCTGCTTGAGGGTCAGTGCAGCAGCCCTAGGCACACACCGAGACGCACGCCAGGCTGAGGGGCAGCCTGCTGTTGCCACTCATTCGCTTCCTGAGACGACTTCTGGGACGTCTGGAGCACCTCCAGCTTTTCGGGCCTTGAACATCACCTCTGCACCCGAGCCAGCCACAATGTCCCTCACAGACTGGGACACGGCTGAGAGGGAACTCCTGTGCTGACCATGGGACAGAGGGAGATCCACTGGACCAGCGATGGCGGCCTCTCAACCAAGACACATAACCTGAGAGCAGGACTTTCAGAGTTTGTCCCTTTTTTTTTTTAGTTACTACGTTAACAAATCTGAAGCCCTTCCTACCACTGGGCTTCCTATTTTTTTTTTTTTTAATTTATTTAGTTTAGATCCATTGAAAACAAACGGAGTACAGCTATTGTTTCTCTGGTTGTACACAAAGTAGAGTCACACCATCTGTGCATTCATACATATACACAGGGCAATGATGTCTGTCACACATTCTGTTATTATTCTTACCCCCCCACCCCGACCCCACCCCTCCCTTCCCTCTATGCTGTCTATCCTTCCTCCGTTCTTGCCACCCTTCCACCTCGCAGATAGGCAGAATTAATATTGTCAAAATGGCCATACTACCAAAAGCGCTATACAAATTCAATGCAATTCCAATTAAAATCCCAAAGATGGACCTCATAGAAATAGAGCAAGCAATCATGAAATTCATTTGGAGGAATAAGAGACCCAGAATAGCTAAAGCAATCCTTAGCAAGAAGAGTAAAGCTGGGGGTATCACAATACCAGACCTTCAACTATACTACAGAGGAATAGTAACAAAAACAGCATGGTATTGGCACCAAAATAGACAGGTAGATCAATGGTACAGAATAGAGGACACAGAGACAAACCCACATAAATACAGGTATCTCATACTTGACAGAGTTCGTCCTTGATAGCAAGGTAGTGAGTCTTAAGCTTCACAATATGGATTAGTAATTATTAAGGGTTAGTAGTAGATTCATTATGATTATTTGTGATGTGTTAGACTTAAAATTATAGTCCAGTGAGTTTTTTCCATATAGTTCTTAATTGGATGTGTTGTTCTATTAATAATAGTTCTGTTAAGATATTTGAAGTGAGAGCATTAATAAAAGTCAAGCAATTGGAACCAAATTTTGGCTTATGACTCCTCCTTGCCATTCACAACATTGGGTCAGACTGGTGGGTGTGCCACAAGAACGTGGACCCAGAAGCTGCTGATTTCTCCCTTCAGGGAGCTGGTTTTTGGTGAGAAACTCTCTGTGAACGTGCTGTCCTCAGAGGCTATTTCAAACCTGAAGACAGCAGCTTTGGTTTTTTTTGTTTGTTTGTTTATTTTTTGGTACTGGGGATTGAACTCAGGGACACTCAGCCACTGAGCCACATCCCCAGCCCTATTTTGTATTTTATTTAGAGACAGGGTCTCACTGAGTTGCTTAGTGCCTCACTGTTGCTGAGGCTGGGTTTGAACTCTTGATCCTCCTGCCTCAGCCTCCCTAGCAGCTGGGATTACAGGAGTGCGCCACCGCGCCCAGCAAGGGGGGTGTGGTTTTCAAACACACAGATGGTGCAGGATTGTTTCTGAAGTGTGATGGTTTGAATGTGGTCGTGTCCCCCAGAGGTCCACTATGTTGGAAGGCTTCGTCTGCAAGGTGGTTCTGGGAGAGGTGGGAAATCTTTGGGAGGTGGGGCCTCACGCAGACTTAGGTCATTGGCGCCTGCCCCTGGAAGGCAGTTCTCTTGGGACTCGTTGGTAGCTCTCATGAGAAGATAGATATGAAAGACCAATTGGGCCCTGACCACTCTCTCTGAGTCCTGGCGGAGGATGTGATTTCTGACTCTGACACACACTCCCACCATTGCCAGCTGCTATTCTCCATGGGGTCCTCACCAGAACTAAACTGATACAGGCACCATGCTCTTGACCTTCAGAGCTGTAAGCCAAATGAACCTTTTCTCTCTATAAAATCAGCTGCCTCGATTATTTTGTTATGGGGATTGTGTTAGGTTTTCATCATCGTGACCAAACTACCTGACCAGAATAAATTAGAGCAGGAAAAGCAGTATGGCTCACAGTTTCTGATGTTCAGTCCATGGATGGCCAGCTCCATTGCTCTGGCTTGAGGTGAAACAGAACATCATGGTGGAAGGGTGTGGTGGAGGAAAGATGCTCAGCTTATGGCAGCCAGGAAGCAGAGAAAGAGAGGGAGAGGAGCCAGGGAGCAAGATATATCCATGGATACACTCCTGGTGACTTACCTCCTTTAGCCGCCAGCCTCCTCCACCTGCCTACAGTAACTTCCTAGTTAGCCCATTCACATTATTGATCCATCAATGGATTAATCTGCCATTTAGGTTTCAGCTCTCATAATTGAATCCTCTCACCTCTGAACATTCCTGCATTAGCATGGGATTTTGGGGCAACACCTAAAGCTGACCAATATGTAAAGCCACGCTGTTCTGAGAGTCAAGCTTTCAGAGGCCAGGTCCATTTGCCCTTCCATTTCACTTTCCTAAGAAAATGGGACCTCCAAACCTCACCAGTAAATGTCATGCTGCTTAACTGGGAAATGCTATTGGAGACCATAAATAAATAAAGCAGTATCTTTTTTGGCCTTGTCAAACACATAAAATGGTGTATCTGATGCTTCATTTCAAAAACACATTTAAGCACACTTCCCCTTTATAGCCAGAGGGCCAAGACGTCTCCACCAGCTACCCACCTGCCCTTTCCTCTCACAGCACGCTAAGCCAATGCTGGGGAGCTGCAGCCCCAGCCTGCTCGTTATTTGCTATTCTCTCTACAAGGGCCAGGGACAGCGTGGCCTGCTGACTCTCCTCAGGGACCTTAGACCTGGGCCTCTGCACTCCCCTTCTCTGCACACTGGGCCCCACTAATGCAGGGGCAGAGGCTGGTGGAGAATGGGACTTCCCAGAAATTGTCAGGGAAGATGTCTTTGGACATGAAGGCTTTAGACGGGTCTCAGACTCTGACATACTCAGCCTGCAACTTCCACGTGAGAGGCGCTGAGACCTGATCCATTTCCACGTGGATATGCGGCCAGTCATGGTGGACACCAAGCTGCAGATTTCTGTTGTTGTTTTTTCTTTTTAAAAATAACTCTTCTTTATTTTTTTAAAAAGAACTCTTTTTATAAAAGTGTGGTGGATAAAAAGTAAACAAAAGTTTTAAAATCCTATAAATGAAAACTGAATGTTTTAGGCAGGTTCCCTAGAAAGATAGGACCCACAGGATATGCACAGATGTGAGGGGGGTATTTCAGGGAATGGGACTCAGGCTGTTATGGCGGTGACAAGTCTCACTGCAGACCATCCACGAGCCAGAGACCGAGGGGTGCCTGCAGCGTGGTTCTGTCCAATTCTGAAGCCAATGGTGTAATTCTCAGTCCAATGCCAAAGGCCTGAGAAGCTGGCAGCCACTGGTGTGAGTCCTAGATCCAAAGACCAGAGAACCTGGGGTTCTGATGTTCAGGGGTCGGGGCAAAGGTGCACCCCAGCTCCCAGGGGTCGACTGTTCTTCTGTCCTGGCCCCAGGCTGATCAGAAGGTACCTGCCCACATTAAGGGTGGGTCTTCCCTACGGAGTCCAAACGCCAGTCTTCTCCCTAGTAATGGTCTGTGGTCCTGAACCCATGTCCCTCACAGACTTGGCCGAGACTTCTGGTTATTCCTTAATCTAGTCCAGTTGACACTGGAACCATCCATCACGCTGATGGCAATTATACATACACATATATGGATGTTCACACAAAAGACCATGGAAAGAGAGCTACAGCAGGGAGAGACTGCATATTCGAGATCCTGATTAGAGCCTTTGGCTGCTAAGGAGCTGCCCCCTGCAGTTTAGGCTCCCCATTAGAAACGTTGATTGACAATTCCTAGGGTGAATGTTAAAACTAACTTAAAGCCCACATACACACCTTGCTGTCTGAACTGAAGTATTAAAATTAAGACAATAATTGCCTAATGTTGGTAAAACCCTCAAATCACTTGATGTTTCCTTTTTTTTAGGTGGATCCTACCTATTGATTTTGATTTTTAAAAACATTCATAGTTTCTTCATAAAAAATGAATAATTAAAACAAACAACGACAAAAAAGACACTGGAATGGTAGCAATGGCTGTGTTTGAATAGAGGAGTTTTATTTCCTTCTTTATTCATCATTTCTGTGTGTTCCAAACCGTCTGCAGTAAACGTGTGCATATAGCTTCGTAATCGCTGAAAAGGAAGAAAGTGCGCCAAACTGAAAGTGAGCAGTCGGAATGAGGGAGCAACCTGGGGGTCTGGGAGTCGCAGGTGCATTGTCACCCCTGGTGTAGTCCCATCGGGCCGTCACGTCTGCGTTAGATGCTCGTTATCATACTCCGAGTCTCCAAGAGACAATTTCTGCTGTGACCGTGCTCTTCTTGTAGTTTCAGTTGGGAGCAGCAACTTAAGATATTTTGTCTCATTTCCTCGAAGGAATCATGAACGTAGTCTTTCCTACATCGTTATAACTAAACTCTGCAGCATGCATGTTAATTAGTTACATGTACATCTCTGCTGCTGAAAACGGAGCCTCTTTTGAATTCATGGGAAGACCAGCAGAGGCTGACGATGATTGGCAGTGCCTGCATGTGCTTTGAATGTAGTCGTGGACGTCAGTGCCCTCTAGAATCTTCCCTTCACACGGGGGGAAGAGAATTCTGAATGGCTGAGGGGGACAAGAACCGACACATACCAAAGTGTTCATCTAGAGGCAGTGCTGTGGTTCCAGGTGTGGTAGATGTGACAACATTAAGATGTGGCCCTTTAAGAGGTGATTAGGCCATGAGTGCTCCTCCCTGCAAACGGGGTCGCAGCCTTTTTAAAGAGGCTTCATGCAGCATCCTGCTTCCTTGCCCGTCCTCTTTCTACCATGCAAAGATGCAGCAAGATGGTCCTCACCAGCCCAAAGGCTAGCACCTTGATCTTGAACTTCCCAGCCTCCAGAACTTTGAAAAATCAATTTCTGTTCTTTATAAATTACCCGGTCTCAGGTATTCTGTTATAGCAACACAATCAGACAAAGACAGGTAGATTCCATGGTCATGGTCTGTAGTGCTTGAATCAAGATCCAGAACAATCTCTCCAAAATTCCATCTTTATTATCTTCCTTATCTTCCTAATGGTTTCTACAAAAAATAAGAAAATCACTCTACTGCATTTACTATGATAAACACCTTCCTTCCATGTATCTCCTATAGACTTACAGGTTAGATCACGTCACTGTCATCTTACAGGGGAGGAAGCCCAGGCTTCAAGGCTTAAACTGGTGTGTCACAGAGCAAGAAAGAATCAGAGGCGGGCTTTGACCAAGAAGTCCATCCAAACATACTGACCTGGATAGCTGCTACCATTAGATCACGCACAGGGGAGTGAAGTCAGAACACCCCAAGAAAGAAGGTACCTCGGCTATGCCACAGCTGTGCCCCACTAAACTCCCCCACGCCAGTGAAAACAGCTCTGCTGAGAATGTCCATTCCTGAAAGGGAGCATTCCTTCTTGGGTCCATCCGTCTGGCACGCGCCCACGAGGGCCTGGCCAGCACGGGGTGGTGTTTCAGCTCCCTCCTAGCCGACGCCTGGCCCTAGGAGCATTCCAGGGTCTCTAAGGAATGGGGTTTGGCACACCGACTCCTCCCCTCCCCCCGGGGTCTCCTGCGTTGCCCAGTCCTCCTTCCCTCTCCATGCGGTCCTCAGGACCCGCCTACCCTGATCATGGCGACCCAGGTGGATGTGCAGGCAGGTGTTTCCCACCCCAGCTGCCACAGGGGTCCACTTGGTGCTCTGATGGTGACCTTGCTGCTCTGCCGCTGCAGCTGATTTCTAAGCTGACATGGTTTGTTTTCCCTCAGCTTTGCACTCTTCCCTCCCTAATCTCACACAAAGCTAAATGATCCCTCTTCCAACCAAGACTGAGTCCCCTGTCCTTGAGCTCACACCCCACAGGGATGAAGGCAGCCGATTCAGGACTGTGCCAGAGACCTACAATGGCTCTCTCCCAGGCTGCCGATGACTTATGACCCTGACAGAGCCCAGCTGGAATGCCGCCTTTGGACCACCTCTTTACAAGCTTCTGTTCCCCTGATGGTTAGAATCACAGGCTCTGGGACAGGAATGTCCTGCATTTCTCCTTTGCTAGCAAATTAATAAAACTTCTTTTCCTTTTTCTCAAAACCTTGTCTTCCTCATTGGATAGGCATCGGGGACAAGGACCGAGCTTTCATATCACAATCTCAGCTTGGCTCTGGGGACTTCTTTTTCCCTCCTTGGATTTGTGCATTTGTAAGAACTCTCAGGTAAGCTCGTCTTGGAAACTCCTCTTCCGTTCATCCGGCTTGACAAGGACCACAGCAAGGCCAAGAGTGCTCTGCGTCCAGGGTAGACGTGGGAAGGGTCCCAAGGAACAGAACGGCAGAGGCCCACTCCTCTTCAGGGCAAATTCTGTTACAAACACGTTTTAAAATGAGTTGTTATTTTTCCATACCACAGAAATGTATGTGTGTGAAACTGGGTCATTATACACATCACAAGAGAATTGTGTAGGATCACCCAACCTCATATTTTACATTTGGGAGGCTAACCCATTCTGGGCCACTGAAAGGGGGAATTTCCAATTAGAAGTCCAGGAGTCTCGGAATGGTGGGCCTGCTTCTGCCGGACGAATCCTTGGAGAGATGAGGGAAGCCACTGATTGAGAACACCAGAGACGGGCAAGGCCAGGACCGTCCACACCCAGGGCGACTGTGACTCTGCCCTAGACTTACACTGATGGGGTGACTGGCTGCATTTCTGCCCCACCATACCCTTGCCTACACACGAGGACAGGTGCCTGAAGGCCAAAGTCCCTCTTCAGGTGGGCTGAGGACTGGCTGAGGACTGGCTGGATCCAACATGGCTGCCCGTGGCCACCAGACACCCTGACTGCATTACAAGCCCATCTGCGTGCTACAGGACCCATCCCCAGCCCATGATGGCTGTCAACTGCCATGCTGAGGACCAGAAAGAACCATGGAAGGAGCACAGGGTGCTGCCCACATTCCCGGAAACATCCCACCATTCCGAGAAGAGACGTGAATGTCATTCCTCTTTATGAGCCTGTCGTCCCCCTCGTTGCTGTCCCCCTTATCTATAGCCTCCCAGTCCCCAAGGGCAGGCAGTTGATTTGAGAGTTTATTTCCCACTTCTCCTGTTCTCGGCCAAGAATGAAATCTCCACTGCTCAGTCGGTGCTTGACCTTGTCATTGGCTCCACAGTTCTGAGAGGGAAACTGAACCCGCCATTGGAATCAAAAATGGATAACGAGACCAGCCTCTCTCTCCTTCTCAGAATGAAACTGTTCCCTTCCAGGAACAGGATGCTCTATGCTCTCTCCTTCCCTCCTCTTGCTAGGATTTTTTTAAAAATCTCAAGCCTTTTTAAAAAATTTCATGCATATGCAAAAATAGAGAGGTAGTAGGATGAACCCTGGGCACCTCTCATTTAATTTCATTCTAGCAGGTTTGAATGCTTATGCCCCCAAAACGGATCAGTCGAAACCCTCGCCCCAAGCTGATAGTGTTAGTAGGTGGGGTCTTGCGGGTTAACTGGGTCAGCAGGGAGGGTCCTTGATTGTAATTGGCACTCTTCAGAAGAGACCCCAGAGAGCTCGTGGGGGTCCCTCCACACCAGCCCTTCCAGCCTCCAGAGCTGCGAGAGCTCCATGCGTTGTCTATGAAGCACCCAGGTTCCGGGATTTTGCTGGGGCAGCCCAAACCCATGGAGACACCAGGGCCGTTATTTCCACCATTCCTCTTGTTTTTATTTTCAAGGATCTTCTTCTCATTTAACAAGTTTCATCTCCTTCAATTCAGACCTGGAGTTTAAAAGCCATTTTGATAATGTAGAAGTATGAAGGCCGTCCACTTCAGTCCTCCGCTTAGCCACCTAGCTCTCTGTGAGGCAGTGTGGGTACTTCTTATTAACGAGACAAAGGGTCAGATTTAAGGAAGCGTTGAAAAGAAAAGGGGGGGTATATTGCAGGCTGTCTCACTATTGCTGATCAGAATCCAAATGGAAAATCCAGGGACACCCCCTCCGCAGGGTTAATGTTCAATTATAGTCTTTTTATTTGGTAGAATTGTATCAGGTCCATTAAAAAGTTCCCAGTGTGCAGTTCTTAGTAAATCACACATTATTCTGACCATTCTGGCAAGTGTTGTAATTTAGAAATGAGTGATGAATGGAGCCTGTCCACCTGTCAGGCAGGGGACCTCCTGCCTCACGTGATGTCTGACCCACTTTCTGTGTTCCTAAATGTTGTCAAGTAGACACAATCAACCTTTCATTTCTCATGGACGTAATATATGTAATTTCCCCCAATTACAAAGTTGCTGAAGGTCCTTGTTTATACTGGGTTGTTATTTTCCATGTTAAGGCAAAATCCTCTCAACCAACGACCTGTCAGATGCAGCAGGCTATGACTCAATGGGACTTACCAGGGGCATTCATTTCTTTTGGAATTAATCTATTTACTGGTAGGAGGCCGACATTTAACTAAACCCATGCAACTGATACATGAAACCTCCAAGGAAGTTCAATTATTTCCAGGAAAAAGCTGGGTATACCTTTGTGGGGTAACCTGCATCCTTTAGGCCTGGGGCTTCTTCCTGTGTTCTAAGACACCAGCATCTCATGACACCCTCATGCTGTAAACACAAACCACAGCCCGGTCTCTATGGCAACAACTTTCAAATAATGACATGCTCTTCAAAAGGAACTCTGGGCACAAGGCTTATTATAAAAATAAACAGGACAGTCATTGCAGATCTACAGGTTTTAGTCTGCCTTTGGCGTGGTTTTAGTTATGTGGCCTTAATTATACAGAACACTTTAACAGAATTAATCTTTATAAATGAGGCAGAGCTTCTCTTCATTCAATCATAATGGCAAAACCAAATTGGAAATCCTGCCCTCTGCAGATTTCATGGAACGCGGTTGAGTTACTTCACCATGGAAGAAAACACTTTCAGGTGGCAAGTGCTGAGGATCAAGATCGAAAACAGAAGTGGGGGTCCCCTGCTTAGGCAGAGTGGGCTCTGCTCTGGTCTAGAACATGAGGTGTGGTGGGCCCTGCTACAGAGCCAGCTCTGTGCCAGGTGGGGAGTCCAACAGGCCCCAGGACCACAGATCTGAGGGTCATGGGTAAGAGCAGGGACTGCCACCAGCAGTGCAAGAGGCATGGAATGTGGCTACAGGGTCACCCAGGAGAAGCTCTCAGACCTCCCAGAAGGTCACTCTATACTGGCCAGACACTTTGGTTCCATTTTTATAAGGGGACTTTGGTTCCATTATTTGTTCTGCCAAGAGACACCAAGTTTAAACTTCAGTCTCTAAGTGATGATTTCTGCCATTTTATAGCTGTGTCTCCTGCTTAACCACTTCTGAAAGAACTCCCAGTGATTTTCCAGGTTATAGAGTACCACAATGCTTAAGTTCACCTGAGAAATGACTAAATGTTAAGTCGACCTGCTGACGGACTTCCAGGTTTTATGTGAATATAGGTTTCTTTCAGGGAAGAAATGGAGTGGCCTCCTAGGAAGAGTTATGGGCAGCAAAGTAGCCCCAGAATGAGCTCTGAACTTCCCTTTGGATGAGATGGCAGCCCTGACCCATGGCTCATCCTGGTTCCACTGGTGGGAGAAGCATATTCATATAAGTCACAGCTGGGATAGTATTCAACACTGGAAAGGAACCAACAATGACAAAATTAGAGTCAGGAACAATCGAGGAGAGAGCAACAGAGTCAGAGACAGAAATGTAAACCAAAATGGAAATGAGTAAGACCAAGGAAGGCTCCTCATTGCCTGAAATTCATTCCAGGGAGATGAAAAAAATCTATCTATGTGACTCGTACAGTTATCAGGATGACCTTTGTAGAACACTATGATATAGCACACCAGGGTGTGAACCATGCCTTTGTCCAGTGTATCCACTTGGTATATGCTACCCACCCATTAGTCAGCAGCTGTCCATCTTGTCAGATGACCGTTGTGGTACTGCAGTACTTGAGTTCAAGTATCCCTCCTCTACCTAATACAGCAGTTGTTCTGCTGTATTTATGAGTTATTGTTGATCTTGTACTGTGCTAATTTATAGTTAAATTTCATCATAGGTGTGTATGTAAAGGAAGAAACTGTATATCCGTGGCTGTGCTCCATCTGCAGTTCCAGGCAGTCACAGGGGGTCGTAGAACACATCCTGTACTTTTAGGGGGGCTACTGCACTTCCTGAATTTATAGTGAGGAAAAACTGACCGGGACACAGAGTAAGCTAGCTCCCTGTGAGGCAGGGGAACAGGCAGTCAGATGGCAGGAGATTGTCGGTGAGGAAAATGACCAGACGGCATAGCCTTTTACACACCCGAGATGCTGAATCTCTTGTTGACTGCAGCAAACAGACTCATCGGGTTGAGGGGTCCAACCCAGGGTAGGGAGTGACCTCAGAGCTTCAGTTCTCTGTGAGTCAGCGGGGGTGGGGGGTGAGGAGTCCCAAACTGTGGAAAAGCCAGCTCTGTGTGCAAGGTGTGCTCACTAAGCCAGCGAGCCTCAGCGCTGCCGGCAGAGCACCTCAGACAGAAGGGCTGTCACCAACAGTTACTGAGGGGACCTGGCAGGAGGCAGGGACCCGACACCCGTTCCTGACCCTCCCACTTGGTGGCAGAAGGACCACTTAGGTTTAGATTCTGTTGAGCACGGTGCTGTGCCCCGCATGCCTGTCCCCATGGTCCATGACAGAGACAGGTGAGGATCCTACAATCATCCATTCATGTCTTCATTCATTCAGAATTTATTGAAGAGTGACAGTTCTTATCACTAGGGACACAAAATTGGAAAGGACAAACTCCCCTCTCCAGGAAGCTCACAGAGAAGTCGAGCAGAGGAAGAGATGGAGTGCAGAGGGGCGTCCTCAGGAAGAGGGAGTCCGGAGGGCTCCCCCAAACCCTTTACAATGGTAAGTTTTGAGTCTGCTCTTTTAAACTTGAGAAGCGTGCTCAGCAGGCAAGGGCAGGCCCTTCTGGAAATCGCCAGAGTCCCCTCAGCCCCACTCCTCAGCCACCAAGTCCCCGCCCCTCTGGCTTCCTGCCCCCCATGGAAACCTCCAAGCCCCTCCTGCCCGGCGTCTCTGTCCCCTGGGTGCTCCAGGTGCTTCTCCAGAGGCTCCTGGGGGTGCCCCGGCCCTGCACCTCCCTGTACGTGAGTCACCCCTTCTACTCGGGAGGAACCGCCCCGCTCTTCCTGGTGCCCTGGCTTGAACCTACTGCAGCCTCCAGGGATGGGGTCTCATACCCACAGGGGCGTAGGCAAGGGGGCACAGGAAGGTGGTGGCACCTGTCTCCTCAGAGACCAGAGGGCAGCGCACAAGCTGGGCTCAAAAGCTGTAGGGTCTGCGGCCTCTGCCAAGAAGACAGTCTGGGGAGGACTAATGGGAGAGAACCAGAGGAGAGTGGAGGTGAAGTGAAAGGAGCGCCGGGCGGAGCAGTGAGCAGCTCTCACCGTGGAGGACAGGCACTGAGAAGGCCAGGCTGGAGACCAGGAGCCAGCATGGCTGGCCAGCAGGTGGCCCTGCCTCTGCTCCATGGGCTGAGGGCGCTGGTTTCTTATTGCTGCTACAACAAATTTCCACAATTTTTTATCTTTCCGTTCTGGGGGATCAGAAGCCAAAACGGGCCCCTCTGCACTAGGCCTTAAGCTGGAGACGGGGCTTTGATTCTCCTGAGGCTCCAGGAGATCCCATCCCTGGCCTTTCCAGGGTCCAGGGGCCACCTGACCACCTGCTCTCCCCGACTCCCAGTCACCCGACTCTGACCTCGGCTTCTGCCCTTCCATCTCCATCCCGACTCTGCCCCTCCCTCCCTGTGAGGACCCTGGTGACTGAGCATTCTGCAGATGATTCAGAAGAGTCCCCACAGCAAGACCCCAGCACATGCCCAGGTTCAGGCGGTGAGAACGAGGTCTTGATTCTTTCCTACTGTGCTTCTCTTTCTGCACGATTGGAAAGAAAATAATTTGACACAGTTTTTAGAAGTTTCTTTACAATCCCCTAGAATACAACCAACTATTAAAATATGAGTTACAGGTCATAAAACAATGAGGAAGAAATGAGAGGGGGGAGGGGCGGGGGTATGAAAGATGGACTGAGACAGACATCCTTACCCTAGGTGCATGGTGTGAATCTACATCGTGCGACCCATAGAAAGGAAAAGTTGTACCCCATTTGTGTACAATGAATCAAAATGCAGTCTGTAAAAATAAAAACAAATAAATAAATGATGAAAAAAACAATGAGGATGATCAGTTTGGAGCACAAAAGGCCTAGAGCAATGTTCATCGGAGTTATTTTGTTTTATTTTACTTTTTGAGATGGGGAAATCTGTGTTGCTCAGACTGGGCTTGAACTTGCAATCCTCCTGCCTCAGCCTCCTGAGCACCTGGGATGACAGGAATGTGCCACCACATCCAGCTTGTTTTTCTGATTTCTACCAGCAAGAAGCAAGGAGCAGACACTACTTGGAGAAGACCATGGGGGTGTTTCATGGAGGATCAGGAAGGGCAGGCGGCTGGCTGTGCATAGCCTGGGTGAGTGAGGAGAGGACCCGATGGACAGAGGTGCCTCCTCCAGGCAAGGAAGGGAGGCTGCTCAGGCTCCTGCAAGGTGGAGCTGCAGGTTATTTAGCTAAGGTTATTTAACTAAGTAGGAGAGCTTTGCTAGAATGGAGATGGTCTTGGTTACCCTCTTCTCTTCATGTATGCTATGTATTAAGTGTAGATGGTCAGGTTCAGTGGTGCACCCCTGTAAGCTCAGATATTAGGGAGGCTGAGGGAGGAGGATTGCACGTTCAAGGCCAGCCTCAGCAATTTGGTGAGACTCAGAATAAAAAATAAAAAGGGATGAGAGTGGTAGAACATTTGCCAAGCATGTATGAGGTTCTGGTGGAAAAAAAAATAAAAAGGAAAGAACAAGAGCAAGAGAGAGAGAAAGAGAGAGGGAGGGGGAGGGAAGAGAGAGGAAGGAAGGAAGGAAGGAAAGAAGGAAGGAAGGAAGGAAGGAAG